>CAUVYP010000832.1:600000-755000 GCA_963556195.1 Sepiola atlantica
AAACGCGCTAAATGTTGTTGATGTTTTGCGTGTTCAGTTTGTATCGACATATCTCCGGTAGTACAAGAGCTGCACTTCTGAAACTCCGTACTTCAGTAGAAAATGTGTCTCCGCGACTGTCTACAAAGTTTCGTGGCACAATTCGAATAAATGTGCAAGTTATAAACAAAAGCGATATCAACTTTAAAACGCGCTAAATTTTGTTGATGTTTTGCGTATTCAGTTTGTATCGACACATCTCCGGTAGTACAAGAGCTGCACTTCTTAAACTTGGTACTTCAGTTGAAAATGTGTCTCCGCGACTGTCTGCAAAGTTTCGTGGCACAATCCGAATAAATGTGGAAGTTATAAACAAAAGCGATATCAACTTTAAAACGCGCTAAATTTTGTTGATGTTTTGCGTATTCAGTTTGTATCGACACATCTCCGGTAGTACAAGAGCTGAACTTCTGAAACTTGGTACTTCAGTAGAAAATGTGTCTCCGCGACTGTCTACAAAGTTTCGTGGCACAATTCGAATAAATGTGCAAGTTATAAACAAAAGCGATATAAACTTTAAAACGCGCTAAATTTTGTTGATGTTTTGCGTATTCAGTTTGTATCGACACATCTCCGGTAGTACAAGAGCTGCACTTCTTAAACTTGGTACTTCAGTAGAAAATGTGTCTCCGCGACTGTCTGCAAAGTTTCGTGGCACAATTCGAATAAATGTGGAAGTTATAAACAAAAGCGATATCAACTTTAAAACGCGCTAAATTTTGTTGATGTTTTGCGTATTCAGTTTGTATCGACATATCTCCGGTAGTACAAGAGCTGCACTTCTGAAACTTGGTACTTTAGTAGAAAATGTGTCTCCGCGGCTGTCTACAAAGTTTCGTTTCACAATTCGAATAAATGTGCAAGTTATAAACAAAAGCGATATCAACTTTAAAACGCGCTAAATTTTGTTGATGTTTTGCGTATTCAGTTTGTATCGACATATCTCCGGAAGTACAAGAGCTGCACTTCTGAAACTTGGTACTTCAGTGGAAAATGTGTCTCCGCGACTGTCTACAAAGTTTCGTTTTACAATACGAATAAATGTGCAAGTTACAAACAAAAGCGATATCAACTTTAAAACGCGCTAAATTTTGTTGATGTGTTGCGTATTCAGTTTGTATCGACATATCTCCGGAAGTACAAGAGCTGCACTTCTGAAACTTGGTACTTCAGTAGAAAATGCCTATCCGCGATGGTCTGCAAAGTTTCGTGGCACAATTCGAATAAATCTGAAAGTTATGAACAAAAGCGCTATCAACTTTAAAACGCGCTAAATTTTGTAGATGTTTTGCGTATTCAGTTTGTATCAACATATCTCCGGCAGTACAAGAGCTGCACTTCTGAAACTTGGTACTTCAGTAGAAAATGTGTCTCCGCGGCTGTCTACAAAGTTTCGTTTCACAATTCGAATAAATGTGCAAGTTATAAACAAAAGCGCTATCAACTTTAAAACGCGCTAAATTTTGTTGATGTTTTGCGTATTCAGTTTGTATCGACATATCTCCGGCAGTACAAGAGCTGCACTTCTGAAACTTGGTACTTCAGTAGAAAATGCGTCTCCGCGACGGTCTGCAAAGTTTCGTGGTACAATTCGAATAAATGTGGAAGTTATAAACAAAAGCGATATCAACTTTAAAACGCGCTAAATGTTGTTGATGTTTTGCGTGTTCAGTTTGTATCGACATATCTCCGGTAGTACAAGAGCTGCACTTCTGAAACTCCGTACTTCAGTAGAAAATGTGTCTCCGCGACTGTCTACAAAGTTTCGTGGCACAATTCGAATAAATGTGCAAGTTATAAACAAAAGCGATATCAACTTTAAAACGCGCTAAATTTTGTTGATGTTTTGCGTATTCAGTTTGTATCGACACATCTCCGGTAGTACAAGAGCTGCACTTCTTAAACTTGGTACTTCAGTTGAAAATGTGTCTCCGCGACTGTCTGCAAAGTTTCGTGGCACAATCCGAATAAATGTGGAAGTTATAAACAAAAGCGATATCAACTTTAAAACGCGCTAAATTTTGTTGATGTTTTGCGTATTCAGTTTGTATCGACACATCTCCGGTAGTACAAGAGCTGAACTTCTGAAACTTGGTACTTCAGTAGAAAATGTGTCTCCGCGACTGTCTACAAAGTTTCGTGGCACAATTCGAATAAATGTGCAAGTTATAAACAAAAGCGATATCAACTTTAAAACAGGTTAAATTTTGTTGATGTTTTGCGTATTCAGTTTGTATCGACACATCTCCGGTAGTACAAGAGCTGCACTTCTTAAACTTGGTACTTCAGTAGAAAATGTGTCTCCGCGACTGTCTGCAAAGTTTCGTGGCACAATTCGAATAAATGTGGAAGTTATAAACAAAAGCGATATCAACTTTAAAACGCGCTAAATTTTGTTGATGTTTTGCGTATTCAGTTTGTATCGACATATCTCCGGTAGTACAAGAGCTGCACTTCTGAAACTTGGTACTTCAGTAGAAAATGTGTCTCCGCGGCTGTCTACAAAGTTTCGTTTAACCATTCGAATAAATGTGCAAGTTATAAACAAAAGCGCTATCAACTTTAAAACGCGCTAAATTTTTTTGATGTTTTGCGTATTCAGTTTGTATCGACATATCTCTGGTAGTACAAGAGCTGCATTTCTGAAACTTGGTAGTTCAGTAGAAAATGTGTCTCCGCGACTGTCTACAAAGTTTCGTTTCACAATTCGGATAAATGTGCAAGTTATAAACAAAAGCGATATCAACTTTAAAACGCGCTAAATTTTGTTGATGTTTTGCGTATTCAGTTTGTATCGACATATCTCCGGTAGTACAAGAGCTGCACTTCTGAAACTTGGTACTTCAGTAGAAAATGTGTCTCCGCGACTGTCTGCAAAGTTTCGTTTCACAATTCGAATAAATGTGGAAGTTATAAACAAAAGCGATATCAACTTTAAAACGCGCTAAATTTTGTTGGGGTTTTGCGTATTCAGTTTGTATCGAACTATCTCCGGTAGTACAAGAGCTGAACTTCTGAAACTTGGTACTTCAGTAGAAAATGCCTCCCCGCGATGGTCTGCAAATTTTAGTGGCACAATTCGAATAAATGTGGAAGTTATAAACAAAAGCGATATCAACTTTAAAACGCGCTAAATTTTGTTGATGTTTTGCGTATTCAGTTTGTATCGACATATCTCCGGTAGTACAAGAGCTGCACTTCTGAAACTTGGTACTTCAGTAGAAAATGCCTCCCCGCGATGGTCTGCAAATTTTAGTGGCACAATTCGAATAAATGTGCAAGTTATAAACAAAAGCGATATCAACTTTAAAACGCGCTAAATTTTGTTGATGTTTTGCGTATTCAGTTTGTATCGACATATCTCCGGTAGTACAAGAGCTGCACTTCTGAAACTTGGTACTTCAGTAGAAAATGTGTCTCCGCGGCTGTCTACAAAGTTTCGTTTCACAATTCGAATAAATGTGCAAGTTATAAACAAAAGCGCTATCAACTTTAAAACGCGCTAAATTTTGTTGATGTTTTGCGTATTCAGTTTGTATCGACATATCTCCGGCAGTACAAGAGCTGCACTTCTGAAACTTGGTACTTCAGTAGAAAATGCGTCTCCGCGACGGTCTGCAAAGTTTCGTGGTACAATTCGAATAAATGTGGAAGTTATAAACAAAAGCGATATCAACTTTAAAACGCGCTAAATGTTGTTGATGTTTTGCGTGTTCAGTTTGTATCGACATATCTCCGGCAGTACAAGAGCTGCACTTCTGAAACTTGGTACTTCAGTAGAAAATGTGTCTCCGCGGCTGTCTACAAAGTTTCGTTTCACAATTCGAATAAATGTGCAAGTTATAAACAAAAGCGATATCAACTTTAAAACGCGCTAAATTTTGTTGATGTTTTGCGTATTCAGTTTGTATCGACATATCTCCGGAAGTACAAGAGCTGCACTTCTGAAACTTGGTACTTCAGTGGAAAATGTGTCTCCGCGACTGTCTACAAAGTTTCGTTTTACAATACGAATAAATGTGCAAGTTATAAACAAAAGCGATACCAACTTTAAAACGCGCTAAATTTTGTTGATGTGTTGCGTATTCAGTTTGTATCGACATATCTCCGGTAGTACAAGAGCTGCACTTCTGAAACTTGGTACTTCAGTAGAAAATGCCTATCCGCGATGGTCTGCAAAGTTTCGTGGCACAATTCGAATAAATCTGAAAGTTATAAACAAAAGCGCTATCAACTTTAAAACGCGCTAAATTTTGTAGATGTTTTGCGTATTCAGTTTGTATCAACATATCTCCGGCAGTACAAGAGCTGCACTTCTGAAACTTGGTACTTCAGTAGAAAATGTGTCTCCGCGGCTGTCTACAAAGTTTCGTTTCACAATTCGAATAAATGTGCAAGTTATAAACAAAAGCGCTATCAACTTTAAAACGCGCTAAATTTTGTTGATGTTTTGCGTATTCAGTTTGTATCGACATATCTCCGGCAGTACAAGAGCTGCACTTCTGAAACTTGGTACTTCAGTAGAAAATGCGTCTCCGCGACGGTCTGCAAAGTTTCGTGGTACAATTCGAATAAATGTGGAAGTTATAAACAAAAGCGATATCAACTTTAAAACGCGCTAAATGTTGTTGATGTTTTGCGTGTTCAGTTTGTATCGACATATCTCCGGTAGTACAAGAGCTGCACTTCTGAAACTTCGTACTTCAGTAGAAAATGTGTCTCCGCGACTGTCTACAAAGTTTCGTTTCACAATACGAATAAATGTGCAAGTTATAAACAAAAGCGATATCAACTTTAAAACGCGCTAAATTTTGTTGATGTGTTGCGTATTCAGTTTGTATCGACATATCTCCGGAAGTACAAGAGCTGCACTTCTGAAACTTGGTACTTCAGTAGAAAATGCCTCTCCGCGATGGTCTGCAAAGTTTCGGGGCACAATTCGAATAAATGTGCAAGTTATAAACAAAAGCGATATCAACTTTAAAACGCGCTAAATTGTGTTGATGTTTTGCGTATTCAGTTTGTATCGACATATCTCCGGTAGTACAAGAGCTGCACTTCTGAAACTTGGTACTTCAGTAGAAAATGTGTCTCCGCGGCTGTCTACAAAGTTTCGTTTAACAATTCGAATAAATGTGCAAGTTATAAACAAAAGCGCTATCAACTTTAAAACGCGCTAAATTTTTTTGATGTTTTGCGTATTCAGTTTGTATCGACATATCTCTGGTAGTACAAGAGCTGCATTTCTGAAACTTGGTAGTTCAGTAGAAAATGTGTCTCCGCGACTGTCTACAAAGTTTCGTTTCACAATTCGGATAAATGTGCAAGTTATAAACAAAAGCGATATCAACTTTAAAACGCGCTAAATTTTGTTGATGTTTTGCGTATTCAGTTTGTATCGACATATCTCCGGTAGTACAAGAGCTGCACTTCTGAAACTTGGTACTTCAGTAGAAAATGTGTCTCCGCGACT
Organism: Sepiola atlantica; assembly: GCA_963556195.1. Classification (NCBI taxonomy): domain Eukaryota; kingdom Metazoa; phylum Mollusca; class Cephalopoda; order Sepiida; family Sepiolidae; genus Sepiola; species Sepiola atlantica. The sequence continues at coordinate 605,513 of CAUVYP010000832.1, forward strand.
GTCTGCAAAGTTTCGTTTCACAATTCGAATAAATGTGGAAGTTATAAACAAAAGCGATATCAACTTTAAAACGCGCTAAATTTTGTTGGGGTTTTGCGTATTCAGTTTGTATCGAACTATCTCCGGTAGTACAAGAGCTGAACTTCTGAAACTTGGTACTTCAGTAGAAAATGCCTCCCCGCGATGGTCTGCAAATTTTAGTGGCACAATTCGAATAAATGTGGAAGTTATAAACAAAAGCGATATCAACTTTAAAACGCGCTAAATTTTGTTGATGTTTTGCGTATTCAGTTTGTATCGACATATCTCCGGTAGTACAAGAGCTGCACTTCTGAAACTTGGTACTTCAGTAGAAAATGCCTGACCGCGATGGTCTGCAAATTTTAGTGGCACAATTCGAATAAATGTGAAAGTTATAAACAAAAGCGATATCAACTTTAAAACGCGCTAAATTTTGTTGATGTTTTGCGTATTCAGTTTGTATCGACATATCTCCGGTAGTACAAGAGCTGCACTTCTGAAACTTGGTACTTCAGTAGAAAATGTGTCTCCTCGGCTGTTTACAAAGTTTCGTTTCATAATTCGAATAAATGTGCAAGTTATAAACAAAAGCGCTATCAACTTTAAAACGCGCTAAATTTTGTTGATGTTTTGCGTATTCAGTTTGTATCGACATATCTCCGGCAGTACAAGAGCTGCACTTCTGAAACTTGGTACTTCAGTAGAAAATGCGTCTCCGCGACGGTCTGCAAAGTTTCGTGGTACAATTCGAATAAATGTGGAAGTTATAAACAAAAGCGATATCAACTTTAAAACGCGCTAAATGTTGTTGATGTTTTGCGTGTTCAGTTTGTATCGACATATCTCCGGTAGTACAAGAGCTGCACTTCTGAAACTTGGTACTTCAGTAGAAAATGTGTCTCCGCGACTGTCTGCAAAGTTTCGTTTCACAATTCGAATAAATGTGGAAGTTATAAACAAAAGCGATATCAACTTTAAAACCCGCTAAATTTTGTTGGGGTTTTGCGTATTCAGTTTGTATCGACATATCTCCGGTAGTACAAGAGCTGAACTTCTGAACCTTGGTACTTCAGTAGAAAATGCCTCCCCGCGATGGTCTGCAAATTTTCGTGGCACAATTCGAATAAATGTGCAAGTTATAAACAAAAGCGATATCAACTTTAAAACGCGCTAAATTTTGTTGATGTTTTGCGTATTCAGTTTGTATCGACACATCTCCGGTAGTCCAAGAGCTGCACTTCTTAAACTTGGTACTTCAGTAGAAAATGTGTCTCCGCGACTGTCTGCAAAGTTTCGTGGCACAATTCGAATAAATGTGGAAGTTATAAACAAAAGCGATATCAACTTTAAAACGCGCTAAATTTTGTTGATGTTTTGCGTATTCAGTTTGTATCGACACATATCCGGTAGTACAAGAGCTGCACTTCTGAAACTTGGTACTTCAGTAGAAAATGTGTCTCCGCGACTGTCTACAAAGTTTCGTTTCACAATTCGAATAAATGTGCAAGTTATAAACAAAAGCGATATCAACTTTAAAACGCGCTAAATTTTGTTGATGTTTTGCGTATTCAGTTTGTATCGACACATCTCCGGTAGTACAAGAGCTGCACTTCTTAAACTTGGTACTTCAGTTGAAAATGTGTCTCCGCGACTGTCTGCAAAGTTTCGTGGCACAATCCGAATAAATGTGGAAGTTATAAACAAAAGCGATATCAACTTTAAAACGCGCTAAATTTTGTTGATGTTTTGCGTATTCAGTTTGTATCGACACATCTCCGGTAGTACAAGAGCTGAACTTCTGAAACTTGGTACTTCAGTAGAAAATGTGTCTCCGCGACTGTCTACAAAGTTTCGTGGCACAATTCGAATAAATGTGCAAGTTATAAACAAAAGCGATATCAACTTTAAAACGCGCTAAATTTTGTTGATGTTTTGCGTATTCAGTTTGTATCGACACATCTCCGGTAGTACAAGAGCTGAACTTCTGAAACTTGGTACTTCAGTAGCAAATGTGTCTCCGCGACTGTCTACAAAGTTTCGTGGCACAATTCGAATAAATGTGCAAGTTATAAACAAAAGCGATATCAACTTTAAAACGCGCTAAATTTTGTTGATGTTTTGCGTATTCAGTTTGTATCGACATATCTCCGGTAGTACAAGAGCTGCACTTCTGAAACTTGGTACTTCAGTAGAAAATGCCTCCCCGCGATGGTCTACAAAGTTTCGTTTCACAATTCGAATAAATGTGTAAGTTATAAACAAAAGCGCTATCAACTTTAAAACGCGCTAAATTTTTTTGATGTTTTGCGTATTCAGTTTGTATCGACACATCTCCGGTAGTACAAGAGCTGAACTTCTGAAACTTGGTACTTCAGTAGAAAATGTGTCTCCGCGGCTGTCTACAAAGTTTCGTTTAACAATTCGAATAAATGTGCAAGTTATAAACAAAAGCGCTATCAACTTTAAAACGCGCTAAATTTTTTTGATGTTTTGCGTATTCAGTTTGTATCGACATATCTCTGGTAGTACAAGAGCTGCATTTCTGAAACTTGGTACTTCAGTAGAAAATGCCTCTCCGCGATGGTCTGCAAAGTTTCGTTTCACAATTCGGATAAATGTGCAAGTTATAAACAAAAGCGATATCAACTTTAAAACGCGCTAAATTTTGTTGATGTTTTGCGTATTCAGTTTGTATCGACATTTCTCCGGTAGTACAAGAGCTGCACTTCTGAAACTTGGTACTTCAGTAGAAAATGTGTCTCCGCGACTGTCTGCAAAGTTTCGTGTCACAATTCGAATAAATGTGGAAGTTATAAACAAAAGCGATATCAACTTTAAAACGCGCTAAATTTTGTTGGGGTTTTGCGTATTCAGTTTGTATCGACATATCTCCGGTAGTACAAGAGCTGAACTTCTGAAACTTGGTACTTCAGTAGAAAATGCCTCCCCGCGATGGTCTGCAAATTTTGGTGGCACAATTCGAATAAATGTGGAAGTTATAAACAAAAGCGATATCAACTTTAAAACGCGCTAAATTTTGTTGATGTTTTGCGTATTCAGTTTGTATCGACACATCTCCGGTAGTACAAGAGCTGCATTTCTGAAACTTGGTACTTCAGTAAAAAATGTGTCTCCGCGACTGTCTACAAAGTTTCGTGGCACAATTCGAATAAATGTGCAAGTTATAAACAAAAGCGATATCAACTTTAAAACGCGCTAAATGTTGTTGATGTTTTGCGTATTCAGTTTGTATCGACACATCTCCGGTAGTACAAGAGCTGCACTTCTTAAACTTGGTACTTCAGTAGAAAATGTGTCTCCGCGACTGTCTGCAAAGTTTCGTGGCACAATTCGAATAAATGTGGAAGTTATAAACAAAAGCGATATCAACTTTAAAACGCGCTAAATTTTGTTGATGTTTTGCGTATTCAGTTTGTATCGACATATCTCCGGTAGTACAAGAGCTGCACTTCTGAAACTTGGTACTTCAGTAGAAAATGTGTCTCCGCGGCTGTCTACAAAGTTTCGTTTAACAATTCGAATAAATGTGCAAGTTATAAACAAAAGCGCTATCAACTTTAAAACGCGCTAAATTTTTTTGATGTTTTGCGTATTCAGTTTGTATCGACATATCTCTGGTAGTACAAGAGCTGCATTTCTGAAACTTGGTAGTTCAGTAGAAAATGTGTCTCCGCGACTGTCTACAAAGTTTCGTTTCACAATTCGGATAAATGTGCAAGTTATAAACAAAAGCGATATCAACTTTAAAACGCGCTAAATTTTGTTGATGTTTTGCGTATTCAGTTTGTATCGACATATCTCCGGTAGTACAAGAGCTGCACTTCTGAAACTTGGTACTTCAGTAGAAAATGTGTCTCCGCGACTGTCTGCAAAGTTTCGTTTCACAATTCGAATAAATGTGGAAGTTATAAACAAAAGCGATATCAACTTTAAAACGCGCTAAATTTTGTTGGGGTTTTGCGTATTCAGTTTGTATCGACATATCTCCGGTAGTACAAGAGCTGAACTTCTGAAACTTGGTACTTCAGTAGAAAATGCCTCCCCGCGATGGTCTGCAAATTTTCGTGGCACAATTCGAATAAATGTGGAAGTTATAAACAAAAGCGATATCAACTTTAAAACGCGCTAAATTTTGTTGATGTTTTGCGTATTCAGTTTGTATCGACATATCTCCGGTAGTACAAGAGCTGCACTTCTGAAACTTGGTACTTCAGTAGAAAATGTGTCTCCGCGACTGTCTACAAAGTTTCGTCTTACAATTCGCATAAATGTGGAAGTTATAAACAAAAGCGATATCAACTTTAAAACGCGCTTAATTTTGTTGATGTTTTGCGTATTCAGTTTGTATCGACATATCTCCGGTAGTACAAGTGCTGCACTTCTGAAACTTGGTACTTCAGTAGAAAATGTGTCTCCGCGACTCTCTACAAAGTTTCGTTTCACAATTCGAATAAATGTGGAAGTTATAAACAAAAGCGATATCAACTTTAAAACGCACTAAATTTTGTAGATGTTTTGCGTATTCAGTTTGTATCGACACATCTCCGGTAGTACAAGAGCTGCACTTCTGAAACTTGGTACTTCAGTAGAAAATGTGTCTCCGCGACTGTCTACAAAGTTTCGTGGCACAATTCGAATAAATGTGCAAGTTATAAACAAAAGCGATATCAACTTTAAAACGCGCTAAATTTTGTTGATGTTTTGCGTATTCAGTTTGTATCGACATATCTCGGGTAGTACAAGTGCTGCACTTCTGAAACTTGGTACTTCAGTAGAAAATGTGTCTCCGCGACTGTCTGCAAAGTTTCGTGGCACAATTCGAATAAATGTGCAAGTTATAAACAAAAGCGATATCAACTTTAAAACGCGCTAAATTTTGTTGATGTTTTGCGTATTCAGTTTGTATTGACACATCTCCGGTAGTCCATAAGCTGCACTTCTTAAACTTGGTACTTCAGTAGAAAATGTGTCTCCGCGACTGTCTGCAAAGTTTCGTGGCACAATTCGAATAAATGTGGAAGTTATAAACAAAAGCGATATCAACTTTAAAACGCGCTAAATTTTGTTGATGTTTTGCGTATTCAGTTTGTATCGACACATCTCCGGTAGTACAAGAGCTGCACTTCTGAAACTTGGTACTTCAGTAGAAAATGTGTCTCCGCGACTGTCTACAAAGTTTCGTTTCACAATTCGAATAAATGTGCAAGTTATAAACAAAAGCGATATCAACTTTAAAACGCGGTAAATTTTGTTGATGTTTTGCGTATTCAGTTTGTATCGACACATCTCCGGTAGTACAAGAGCTGCACTTCTTAAACTTGGTACTTCAGTTGAAAATGTGTCTCCGCGACTGTCTGCAAAGTTTCGTGGCACAATCCGAATAAATGTGGAAGTTATAAACAAAAGCGATATCAACTTTAAAACGCGCTAAATTTTGTTGATGTTTTGCGTATTCAGTTTGTATCGACACATCTCCGGTAGTACAAGAGCTGAACTTCTGAAACTTGGTACTTCAGTAGAAAATGTGTCTCCGCGACTGTCTACAAAGTTTCGTGGCACAATTCGAATAAATGTGCAAGTTATAAACAAAAGCGATATCAACTTTAAAACGCGGTAAATTTTGTTGATGTTTTGCGTATTCAGTTTGTATCGACACATCTCCGGTAGTACAAGAGCTGCACTTCTTAAACTTGGTACTTCAGTTGAAAATGTGTCTCCGCGGCTGTCTACAAAGTTTCGTTTAACAATTCGAATAAATGTGCAAGTTATAAACAAAAGCGATATCAACTTTTAAACGCGCTAAATTTTTTTGATGTTTTGCGTATTCAGTTTGTATCGACATATCTCTGGTAGTACAAGAGCTGCATTTCTGAAACTTGGTACTTCAGTAGAAAATGCCTCTCCGCGATGGTCTGCAAAGTTTCGTTTCACAATTCGGATAAATGTGCAAGTTATAAACAAAAGCGATATCAACTTTAAAACGCGCTAAATTTTGTTGATGTTTTGCGTATTCAGTTTGTATCGACATTTCTCCGGTAGTACAAGAGCTGCACTTCTGAAACTTGGTACTTCAGTAGAAAATGTGTCTCCGCGACTGTCTGCAAAGTTTCGTTTCACAATTCGAATAAATGTGGAAGTTATAAACAAAAGCGATATCAACTTTAAAACGCGCTAAATTTTGTTGGGGTTTTGCGTATTCAGTTTGTATCGACATATCTCCGGTAGTACAAGAGCTGAACTTCTGAAACTTGGTACTTCAGTAGAAAATGCCTCCCCGCGATGGTCTGCAAATTTTCGTGGCACAATTCGAATAAATGTGGAAGTTATAAACAAAAGCGATATCAACTTTAAAACGCGCTAAATTTTGTTGATGTTTTGCGTATTCAGTTTGTATCGACACATCTCCGGTAGTACAAGAGCTGAACTTCTGAAACTTGGTACTTCAGTAAAAAATGTGTCTCCGCGACTGTCTACAAAGTTTCGTGGCACAATTCGAATAAATGTGCAAGTTATAAACAAAAGCGATATCAACTTTAAAACGCGCTAAATTTTGTTGATGTTTTGCGTATTCAGTTTGTATCGACACATCTCCGGTAGTACAAGAGCTGCACTTCTTAAACTTGGTACTTCAGTAGAAAATGTGTCTCCGCGACTGTCTGCAAAGTTTCGTGGCACAATTCGAATAAATGTGGAAGTTATAAACAAAAGCGATATCAACTTTAAAACGCGCTAAATTTTGTTGATGTTTTGCGTATTCAGTTTGTATCGACATATCTCCGGTAGTACAAGAGCTGCACTTCTGAAACTTGGTACTTCAGTAGAAAATGTGTCTCCGCGGCTGTCTACAAAGTTTCGTTTAACAATTCGAATAAATGTGCAAGTTATAAACAAAAGCGCTATCAACTTTAAAACGCGCTAAATTTTTTTGATGTTTTGCGTATTCAGTTTGTATCGACATATCTCTGGTAGTACAAGAGCTGCATTTCTGAAGCTTGGTAGTTCAGTAGAAAATGTGTCTCCGCGACTGTCTACAAAGTTTCGTTTCACAATTCGGATAAATGTGCAAGTTATAAACAAAAGCGATATCAACTTTAAAACGCGCTAAATTTTGTTGATGTTTTGCGTATTCAGTTTGTATCGACATATCTCCGGTAGTACAAGAGCTGCACTTCTGAAACTTGGTACTTCAGTAGAAAATGTGTCTCCGCGACTGTCTGCAAAGTTTCGTTTCACAATTCGAATAAATGTGGAAGTTATAAACAAAAGCGATATCAACTTTAAAACGCGCTAAATTTTGTTGGGGTTTTGCGTATTCAGTTTGTATCGACATATCTCCGGTAGTACAAGAGCTGAACTTCTGAAACTTGGTACTTCAGTAGAAAATGCCTCCCCGCGATGGTCTGCAAATTTTCGTGGCACAATTCGAATAAATGTGGAAGTTATAAACAAAAGCGATATCAACTTTAAAACGCGCTAAATTTTGTTGATGTTTTGCGTATTCAGTTTGTATCGACATATCTCCAGTAGTACAAGAGCTGCACTTCTGAAACTTGGTACTTCAGTAGAAAATGTGTCTCCCCGACTGTCTACAAAGTTTCGTCTTACAATTCGAATAAATGTGCAAGTTATAAACAAAAGCGATATCAACTTTAAAACGCGGTAAATTTTGTTGATGTTTTGCGTATTCAGTTTGTATCGACACATCTCCGGTAGTACAAGAGCTGCACTTCTTAAACTTGGTACTTCAGTTGAAAATGTGTCTCCGCGACTGTCTGCAAAGTTTCGTGGCACAATCCGAATAAATGTGGAAGTTATAAACAAAAGCGATATCAACTTTAAAACGCGCTAAATTTTGTTGATGTTTTGCGTATTCAGTTTGTATCGACACATCTCCGGTAGTACAAGAGCTGAACTTCTGAAACTTGGTACTTCAGTAGAAAATGTGTCTCCGCGACTGTCTACAAAGTTTCGTGGCACAATTCGAATAAATGTGCAAGTTATAAACAAAAGCGATATCAACTTTAAAACGCGGTAAATTTTGTTGATGTTTTGCGTATTCAGTTTGTATCGACACATCTCCGGTAGTACAAGAGCTGCACTTCTTAAACTTGGTACTTCAGTAGAAAATGTGTCTCCGCGACTGTCTGCAAAGTTTCGTGGCACAATCCGAATAAATGTGGAAGTTATAAACAAAAGCGATATCAACTTTAAAACGCGCTAAATTTTGTTGATGTTTTGCGTATTCAGTTTGTATCGACACATCTCCGGTAGTACAAGAGCTGAACTTCTGAAACTTGGTACTTCAGTAGAAAATGTGTCTCCGCGACTGTCTACAAAGTTTCGTGGCACAATTCGAATAAATGTGCAAGTTATAAACAAAAGCGATATCAACTTTAAAACGCGCTAAATTTTGTTGATGTTTTGCGTATTCAGTTTGTATCGACACATCTCCGGTAGTACAAGAGCTGAACTTCTGAAACTTGGTACTTCAGTAGAAAATGTGTCACCGCGACTGTCTACAAAGTTTCGTGGCACAATTCGAATAAATGTGCAAGTTATAAACAAAAGCGATATCAACTTTAAAACGCGCTAAATTTTGTTGATGTTTTGCGTATTCAGTTTGTATCGACATATCTCCGGTAGTACAAGAGCTGCACTTCTGAAACTTGGTACTTCAGTAGAAAATGTGTCTCCGCGGCTGTCTACAAAGTTTCGTTTAACAATTCGAATAAATGTGCAAGTTATAAACAAAAGCGCTATCAACTTTAAAACGCGCTAAATTTTTTTGATGTTTTGCGTATTCAGTTTGTATCGACATATCTCTGGTAGTACAAGAGCTGCATTTCTGAAACTTGGTACTTCAGTAGAAAATGCCTCTCCGCGATGGTCTGCAAAGTTTCGTTTCACAATTCGGATAAATGTGCAAGTTATAAACAAAAGCGATATCAACTTTAAAACGCGCTAAATTTTGTTGATGTTTTGCGTATTCAGTTTGTATCGACATTTCTCCGGTAGTACAAGAGCTGCACTTCTGAAACTTGGTACTTCAGTAGAAAATGTGTCTCCGCGACTGTCTGCAAAGTTTCGTTTCACAATTCGAATAAATGTGGAAGTTATAAACAAAAGCGATATCAACTTTAAAACGCGCTAAATTTTGTTGGGGTTTTGCGTATTCAGTTTGTATCGACATATCTCCGGTAGTACAAGAGCTGAACTTCTGAAACTTGGTACTTCAGTAGAAAATGCCTCCCCGCGATGGTCTGCAAATTTTCGTGGCACAATTCGAATAAATGTGGAAGTTATAAACAAAAGCGATATCAACTTTAAAACGCGCTAAATTTTGTTGATGTTTTGCGTATTCAGTTTGTATCGACACATCTCCGGTAGTACAAGAGCTGAACTTCTGAAACTTGGAACTTCAGTAGAAAATGTGTCTCCGCGACTGTCTACAAAGTTTCGTGGCACAATTCGAATAAATGTGCAAGTTATAAACAAAATCGATATCAACTTTAAAACGCGCTAAATTTTGTTGATGTTTTGCGTATTCAGTTTGTATCGACACATCTCCGGTAGTACAAGAGCTGCACTTCTTAAACTTGGTACTTCAGTAGAAAATGTGTCTCCGCGACTGTCTGCAAAGTTTCGTGGCACAATTCGAATAAATGTGGAAGTTATAAACAAAAGCGATATCAACTTTAAAACGCGCTAAATTTTGTTGATGTTTTGCGTATTCAGTTTGTATCGACATATCTCCGGTAGTACAAGAGCTGCACTTCTGAAACTTGGTACTTCAGTAGAAAATGTGTCTCCGCGGCTGTCTACAAAGTTTCGTTTAACAATTCGAATAAATGTGCAAGTTATAAACAAAAGCGCTATCAACTTTAAAACGCGCTAAATTTTTTTGATGTTTTGCGTATTCAGTTTGTATCGACATATCTCTGGTAGTACAAGAGCTGCATTTCTGAAACTAGGTAGTTCAGTAGAAAATGTGTCTCCGCGACTGTCTACAAAGTTTCGTTTCACAATTCGGATAAATGTGCAAGTTATAAACAAAAGCGATATCAACTTTAAAACGCGCTAAATTTTGTTGATGTTTTGCGTATTCAGTTTGTATCGACATATCTCCGGTAGTACAAGAGCTGCACTTCTGAAACTTGGTACTTCAGTAGAAAATGTGTCTCCGCGACTGTCTGCAAAGTTTCGTTTCACAATTCGAATAAATGTGGAAGTTATAAACAAAAGCGATATCAACTTTAAAACGCGCTTAATTTTGTTGGGGTTTTGCGTATTCAGTATGTATCGACATATCTCCGGTAGTACAAGAGCTGAACTTCTGAAACTTGGTACTTCAGTAGAAAATGCCTCCCCGCGATGGTCTGCAAAGTTTCGTGGCACAATTCGAATAAATGTGGAAGTTATAAACAAAAGCGATATCAACTTTAAAACGCGCTAAATTTTGTTGATGTTTTGCGTATTCAGTTTGTATCGACATATCTCCGGTAGTACAAGAGCTGCACTTCTGAAACTTGGTACTTCAGTAGAAAATGTGTCTCCGCGACTGTCTACAAAGTTTCGTCTTACAATTCGCATAAATGTGGAAGTTATAAACAAAAGCGATATCAACTTTAAAACGCGCTTAATTTTGTTGATGTTTTGCGTATTCAGTTTGTATCGACATATCTCCGGTAGTACAAGTGCTGCACTTCTGAAACTTGGTACTTCAGTAGAAAATGTGTCTCCGCGACTGTCTACAAAGTTTCGTTTCACAATTCGAATAAATGTGGAAGTTATAAACAAAAGCGATATCAACTTTAAAACGCACTAAATTTTGTAGATGTTTTGCGTATTCAGTTTGTATCGACACATCTCCGGTAGTACAAGAGCTGCACTTCTGAAACTTGGTACTTCAGTAGAAAATGTGTCTCCGCGACTGTCTACAAAGTTTCGTTTCACAATTCGAATAAATGTGCAAGTTATAAACAAAAGCGATATCAACTTTAAAACGCGCTAAATTTTGTTGATGTTTTGCGTATTCAGTTTGTATCGACATATCTCGGGTAGTACAAGTGCTGCACTTGTGAAACTTGGTACTTCAGTAGAAAATGTGTCTCCGCGACTGTCTGCAAAGTTTCGTGGCACAATTCGAATAAATGTGCAAGTTATAAACAAAAGCGATATCAACTTTAAAACGCGCTAAATTTTGTTGATGTTTTGCGTATTCAGTTTGTATCGACACATCTCCGGTAGTCCAAGAGCTGCACTTCTTAAACTTGGTACTTCAGTAGAAAATGTGTCTCCGCGACTGTCTGCAAAGTTTCGTGGCACAATTCGAATAAATGTGGAAGTTATAAACAAAAGCGATATCAACTTTAAAACGCGCTAAATTTTGTTGATGTTTTGCGTATTCAGTTTGTATCGACACATCTCCGGTAGTACAAGAGCTGCACTTCTGAAACTTGGTACTTCAGTAGAAAATGTGTCTCCGCGACTGTCTACAAAGTTTCGTTTCACAATTCGAATAAATGTGCAAGTTATAAACAAAAGCGATATCAACTTTAAAACGCGGTAAATTTTGTTGATGTTTTGCGTATTCAGTTTGTATCGACACATCTCCGGTAGTACAAGAGCTGCACTTCTTAAACTTGGTACTTCAGTTGAAAATGTGTCTCCGCGACTGTCTGCAAAGTTTCGTGGCACAATCCGAATAAATGTGGAAGTTATAAACAAAAGCGATATCAACTTTAAAACGCGCTAAATTTTGTTGATGTTTTGCGTATTCAGTTTGTATCGACACATCTCCGGTAGTACAAGAGCTGAACTTCTGAAACTTGGTACTTCAGTAGAAAATGTGTCTCCGCGACTGTCTACAAAGTTTCGTGGCACAATTCGAATAAATGTGCAAGTTATAAACAAAAGCGATATCAACTTTAAAACGCGCTAAATTTTGTTGATGTTTTGCGTATTCAGTTTGTATCGACACATCTCCGGTAGTACAAGAGCTGCACTTCTTAAACTTGGTACTTCAGTAGAAAATGTGTCTCCGCGACTGTCTGCAAAGTTTCGTGGCACAATTCGAATATATGTGGAAGTTATAAACAAAAGCGATATCAACTTTAAAACGCGCTAAATTTTGTTGATGTTTTGCGTATTCAGTTTGTATCGACATATCTCCGGTAGTACAAGAGCTGCACTTCTGAAACTTGGTACTTCAGTAGAAAATGTGTCTCCGCGGCTGTCTACAAAGTTTCGTTTAACAATTCGAATAAATGTGCAAGTTATAAACAAAAGCGCTATCAACTTTAAAACGCGCTAAATTTTTTTGATGTTTTGCGTATTCAGTTTGTATCGACATATCTCTGGTAGTACAAGAGCTGCATTTCTGAAACTTGGTAGTTCAGTAGAAAATGTGTCTCCGCGACTGTCTACAAAGTTTCGTTTCACAATTCGGATAAATGTGCAAGTTATAAACAAAAGCGATATCAACTTTAAAACGCGCTAAATTTTGTTGATGTTTTGCGTATTCAGTTTGTATCGACATTTCTCCGGTAGTACAAGAGCTGCACTTCTGAAACTTGGTACTTCAGTAGAAAATGTGTCCCCGCGACTGTCTGCAAAGTTTCGTTTCACAATTCGAATAAATGTGGAAGTTATAAACAAAAGCGATATCAACTTTAAAACGCGCTAAATTTTGTTGGGGTTTTGCGTATTCAGTTTGTATCGAACTATCTCCGGTAGTACAAGAGCTGAACTTCTGAAACTTGGTACTTCAGTAGAAAATGCCTCCCCGCGATGGTCTGCAAATTTTCGTGGCACAATTCGAATAAATGTGGAAGTTATAAACAAAAGCGATATCAACTTTAAAACGCGCTAAATTTTGTTGATGTTTTGCGTATTCAGTTTGTATCGACATATCTACGGTAGTACAAGAGCTGCACTTCTGAAACTTGGTACTTCAGTAGAAAATGTGTCTCCGCGACTGTCTACAAAGTTTCGTTTTACAATTCGCATAAATGTGGAAGTTATAAACAAAAGCGATATCAACTTTAAAACGCGCTTAATTTTGTTGATGTTTTGCGTATTCAGTTTGTATCGACATATCTCCGGTAGTACAAGTGCTGCACTTCTGAAACTTGGTACTTCAGTAGAAAATGTGTCTCCACGACTGTCTACAAAGTTTCGTTTCACAATTCGAATAAATGTGGAAGTTATAAACAAAAGCGATATCAACTTTAAAACGCACTAAATTTTGTAGATGTTTTGCGTATTCAGTTTGTATCGACACATCTCCGGTAGTACAAGAGCTGCACTTCTGAAACTTGGTACTTCAGTAGAAAATGTGTCTCCGCGACTGTCTACAAAGTTTCGTTTCACAATTCGAATAAATGTGCAAGTTATAAACAAAAGCGATATCAACTTTAAAACGCGCTAAATTTTGTTGATGTTTTGCGTATTCAGTTTGTATCGAAATATCTCCAGGAGTACAAGAGCTGCACTTCTGAATCTTGGTACTTCAGTAGAAAATGTGTCTCCGCGACTGTCTGCAAAGTTTCGTGGCACAATTCGAATAAATGTGGAAGTTATAAACAAAAGCGATATCAACTTTAAAACGCGCTAAATTTTGTTGATGTTTTGCGTATTCAGTTTGTATCGACATATCTCCGGTAGTACAAGAGCTGCACTTCTGAAACTTGGTACTTCAGTAGAAAATGTGTCTCCGCGGCTGTCTACAAAGTTTCGTTTCACAATTCGAATAAATGTGCAAGTTATAAACAAAAGCGCTATCAACTTTAAAACGCGCTAAATTTTGTTGATGTTTTGCGTATTCAGTTTGTATCGACATATCTCCGGCAGTACAAGAGCTGCACTTCTGAAACTTGGTACTTCAGTAGAAAATGCGTCTCCGCGACGGTCTGCAAAGTTTCGTGGTACAATTCGAATAAATGTGGAAGTTATAAACAAAAGCGATATCAACTTTAAAACGCGCTAAATTTTGTTGATGTTTTGCGTGTTCAGTTTGTATCGACATATCTCCGGTAGTACAAGAGCTGCACTTCTGAAACTTAGTACTTCAGTAGAAAATGTGTCTCAGCGGCTGTCTACAAAGTTTCGTTTCACAATTCGAATAAATGTGCAAGTTATAAACAAAAGCGATATCAACTTTAAAACGCGCTAAATTTTGTTGATGTTTTGCGTATTCAGTTTGTATCGACATATCTCCGGAAGTACAAGAGCTGCACTTCTGAAACTTGGTACTTCAGTAGAAAATGCCTCTTTGCGATGGTCTGCAAAGTTTCGTGGCACAATTCGAATAAATCTGAAAGTTATAAACAAAAGCGCTATCAACTTTAAAACGCGCTAAATTTTGTAGATGTTTTGCGTATTCAGTTTGTATCAACATATCTCCGGCAGTACAAGAGCTGCACTTCTGAAACTTGGTACTTCAGTAGAAAATGTGTCTCCGCGATGGTCTGCACAGTTTCGTTTCACAATTCACATAAATGTGGAAGTTATAAATAAAAGCGCTATCAACTTTAAAACGCACTAAATTTTGTAGATGTTTTTCGTATTCAGTTTGTATCGACACATCTCCGGTAGTCCAAGAGCTGCACTTCTTAAACTTGGTACTTCAGTAGAAAATGTGTCTCCGCGACTGTCTGCAAAGTTTCGTGGCACAATTCGAATAAATGTGGAAGTTATAAACAAAAGCGATATCAACTTTAAAACGCGCTAAATTTTGTTGATGTTTTGCGTATTCAGTTTGTATCGACACATCTCCGGTAGTACAAGAGCTGCACTTCTGAAACTTGGTACTTCAGTAGAAAATGTGTCTCCGCGACTGTCTACAAAGTTTCGTTTCACAATTCGAATAAATGTGCAAGTTATAAACAAAAGCGATATCAACTTTAAAACGCGCTAAATTTTGTTGATGTTTTCCGTATTCAGTTTGTATCGACACATCTCCGGTAGTACAAGAGCTGCACTTCTTAAACTTGGTACTTCAGTAGAAAATGTGTCTCCGCGACTGTCTACAAAGTTTCGTGGCACAATTCGAATAAATGTGCAAGTTATAAACAAAAGCGATATCAACTTTAAAACGCGCTAAATTTTGTTGATGTTTTGCGTATTCAGTTAAGAGCTGCACTTCTTAAACTTGGTACTTCAGTAGAAAATTCCTCCCCGCGATGGTCTGCAAAGTTTCGTGGCACAATTCGAATAAATGTGGAAGTTATAAACAAAAGCGCTATCAACTTTAAAACGCGCTAAATTTTGTTGATGTTTTGCGTATTCAGTTTGTATCGACATATCTCCGGTAGTACAAGAGCTGCACTTCTGAAACTTGGTACTTCAGTAGAATATGTGTCTCCGCGACTGTCTACAAAGTTTCGTTTTACAATTCGCATAAATGTGGAAGTTATAAACAAAAGCGATATCAACTTTAAAACGCGCTTAATTTTGTTGATGTTTTGCGTATTCAGTTTGTATCGACATATCTCCAGTAGTACAAGTGCTGCACTTCTGAAACTTGGTACTTCAGTAGAAAATGTGTCTCCGCGACTGTCTACAAAGTTTCGTTTCACAATTCGAATAAATGTGGAAGTTATACACAAAAGCGATATCAACTTTAAAACGCACTAAATTTTGTAGATGTTTTGCGTATTCAGTTTGTATCGACACATCTCCAGTAGTACAAGAGCTGCACTTCTGAAACTTGGTACTTAAGTGGAAAATGTGTCTCCGCGACTCTCTACAAAGTTTCGTGGCACAATTCGAATAAATGTGGAAGTTATAACAAAACCGATATCAACTTTGAAACGCGCTAAATTTTGTTGATGTTTTGCGTATTCAGTTTGTATCGACATATCTCCGGTAGTACAAGAGCTGCACTTCTGAAACTTGGTACTTCAGTGGAAAATGTGTCTCCGCGACTGTCTACAAAGTTTCGTTTTACAATACGAATAAATGTGCAAGTTATAAATAAAAGCGATATCAACTTTAAAACGCGCTAAATTTTGTTGATGTTTTGCGTATTCAGTTTGTATCGACATATCTCCGGAAGTACAAGAGCTGCACTTCTGAAACTTGGTACTTCAGTAGAAAATGCCTCTCCGCGATGGTCTGCAAAGTTTCGTGGCACAATTCGAATAAATCTGAAAGTTATAAACAAAAGCGCTATCAACTTTAAAACGCGCTAAATTTTGTAGATGTTTTGCGTATTCAGTTTGTATCAACATATCTCCGGCAGTACAAGAGCTGCACTTCTGAAACTTGGTACTTCAGTAGAAAATGTGTCTCCGCGATGGTCTGCAAAGTTTCGTTTCACAATTCACATAAATGTGGAAGTTATAAATAAAAGCGCTATCAACTTTAAAACGCACTAAATTTTGTAGATGTTTTTCGTATTCAGTTTGTATCGACACATCTCCGGTAGTACAAGAGCTGCACTTCTGAAACTTGGTACTTCAGTAGAAAATGTGTCTCTGCGACTGTCTACAAAGTTTCGTTTCACAATTCGAATCCATGTGCAAGTTATAAACAAAAGCGCTATCAACTTTAAA
This sequence comes from Sepiola atlantica, assembly GCA_963556195.1. Taxonomy (NCBI): domain Eukaryota; kingdom Metazoa; phylum Mollusca; class Cephalopoda; order Sepiida; family Sepiolidae; genus Sepiola; species Sepiola atlantica. The sequence goes on from CAUVYP010000832.1 coordinate 622,111, forward strand.
ACGCGCTAAATTTTGTTGATGTTTTGCGTATTCAGTTTGTATCGACATATCTCCGGTAGTACAAGAGCTGCACTTCTGAAACTTAGTACTTCAGTAGAAAATGTGTCTCCGCGACTGTCTACAAAGTTTCGTTTCACAATTCGAATAAATGTCGAAGTTATAAACAAAAGCGCTATCAACTTTTAAATGCGCTAAATTTTTTGATGTTTTGCGTATTCAGTTTGTATCGACATATCTCCGGTAGTACAAGAGCTGCACTTCTGAAACTTGGTAGTTTAGTAGAAAATGTGTCTCCGCCACTGTCTACAAAGTTTCGTTTCACAATTCGGATAAATGTGCAAGTTATAAACAAAAGCGATATCAACTTTAAAACGCGCTAAATTTTGTTGATATTTTGCGTATTCAGTTTGTATCGACGTATCTCCGGTAGTACAAGAGCTGCACTTCGGAAACTTGGTACTTCAGTAGAAAATGTGTCTCCGCGACTGTCTGCAAAGTTTGTTTCACAATTCGAATAAATGTGGAAGTTATAAACAAAAGCGATATCAACTTTAAAACGCGCTAAATTTTGTTGGGGTTTTGCGTATTCAGTTTGTATCGACATATCTCCGGTAGTACAAGAGCTGAACTTCTCAAACTTGGTACTTCAGTAGAAAATGTGTCTCCGCGACTGTCTGCAAAGTTTCGTGGCACAATTCGAATAAATGTGGAAGTTATAAACAAAAGCGATATCAACTTTAAAACGCGCTAAATTTTGTTGATGTTTTGCGTATTCAGTTTGTATCGACATATCTCCGGTAGTACAAGAGCTGCACTTCTGAAACTTGGTACTTCAGTAGAAAATGTGTCTCCGCGGCGTTCTACAAAGTTTCGTTTCACAATTCGAATAAATGTGCAAGTTATAAACAAAAGCGCTATCAACTTTAAAACGCGCTAAATTTTGTTCATGTTTTGCGTATTCAGTTTGTATCGACATATCTCCGGCAGTACAAGAGCTGCACTTCTAAAACTTGGTACTTCAGTAGAAAATGTGTCTCCGCGATGGTCTGCAAAGTTTCGTTTCACAATTCACATAAATGTGGAAGTTATAAATAAAAGCGCTATCAACTTTAAAACGCACTAAATTTTGTAGATGTTTTGCGTATTCAGTTTGTATCGACACATCTCCGGTAGTACAAGAGCTGCACTTCTGAAACTTGGTACTTCAGTAGAAAATGTGTCTCTGCGACTGTCTACAAAGTTTCGTTTCACAATTCGAATCTATGTGGAAGTTATAAACAAAAGCGCTATCAACTTTAAAACGCGCTAAATTTTGTTGATGTTTTGCGTATTCAGTTTGTATCGACATATCTCCGGTAGTACAAGAGCTGAACTTCTGAAACTTGGTACTTCAGTAGAAAATGCCTCCCCGCGATGGTCTGCAAATTTTCGTGGCACAATTCGAATAAATGTAGAAGTTATAAACAAAAGCGATATCAACTTTAAAACGCGCTAAATTTTGTTGATGTTTTGCGTATTCAGTTTGTATCGACACATCTCCGGTAGTACAAGAGCTGAACTTCTGAAACTTGGTACTTCAGTAGAAAATGTGTCTCCGCGACTGTCTACAAAGTTTCGTGGCACAATTCGAATAAATGTGCAAGTTATAAACAAAAGCGATATCAACTTTAAAACGCGCTAAATTTTGTTGATGTTTTGCGTATTCAGTTTGTATCGACACATCTCCGGTAGTACAAGAGCTGCACTTCTGAAACTTGGTACTTCAGTAGCAAATGTGTCTCCGCGATGGTCTGCAAAGTTTCGTTTCACAATTCACATAAATGTGGAAGTTATAAATAAAAGCGCTATCAACTTTAAAACGCACTAAATTTTGTAGATGTTTTTCGTATTCAGTTTGTATCGACACATCTCCGGTAGTACAAGAGCTGCACTTCTGAAACTTGGTACTTCAGTAGAAAATGTGTCTCTGCGACTGTCTACAAAGTTTCGTTTCACAATTCGAATCCATGTGGAAGTTATACACAAAAGCGCTATCAACTTTAAAACGCGCTAAATTTTGTTGATGTTTGGCGTATTCAGTTTGTATCGACACATCTCCGGTAGTACAAGAGCTGCACTTCTGAAACTTAGTACTTCAGTAGAAAATGCCTCTCCGCGACGGTCTACAAAGTTTGGTTTCACAATTCGAATAAATGTCGAAGTTATAAACAAAAGCGCTATCAACTTTTAAACGCGCTAAATTTTTTGATGTTTTGCGTATTCAGTTTGTATCGACATATCTCCGGTAGTACAAGAGCTGCACTTCTGAAACTTAGTACTTCAGTAGAAAATGTGTCTCCGCGACTGTCTGCAAAGTTTCGTGGCACAATTCGAATAAATGTGGAAGTTATAAACAAAAGCGATATCAACTTTAAAACGCGCTAAATTTTGTTGATGTTTTGCGTATTCAGTTTGTATCGACATATCTCCGGTAGTACAAGAGCTGCACTTCTGAAACTTGGTACTTCAGTAGAAAATGTGTCTCCGCGGCTGTCTACAAAGTTTCGTTTCACAATTCGAATAAATGTGCAAGTTATAAACAAAAGCGCTATCAACTTTAAAACGCGCTAAATTTTGTTCATGTTTTGCGTATTCAGTTTGTATCGACATATCTCCGGCAGTACAAGAGCTGCACTTCTAAAACTTGGTACTTCAGTTGAAAATGTGTCTCCGCGATGGTCTGCAAAGTTTCGTTACACAATTCACATAAATGTGGAAGTTATAAATAAAAGCGCTATCAACTTTAAAACGCACTAAATTTTGTAGATGTTTTGCGTATTCAGTTTGTATCGACACATCTCCGGTAGTACAAGAGCTGCACTTCTGAAACTTGGTACTTCAGTAGAAAATGTGTCTCTGCGACTGTCTACAAAGTTTCGTTTCACAATTCGAATCTATGTGGAAGTTATAAACAAAAGCGCTATCAACTTTAAAACGCGCTAAATTTTGTTGATGTTTTGCGTATTCAGTTTGTATCGACATATCTCCGGTAGTACAAGAGCTGAACTTCTGAAACTTGGTACTTCAGTAGAAAATGCCTCCCCGCGATGGTCTGCAAATTTTCGTGGCACAATTCGAATAAATGTGGAAGTTATAAACAAAAGCGATATCAACTTTAAAACGCGCTAAATTTTGTTGATGTTTTGCGTATTCAGTTTGTATCGACACATCTCCGGTAGTACAAGAGCTGAACTTCTGAAACTTGGTACTTCAGTAGAAAATGTGTCTCCGCGACTGTCTACAAAGTTTCGTGGCACAATTCGAATAAATGTGCAAGTTATAAACAAAAGCGATATCAACTTTAAAACGCGCTAAATTTTGTTGATGTTTTGCGTATTCAGTTTGTATCGACACATCTCCGGTAGTACAAGAGCTGCACTTCTTAAACTTCGTACTTCAGTAGAAAATGTGTCTCCGCGACTGTCTGCAAAGTTTCGTGGCACAATTCGAATAAATGTGGAAGTTATAAACAAAAGCGATATCAACTTTAAAACGCGCTAAATTTTGTTGATGTTTTGCGTATTCAGTTTGTATCGACATATCTCCGGTAGTACAAGAGCTGCACTTCTGAAACTTGGTACTTCAGTAGAAAATGTGTCTCCGCGGCTGTCTACAAAGTTTCGTTTAACAATTCGAATAAATGTGCAAGTTATAAACAAAAGCGCTATCAACTTTAAAACGCGCTAAATTTTTTTGATGTTTTGCGTATTCAGTTTGTATCGACATATCTCTGGTAGTACAAGAGCTGCATTTCTGAAACTTGGTAGTTCAGTAGAAAATGTGTCTCCGCGACTGTCTACAAAGTTTCGTGGCACAATTCGAATAAATGTGCAAGTTATAAACAAAAGCGATATCAACTTTAAAACGCGCTAAATTTTGTTGATGTTTTGCGTATTCAGTTTGTATCGACACATCTCCGGTAGTACAAGAGCTGCACTTCTGAAACTTGGTACTTCAGTAGCAAATGTGTCTCCGCGATGGTCTGCAAAGTTTCGTTTCACAATTCACATAAATGTGGAAGTTATAAATAAAAGCGCTATCAACTTTAAAACGCACTAAATTTTGTAGATGTTTTTCGTATTCAGTTTGTATCGACACATCTCCGGTAGTACAAGAGCTGCACTTCTGAAACTTGGTACTTCAGTAGAAAATGTGTCTCTGCGACTGTCTACAAAGTTTCGTTTCACAATTCGAATCCATGTGGAAGTTATACACAAAAGCGCTATCAACTTTAAAACGCGCTAAATTTTGTTGATGTTTGGCGTATTCAGTTTGTATCGACACATCTCCGGTAGTACAAGAGCTGCACTTCTGAAACTTAGTACTTCAGTAGAAAATGCCTCTCCGCGACGGTCTACAAAGTTTGGTTTCACAATTCGAATAAATGTCGAAGTTATAAACAAAAGCGCTATCAACTTTTAAACGCGCTAAATTTTTTGATGTTTTGCGTATTCAGTTTGTATCGACATATCTCCGGTAGTACAAGAGCTGCACTTCTGAAACTTAGTACTTCAGTAGAAAATGTGTCTCCGCGACTGTCTGCAAAGTTTCGTGGCACAATTCGAATAAATGTGGAAGTTATAAACAAAAGCGATATCAACTTTAAAACGCGCTAAATTTTGTTGATGTTTTGCGTATTCAGTTTGTATCGACATATCTCCGGTAGTACAAGAGCTGCACTTCTGAAACTTGGTACTTCAGTAGAAAATGTGTCTCCGCGGCTGTCTACAAAGTTTCGTTTCACAATTCGAATAAATGTGCAAGTTATAAACAAAAGCGCTATCAACTTTAAAACGCGCTAAATTTTGTTCATGTTTTGCGTATTCAGTTTGTATCGACATATCTCCGGCAGTACAAGAGCTGCACTTCTAAAACTTGGTACTTCAGTTGAAAATGTGTCTCCGCGATGGTCTGCAAAGTTTCGTTACACAATTCACATAAATGTGGAAGTTATAAATAAAAGCGCTATCAACTTTAAAACGCACTAAATTTTGTAGATGTTTTGCGTATTCAGTTTGTATCGACACATCTCCGGTAGTACAAGAGCTGCACTTCTGAAACTTGGTACTTCAGTAGAAAATGTGTCTCTGCGACTGTCTACAAAGTTTCGTTTCACAATTCGAATCTATGTGGAAGTTATAAACAAAAGCGCTATCAACTTTAAAACGCGCTAAATTTTGTTGATGTTTTGCGTATTCAGTTTGTATCGACATATCTCCGGTAGTACAAGAGCTGAACTTCTGAAACTTGGTACTTCAGTAGAAAATGCCTCCCCGCGATGGTCTGCAAATTTTCGTGGCACAATTCGAATAAATGTGGAAGTTATAAACAAAAGCGATATCAACTTTAAAACGCGCTAAATTTTGTTGATGTTTTGCGTATTCAGTTTGTATCGACACATCTCCGGTAGTACAAGAGCTGAACTTCTGAAACTTGGTACTTCAGTAGAAAATGTGTCTCCGCGACTGTCTACAAAGTTTCGTGGCACAATTCGAATAAATGTGCAAGTTATAAACAAAAGCGATATCAACTTTAAAACGCGCTAAATTTTGTTGATGTTTTGCGTATTCAGTTTGTATCGACACATCTCCGGTAGTACAAGAGCTGCACTTCTTAAACTTCGTACTTCAGTAGAAAATGTGTCTCCGCGACTGTCTGCAAAGTTTCGTGGCACAATTCGAATAAATGTGGAAGTTATAAACAAAAGCGATATCAACTTTAAAACGCGCTAAATTTTGTTGATGTTTTGCGTATTCAGTTTGTATCGACATATCTCCGGTAGTACAAGAGCTGCACTTCTGAAACTTGGTACTTCAGTAGAAAATGTGTCTCCGCGGCTGTCTACAAAGTTTCGTTTAACAATTCGAATAAATGTGCAAGTTATAAACAAAAGCGCTATCAACTTTAAAACGCGCTAAATTTTTTTGATGTTTTGCGTATTCAGTTTGTATCGACATATCTCTGGTAGTACAAGAGCTGCATTTCTGAAACTTGGTAGTTCAGTAGAAAATGTGTCTCCGCGACTGTCTACAAAGTTTCGTTTCACAATTCGGATAAATGTGCAAGTTATAAACAAAAGCGATATCAACTTTAAAACGCGCTAAATTTTGTTGATATTTTGCGTATTCAGTTTGTATCGACGTATCTCCGGTAGTACAAGAGCTGCACTTCTGAAACTTGGTACTTCAGTAGAAAATGTGTCTCCGCGACTGTCTGCAAAGTTTGTTTCACAATTCGAATAAATGTGGAAGTTATAAACAAAAGCGATATCAACTTTAAAACGCGCTAAATTTTGTTGGGGTTTTGCGTATTCAGTTTGTATCGACATATCTCCGGTAGTACAAGAGCTGAACTTCTCAAACTTGGTACTTCAGTAGAAAATTCCTCCCCGCGATGGTCTGCAAAGTTTCGTGGCACAATTCGAATAAATGTGGAAGTTATAAACAAAAGCGCTATCAACTTTAAAACGCGCTAAATTTTGTTGATGTTTTGCGTATTCAGTTTGTATCGACATATCTCCGGTAGTACAAGAGCTGCACTTCTGAAACTTGGTACTTCAGTAGAATATGTGTCTCCGCGACTGTCTACAAAGTTTCGTTTTACAATTCGCATGAATGTGGAAGTTATAAACAAAAGCGATATCAACTTTAAAACGCGCTTAATTTTGTTGATGTTTTGCGTATTCAGTTTGTATCGACATATCTCCAGGAGTACAAGTGCTGCACTTCTGAAACTTGGTACTTCAGTAGAAAATGTGTCTCCGCGACTGTCTACAAAGTTTCGTTTCACAATTCGCATGAATGTGGAAGTTATAAACAAAAGCGATATCAACTTTAAAACGCACTAAATTTTGTAGATGTTTTGCGTATTCAGTTTGTATCGACACATCTCCGGTAGTACAAGAGCTGCACTTCTGAAACTTGGTACTTAAGTGGAAAATGTGTCTCCGCGACTCTCTACAAAGTTTCGTGGCACAATTCGAATAAATGTGGAAGTTATAACAAAACCGATATCAACTTTGAAACGCGCTAAATTTTGTTGATGTTTTGCGTATTCAGTTTGTATCGACATATCTCCGGTAGTACAAGAGCTGCACTTCTGAAACTTGGTACTTTAGTAGAAAATGTGTCTCCGCGACTGTCTACAAAGTTTCGTTTTACAATACGAATAAATGTGCAAGTTATAAACAAAAGCGATATCAACTTTAAAACGCGCTAAATTTTGTTGATGTTTTGCGTATTAAGTTCGTATCGACATATCTCCGGAAGTACAAGAGCTGCACTTCTGAAACTTGGTACTTCAGTAGAAAATGCCTCTCCGCGATGGTCTGCAAAGTTTCGTGGCACAATTCGAATAAATCTGAAAGTTATAAACAAAAGCGCTATCAACTTTAAAACGCGCTAAATTTTGTAGATGTTTTGCGTATTCAGTTTGTATCAACAGATCTCCGGCAGTACAAGAGCTGCACTTCTGAAACTTGGTACTTCAGTAGCAAATGTGTCTCCGCGATGGTCTGCAAAGTTTCGTTTCACAATTCACATAAATGTGGAAGTTATAAATAAAAGCGCTATTAACTTTAAAACGCACTAAATTTTGTAGATGTTTGTCGTATTCAGTTTGTATCGACACATCTCCGGTAGTACAAGAGCTGCACTTCTGAAACTTGGTACTTCAGTAGAAAATGTGTCTCTGCGACTGTCTACAAAGTTTCGTTTCACAATTCGAATCCATGTGGAAGTTATACACAAAAGCGCTATCAACTTTAAAACGCGCTAAATTTTGTTGATGTTTTGCGTATTCAGTTTGTATCGACACATCTCCGGTAGTACAAGAGCTGCACTTCTGAAACTTAGTACTTCAGTAGAAAATGCCTCTCCGCGACGGTCTACAAAGTTTGGTTTCACAATTCGAATAAATGTCGAAGTTATAAACAAAAGCGCTATCAACTTTTAAACGCGCTAAATTTTTTGATGTTTTGCGTATTCAGTTTGTATCGACATATCTCCGGTAGTACAAGAGCTGCACTTCTGAAACTTGGTACTTCAGTAGAAAATGTGTCTCCGCGACTGTCTGCAAAGTTTCGTGGCACAATTCGAATAAATGTGGAAGTTATAAACAAAAGCGATATCAACTTTAAAACGCGCTAAATTTTGTTGATGTTTTGCGTATTCAGTTTGTATCGACACATCTCCGGTAGTACAAGAGCTGCACTTCTGAAACTTGGTACTTCAGTAGAAAATGTGTCTCCGCGGCTGTCTACAAAGTTTCGTTTCACAATTCGAATTAATGTGCAAGTTATAAACAAAAGCGCTATCAACTTTAAAACGCGCTAAATTTTGTTCATGTTTTGCGTATTCAGTTTGTATCGACATATCTCCGGCAGTACAAGAGCTGCACTTCTAAAACTTGGTACTTCAGTAGAAAATGTGTCTCCGCGATGGTCTGCAAAGTTTCGTTTCACAATTCACATAAATGTGGAAGTTATAAATAAAAGCGCTATCAACTTTAAAACGCACTAAATTTTGTAGATGTTTTGCGTATTCAGTTTGTATCGACACATCTCCGGTAGTACAAGAGCTGCACTTCTGAAACTTGGTACTTCAGTAGAAAATGTGTCTCTGCGACTGTCTACAAAGTTTCGTTTCACAATTCGAATCTATGTGGAAGTTATAAACAAAAGCGCTATCAACTTTAAAACGCGCTAAATTTTGTTGATGTTTTGCGTATTCAGTTTGTATCGACATATCTCCGGTAGTACAAGAGCTGAACTTCTGAAACTTGGTACTTCAGTAGAAAATGCCTCCCTGCGATGGTCTGCAAATTTTCGTGGCACAATTCGAATAAATGTGGAAGTTATAAACAAAAGCGATATCAACTTTAAAACGCGCCAAATTTTGTTGATGTTTTGCGTATTCAGTTTGTATCGACACATCTCCGGTAGTACAAGAGCTGAACTTCTGAAACTTGGTACTTCAGTAGAAAATGTGTCTCCGCGACTGTCTACAAAGTTTCGTGGCACAATTCGAATAAATGTGCAAGTTATAAACAAAAGCGATATCAACTTTAAAACGCGCTAAATTTTGTTGATGTTTTGCGTATTCAGTTTGTATCGACACATCTCCGGTAGTCCAAGAGCTGCACTTCTTAAACTTGGTACTTCAGTAGAAAATGTGTCTCCGCGACTGTCTGCAAAGTTTCGTGGCACAATTCGAATAAATGTGGAAGTTATAAACAAAAGCGATATCAACTTTAAAACGCGCTAAATTTTTTTGATGTTTTGCGTATTCAGTTTGTATCGACATATCTCCGGTAGTACAAGAGCTGCACTTCTGAAACTTGGTACTTCAGTAGAAAATGTGTCTCCGCGGCTGTCTACAAAGTTTCGTTTAACAATTCGAATAAATGTGCAAGTTATAAACAAAAGCGCTATCAACTTTAAAACGCGCTAAATTTTTTTGATGTTTTGCGTATTCAGTTTGTATCGACATATCTCTGGTAGTACAAGAGCTGCATTTCTGAAACTTGGTAGTTCAGTAGAAAATGTGTCTCCGCGACTGTCTACAAAGTTTCGTTTCACAATTCGGATAAATGTGCAAGTTATAAACAAAAGCGATATCAACTTTAAAACGCGCTAAATTTTGTTGATGTTTTGCGTATTCAGTTTGTATCGACATATCTCCGGTAGTACAAGAGCTGCACTTCTGAAACTTGGTACTTCAGTAGAAAATGTGTCTCCGCGACTGTCTGCAAAGTTTCGTTTCACAATTCGAATAAATGTGGAAGTTATAAACAAAAGCGATATCAACTTTAAAACGCGCTAAATTTTGTTGGGGTTTTGCGTATTCAGTTTGTATCGACATATCTCCGGTAGTACAAGAGCTGAACTTCTGAAACTTGGTACTTCAGTCGAAAATGCCTCCCCGCGATGGTCTGCAAATTTTCGTGGCACAATTCGAATAAATGTGGAAGTTATAAACAAAAGCGATATCAACTTTAAAACGCGCTAAATTTTGTTGATGTTTTGCGTATTCAGTTTGTATCGACATATCTCCGGTAGTACAAGAGCTGCACTTCTGAAACTTGGTACTTCAGTAGAAAATGTGTCTCCGCGACTGTCTACAAAGTTTCGTTATACAATTCGCATAAATGGGGAAGTTATAAACAAAAGCGATATCAACTTTAAAACGCGCTTAATTTTGTTGATGTTTTGCGTATTCAGTTTGTATCGACATATCTCCGGTAGTACAAGTGCTGCACTTCTGAAACTTGGTACTTCAGTAGAAAATGTGTCTCCGCGACTGTCTACAAAGTTTCGTTTCACAATTCGAATAAATGTGGAAGTTATAAACAAAAGCGATATCAACTTTAAAACGCACTAAATTTTGTAGATGTTTTGCGTATTCAGTTTGTATCGACACATCTCCGGTAGTACAAGAGCTGCACTTCTGAAACTTGGTACTTCAGTAGAAAATGTGTCTCCGCGACTGTCTACAAAGTTTCGTTTCACAATTCGAATAAATGTGCAAGTTATAAACAAAAGCGATATCAACTTTAAAACGCGCTAAATTTTGTTGATGTTTTGCGTATTCAGTTTGTATCGACATATCTCGGGTAGTACAAGTGCTGCACTTCTGAAACTTGGTACTTCAGTAGAAAATGTGTCTCCGCGACTGTCTACAAAGTTTCGTTTTACAATTCGCATGAATGTGGAAGTTATAAACAAAAGCGATATCAACTTTAAAACGCGCTTAATTTTGTTGATGTTTTGCGTATTCAGTTTGTATCGACATATCTCCAGTAGTACAAGTGCTGCACTTCTGAAACTTGGTACTTCAGTAGAAAATGTGTCTCCGCGACTGTCTACAAAGTTTCGTTTCACAATTCGCATGAATGTGGAAGTTATAAACAAAAGCGATATCAACTTTAAAACGCGCTAAATTTTGTTGGGGTTTTGCGTATTCAGTTTGTATCGACACATCTCCGGTAGTACAAGAGCTGCACTTCTGAAACTTGGTACTTAAGTGGAAAATGTGTCTCCGCGACTCTCTACAAAGTTTCGTGGCACAATTCGAATAAATGTGGAAGTTATAACAAAACCGATATCAACTTTGAAACGCGCTAAATTTTGTTGATGTTTTGCGTATTCAGTTTGTATCGACATATCTCCGGTAGTACAAGAGCTGCACTTCTGAAACTTGGTACTTTAGTAGAAAATGTGTCTCCGCGACTGTCTACAAAGTTTCGTTTTACAATACGAATAAATGTGCAAGTTATAAACAAAAGCGATATCAACTTTAAAACGCGCTAAATTTTGTTGATGTTTTGCGTATTAAGTTCGTATCGACATATCTCCGGAAGTACAAGAGCTGCACTTCTGAAACTTGGTACTTCAGTAGAAAATGCCTCTCCGCGATGGTCTGCAAAGTTTCGTGGCACAATTCGAATAAATCTGAAAGTTATAAACAAAAGCGCTATCAACTTTAAAACGCGCTAAATTTTGTAGATGTTTTGCGTATTCAGTTTGTATCAACATATCTCCGGCAGTACAAGAGCTGCACTTCTGAAACTTGGTACTTCAGTAGCAAATGTGTCTCCGCGATGGTCTGCAAAGTTTCGTTTCACAATTCACATAAATGTGGAAGTTATAAATAAAAGCGCTATTAACTTTAAAACGCACTAAATTTTGTAGATGTTTTTCGTATTCAGTTTGTATCGACACATCTCCGGTAGTACAAGAGCTGCACTTCTGAAACTTGGTACTTCAGTAGAAAATGTGTCTCTGCGACTGTCTACAAAGTTTCGTTTCACAATTCGAATCCATGTGGAAGTTATACACAAAAGCGCTATCAACTTTAAAACGCGCTAAATTTTGTTGATGTTTTGCGTATTCAGTTTGTATCGACACATCTCCGGTAGTACAAGAGCTGCACTTCTGAAACTTAGTACTTCAGTAGAAAATGCCTCTCCGCGACGGTCTACAAAGTTTGGTTTCACAATTCGAATAAATGTCGACGTTATAAACAAAAGCGCTATCAACTTTTAAACGCGCTAAATTTTTTGATGTTTTGCGTATTCAGTTTGTATCGACATATCTCCGGTAGTACAAGAGCTGCACTTCTGAAACTTGGTACTTCAGTAGAAAATGTGTCTCCGCGACTGTCTGCAAAGTTTCGTGGCACAATTCGAATAAATGTGGAAGTTATAAACAAAAGCGATATCAACTTTAAAACGCGCTAAATTTTGTTGATGTTTTGCGTATTCAGTTTGTATCGACATATCTCCGGTAGTACAAGAGCTGCACTTCTGAAACTTGGTACTTCAGTAGAAAATGTGTCTCCGCGGCTGTCTACAAAGTTTCGTTTCACAATTCGAATTAATGTGCAAGTTATAAACAAAAGCGCTATCAACTTTAAAACGCGCTAAATTTTGTTCATGTTTTGCGTATTCAGTTTGTATCGACATATCTCCGGCAGTACAAGAGCTGCACTTCTAAAACTTGGTACTTCAGTAGAAAATGTGTCTCCGCGATGGTCTGCAAAGTTTCGTTTCACAATTCACATAAATGTGGAAGTTATAAATAAAAGCGCTATCAACTTTAAAACGCACTAAATTTTGTAGATGTTTTGCGTATTCAGTTTGTATCGACACATCTCCGGTAGTACAAGAGCTGCACTTCTGAAACTTGGTACTTCAGTAGAAAATGTGTCTCTGCGACTGTCTACAAAGTTTCGTTTCACAATTCGAATCTATGTGGAAGTTATAAACAAAAGCGCTATCAACTTTAAAACGCGCTAAATTTTGTTGATGTTTTGCGTATTCAGTTTGTATCGACATATCTCCGGTAGTACAAGAGCTGAACTTCTGAAACTTGGTACTTCAGTAGAAAATGCCTCCCTGCGATGGTCTGCAAATTTTCGTGGCACAATTCGAATAAATGTGGAAGTTATAAACAAAAGCGATATCAACTTTAAAACGCGCTAAATTTTGTTGATGTTTTGCGTATTCAGTTTGTATCGACACATCTCCGGTAGTACAAGAGCTGAACTTCTGAAACTTGGTACTTCAGTAGAAAATGTGTCTCCGCGACTGTCTACAAAGTTTCGTGGCACAATTCGAATAAATGTGCAAGTTATAAACAAAAGCGATATCAACTTTAAAACGCGCTAAATTTTGTTGATGTTTTGCGTATTCAGTTTGTATCGACACATCTCCGGTAGTCCAAGAGCTGCACTTCTTAAACTTGGTACTTCAGTAGAAAATGTGTCTCCGCGACTGTCTGCAAAGTTTCGTGGCACAATTCGAATAAATGTGCAAGTTATAAACAAAAGCGATATCAACTTTAAAACGCGCTAAATTTTGTTGATGTTTTGCGTATTCAGTTTGTATCGACATATCTCCGGTAGTACAAGAGCTGCACTTCTGAAACTTGGTACTTCAGTAGAAAATGTGTCTCCGCGGCTGTCTACAAAGTTTCGTTTAACAATTCGAATAAATGTGCAAGTTATAAACAAAAGCGCTATCAACTTTAAAACGCGCTAAATTTTTTTGATGTTTTGCGTATTCAGTTTGTATCGACATATCTCTGGTAGTACAAGAGCTGCATTTCTGAAACTTGGTAGTTTAGTAGAAAATGTGTCTCCGCGACTGTCTACAAAGTTTCGTTTCACAATTCGGATAAATGTGCAAGTTATAAACAAAAGCGATATCAACTTTAAAACGCGCTAAATTTTGTTGATGTTTTGCGTATTCAGTTTGTATCGACATATCTCCGGTAGTACAAGAGCTGCACTTCTGAAACTTGGTACTTCAGTAGAAAATGTGTCTCCGCGACTGTCTGCAAAGTTTCGTTTCACAATTCGAATAAATGTGGAAGTTATAAACAAAAGCGATATCAACTTTAAAACGCGCTAAATTTTGTTGGGGTTTTGCGTATTCAGTTTGTATCGACATATCTCCGGTAGTACAAGAGCTGAACTTCTGAAACTTGGTACTTCAGTAGAAAATGCCTCCCCGCGATGGTCTGCAAAGTTTCGTGGCACAATTCGAATAAATGTGGAAGTTATAAACAAAAGCGATATCAACTTTAAAACGCGCTAAATTTTGTTGATGTTTTGCGTATTCAGTTTGTATCGACATATCTCCGGTAGTACAAGAGCTGCACTTCTGAAACTTGGTACTTCAGTAGAAAATGTGTCTCCGCGACTGTCTACAAAGTTTCGTCTTACAATTCGCATAAATGTGGAAGTTATAAACAAAAGCGATATCAACTTTAAAACGCGCTTAATTTTGTTGATGTTTTGCGTATTCAGTTTGTATCGACATATCTCCGGTAGTACAAGTGCTGCACTTCTGAAACTTGGTACTTCAGTAGAAAATGTGTCTCCGCGACTGTCTACAAAGTTTCGTTTCACAATTCGAATAAATGTGGAAGTTATAAACAAAAGCGATATCAACTTTAAAACGCACTAAATTTTGTAGATGTTTTGCGTATTCAGTTTGTATCGACACATCTCCGGTAGTACAAGAGCTGCACTTCTGAAACTTGGTACTTCAGTAGAAAATGTGTCTCCGCGACTGTCTACAAAGTTTCGTTTCACAATTCGAATAAATGTGCAAGTTATAAACAAAAGCGATATCAACTTTAAAACGCGCTAAATTTTGTTGATGTTTTGCGTATTCAGTTTGTATCGACATATCTCGGGTAGTACAAGTGCTGCACTTCTGAAACTTGGTACTTCAGTAGAAAATGTGTCTCCGCGACTGTCTGCAAAGTTTCGTGGCACAATTCGAATAAATGTGCAAGTTATAAACAAAAGCGATATCAACTTTAAAACGCGCTAAATTTTGTTGATGTTTTGCGTATTCAGTTTGTATCGACACATCTCCGGTAGTCCAAGAGCTGCACTTCTTAAACTTGGTACTTCAGTAGAAAATGTGTCTCCGTGACTGTCTGCAAAGTTTCGTGGCACAATTCGAATAAATGTGGAAGTTATAAACAAAAGCGATATCAACTTTAAAACGCGCTAAATTTTGTTGATGTTTTGCGTATTCAGTTTGTATCGACACATCTCCGGTAGTACAAGAGCTGCACTTCTGAAACTTGGTACTTCAGTAGAAAATGTGTCTCCGCGACTGTCTACAAAGTTTCGTTTCACAATTTGAATAAATGTGCAAGTTATAAACAAAAGCGATATCAACTTTAAAACGCGGTAAATTTTGTTGATGTTTTGCGTATTCAGTTTGTATCGACACATCTCCGGTAGTACAAAAGCTGCACTTCTTAAACTTGGTACTTCAGTTGAAAATGTGTCTCCGCGACTGTCTGCAAAGTTTCGTGGCACAATCCGAATAAATGTGGAAGTTATAAACAAAAGCGATATCAACTTTAAAACGCGCTAAATTTTGTTGATGTTTTGCGTATTCAGTTTGTATCGACACATCTCCGGTAGTACAAGAGCTGAACTTCTGAAACTTGGTACTTCAGTAGAAAATGTGTCTCCGCGACTGTCTACAAAGTTTCGTGGCACAATTCGAATAAATGTGCAAGTTATAAACAAAAGCGATGTCAACTTTAAAACGCGCTTAATTTTTTTGATGTTTTGCGTATTCAGTTTGTATCGACATATCTCTGGTAGTACAAGAGCTGCATTTCTGAAACTTGGTAGTTCAGTAGAAAATGTGTCTCCGCGACTGTCTACAAAGTTTCGTTTTACAATTCGGATAAATGTGCAAGTTATAAACAAAAGCGATATCAACTTTAAAACGCGCTAAATTTTGTTGATGTTTTGCGTATTCAGTTTGTATCGACATTTCTCCGGTAGTACAAGAGCTGCACTTCTGAAACTTGGTACTTCAGTAGAAAATGTGTCTCCGCGACTGTCTGCAAAGTTTCGTTTCACAATTCGAATAAATGTGGAAGTTATAAACAAAAGCGATATCAACTTTAAAACGCGCTAAATTTTGTTGGGGTTTTGCGTATTCAGTTTGTATCGAACTATCTCCGGTAGTACAAGAGCTGAACTTCTGAAACTTGGTACTTCAGTAGAAAATGCCTCCCCGCGATGGTCTGCAAATTTTCGTGGCACAATTCGAATAAATGTGGAAGTTATAAACAAAAGCGATATCAACTTTAAAACGCGCTAAATTTTGTTGATGTTTTGCGTATTCAGTTTGTATCGACATATCTACGGTAGTACAAGAGCTGCACTTCTGAAACTTGGTACTTCAGTAGAAAATGTGTCTCCGCGACTGTCTACAAAGTTTCGTTTTACAATTCGCATAAATGTGGAAGTTATAAACAAAAGCGATATCAACTTTAAAACGCGCTTAATTTTGTTGATGTTTTGCGTATTCAGTTTGTATCGACATATCTCCGGTAGTACAAGTGCTGCACTTCTGAAACTTGGTACTTCAGTAGAAAATGTGTCTCCACGACTGTCTACAAAGTTTCGTTTCACAATTCGAATAAATGTGGAAGTTATAAACAAAAGCGATATCAACTTTAAAACGCACTAAATTTTGTAGATGTTTTGCGTATTCAGTTTGTATTTACACATCTCCGGTAGTACAAGAGCTGCACTTCTGAAACTTGGTACTTCAGTAGAAAATGTGTCTCCGCGACTGTCTACAAAGTTTCGTTTCACAATTCGAATAAATGTGCAAGTTATAAACAAAAGCGATATCAACTTTAAAACGCGCTAAATTTTGTTGATGTTTTGCGTATTCAGTTTGTATCGAAATATCTCCGGTAGTACAAGAGCTGCACTTCTGAATCTTGGTACTTCAGTAGAAAATGTGTCTCCGCGACTGTCTGCAAAGTTTCGTGGCACAATTCGAATAAATGTGGAAGTTATAAACAAAAGCGATATCAACTTTTAAACGCGCTAAATGTTGTTGATGTTTTGCGTATTCAGTTTGTATCGACATATCTCCGGTAGTACAAGAGCTGCACTTCTGAAACTTGGTACTTCAGTAGAAAATGCCTCTCCGCGATGGTCTGCAAAGTTTCGTGGCACAATTCGAATAAATCTGAAAGTTATAAACAAAAGCGCTATCAACTTTAAAACGCGCTAAATTTTGTAGATGTTTTGCGTATTCAGTTTGTATCAACATATCTCCGGCAGTACAAGAGCTGCACTTCTGAAACTTGGTACTTCAGTAGAAAATGTGTCTCCGCGATGGTCTGCACAGTTTCGTTTCACAATTCAAATAAATGTGGAAGTTATAAATAAAAGCGCTATCAACTTTAAAACGCACTAAATTTTGTAGATGTTTTTCGTATTCAGTTTGTATCGACACATCTCCGGTAGTACAAGAGCTGCACTTCTTAAACTTGGTACTTCAGTAGAAAATGTGTCTCCGCGACTGTCTGCAAAGTTTCGTGGCACAATTCGAATAAATGTGGAAGTTATAAACAAAAGCGATATCAACTTTAAAACGCGCTAAATTTTGTTGATGTTTTGCGTATTCAGTTTGTATCGACACATCTCCGGTAGTACAAGAGCTGCACTTCTGAAACTTTATACTTCAGTAGAAAATGTGTCTCCGCGACTGTCTACAAAGTTTCGTTTCACAATTCGAATAAATGTGCAAGTTATAAACAAAAGCGATATCAACTTTAAAACGCGCTAAATTTTGTTGATGTTTTCCGTATTCAGTTTGTATCGACACATCTCCGGTAGTACAAGAGCTGCACTTCTTAAACTTGGTACTTCAGTAGAAAATGTGTCTCCGCGACTGTCTACAAAGTTTCGTGGCACAATTCGAATAAATGTGCAAGTTATAAACAAAAGCGATATCAACTTTAAAACGCGCTAAATTTTGTTGATGTTTTGCGTATTCAGTTAAGAGCTGCACTTCTTAAACTTGGTACTTCAGTAGAAAATTCCTCCCCGCGATGGTCTGCAAAGTTTCGTGGCACAATTCGAATAAATGTGGAAGTTATAAACAAAAGCGCTATCAACTTTAAAACGCGCTAAATTTTGTTGATGTTTTGCGTATTCAGTTTGTATCGACATATCTCCGGTAGTACAAGAGCTGCACTTCTGAATCTTGGTACTTCAGTAGAATATGTGTCTCCGCGACTGTCTACAAAGTTTCGTTTTACAATTCGCATAAATGTGGAAGTTATAAACAAAAGCGATATCAACTTTAAAACGCGCTTAATTTTGTTGATGTTTTGCGTATTCAGTTTGTATCGACATATCTCCAGTAGTACAAGTGCTGCACTTCTGAAACTTGGTACTTCAGTAGAAAATGTGTCTCCGCGACTGTCTACAAAGTTTCGTTTCACAATTCGAATAAATGTGGAGGTTATAAACAAAAGCGATATCAACTTTAAAACGCACTAAATTTTGTAGATGTTTTGCGTATTCAGTTTGTATCGACACATCTCCAGTAGTACAAGAGCTGCACTTCTGAAACTTGGTACTTAAGTGGAAAATGTGTCTCCGCGACTCTCTACAAAGTTTCGTGGCACAATTCGAATAAATGTGGAAGTTATAACAAAACCGATATCAACTTTGAAACGCGCTAAATTTTGTTGATGTTTTGCGTATTCAGTTTGTATCGACATATCTCCGGTAGTACAAGAGCTGCACTTCTGAAACTGTGTACTTCAGTGGAAAATGTGTCTCCGCGACTGTCTACAAAGTTTCGTTTTACAATACGAATAAATGTGCAAGTTATAAATAAAAGCGATATCAACTTTAAAACGCGCTAAATTTTGTTGATGTGTTGCGTATTCAGTTTGTATCGACATATCTCCGGAAGTACAAGAGCTGCACTTCTGAAACTTGGTACTTCAGTAGAAAATGCCTCTCCGCGATGGTCTGCAAAGTTTCGTGGCACAATTCGAATAAATCTGAAAGTTATAAACAAAAGCGCTATCAACTTTAAAACGCGCTAAATTTTGTAGATGTTTTGCGTATTCAGTTTGTATCAACATATCTCCGGCAGTACAAGAGCTGCACTTCTGAAACTTGGTACTTCAGTAGAAAATGTGTCTCCGCGATGGTCTGCACAGTTTCGTTTCACAATTCACATAAATGCTGAAGTTATAAATAAAAGCGCTATCAACTTTAAAACGCACTAAATTTTGTAGATGTTTTTCGTATTCAGTTTGTATCGACACATCTCCGGTAGTACAAGAGCTGCACTTCTGAAACTTGGTACTTCAGTAGAAAATGTGTCTCTGCGACTGTCTACAAAGTTTCGTTTCACAATTCGAATCCATGTGCAAGTTATAAACAAAAGCGCTATCAACTTTAAAACGCGCTAAATTTTGTTGATGTTTTGCGTATTCAGTTTGTATCGACATATCTCCGGTAGTACAAGAGCTGCACTTCTGAAACTTAGTACTTCAGTAGAAAATGTGTCTCCGCGACTGTCTACAAAGTTTCGTTTCACAATTCGAATAAATGTCGAAGTTATAAACAAAAGCGCTATCAACTTTTAAACGCGCTAAATTTTTTGATGCTTTGCGTATTCAGTTTGTATCGACATATCTCCGGTAGTACAAGAGCTGCACTTCTGAAACTTGGTAGTTTAGTAGAAAATGTGTCTCCGCCACTGTCTACAAAGTTTCGTTTCACAATTCGGATAAATGTGCAAGTTATAAACAAAAGCGATATCAACTTTAAAACGCGCTAAATTTTGTTGATATTTTGCGTATTCAGTTTGTATCGACGTATCTCCGGTAGTACAAGAGCTGCACTTCTGAAACTTGGTACTTCAGTAGAAAATGTGTCTCCGCGACTGTCTGCAAAGTTTGTTTCACAATTCGAATAAATGTATAAGTTATAAACAAAAGCGATATCAACTTTAAAACGCGCTAAATTTTGTTGGGGTTTTGCGTATTCAGTTTGTATCGACATATCTCCGGTAGTACAAGAGCTGAACTTCTCAAACTTGGTACTTCAGTAGAAAATTCCTCCCCGCGATGGTCTGCAAAGTTTCGTGGCACAATTCGAATAAATGTGGAAGTTATAAACAAAAGCGCTATCAACTTTAAAACGCGCTAAATTTTGTTGATGTTTTGCGTATTCAGTTTGTATCGACATATCTCCGGTAGTACAAGAGCTGCACTTCTGAAACTTGGTACTTCAGTAGAAAATGTGTCTCCGCGACTGTCTACAAAGTTTCGTTTTACAATTCGCATGAATGTGGAAGTTATAAACAAAAGCGATATCAACTTTAAAACGCGCTTAATTTTGTTGATGTTTTGCGTATTCAGTTTGTATCGACATATCTCCAGTAGTACAAGTGCTGCACTTCTGAAACTTGGTACTTCAGTAGAAAATGTGTCTCCGCGACTGTCTACAAAGTTTCGTTTCACAATTCGAATAAATGTGGAAGTTATAAACAAAAGCGATATCAACTTTAAAACGCACTAAATTTTGTAGATGTTTTGCGTATTCAGTTTGTATCGACACATCTCCGGTAGTACAAGAGCTGCACTTCTGAAACTTGGTACTTAAGTGGAAAATGTGTCTCCGCGACTCTCTACAAAGTTTCGTGGCACAATTCGAATAAATGTGGAAGTTATAACAAAACCGATATCAACTTTGAAACGCGCTAAATTTTGTTGATGTTTTGCGTATTCAGTTTGTATCGACATATCTCCGGTAGTACAAGAGCTGCACTTCTGAAACTTGGTACTTTAGTAGAAAATGTGTCTCCGCGACTGTCTACAAAGTTTCGTTTTACAATACGAATAAATGTGCAAGTTATAAACAAAAGCAATATCAACTTTAAAACGCGCTAAATTTTGTTGATGTTTTGCGTATTAAGTTTGTATCGACATATCTCCGGAAGTACAAGAGCTGCACTTCTGAAACTTGGTACTTCAGTAGAAAATGCCTCTCCGCGATGGTCTGCAAAGTTTCGTGGCACAATTCGAATAAATCTGAAAGTTATAAACAAAAGCGCTATCAACTTTAAAACGCGCTAAATTTTGTAGATGTTTTGCGTATTCAGTTTGTATCAACATATCTCCGGCAGTACAAGAGCTGCACTTCTGAAACTTGGTACTTTAGTAGCAAATGTGTCTCCGCGATGGTCTGCAAAGTTTCGTTTCACAATTCACATAAATGTGGAAGTTATAAATAAAAGCGCTATCAACTTTAAAACGCACTAAATTTTGTAGATGTTTTTCGTATTCAGTTTGTATCGACACATTTCCGGTAGTACAAGAGCTGCACTTCTGAAACTTGGTACTTCAGTAGAAAATGTGTCTCTGCGACTGTCTACAAAGTTTCGTTTCACAATTCGAATCCATGTGGAAGTTATACACAAAAGCGCTATCAACTTTAAAACGCGCTAAATTTTGTTGATGTTTTGCGTATTCAGTTTGTATCGACACATCTCCGGTAGTACAAGAGCTGCACTTCTGAAACTTAGTACTTCAGTAGAAAATGCCTCTCCGCGACGGTCTACAAAGTTTGGTTTCACAATTCGAATAAATGTCGAAGTTATAAACAAAAGCGCTATCAACTTTTAAACGCGCTAAATTTTTTGATGTTTTGCGTATTCAGTTTGTATCGACATATCTCCGGTAGTACAAGAGCTGCACTTCTGAAACTTGGTACTTCAGTAGAAAATGTGTCTCCGCGACTGTCTGCAAAGTTTCGTGGCACAATTCGAATAAATGTGGAAGTTATAAACAAAAGCGATATCAACTTTAAAACGCGCTAAATTTTGTTGATGTTTTGCGTATTCAGTTTGTATCGACATATCTCCGGTAGTACAAGAGCTGCACTTCTGAAACTTGGTACTTCAGTAGAAAATGTGTCTCCGCGGCTGTCTACAAAGTTTCGTTTCACAATTCGAATAAATGTGCAAGTTATAAACAAAAGCGCTATCAACTTTAAAACGCGCTAAATTTTGTTCATGTTTTGCGTATTCAGTTTGTATCGACATATCTCCGGCAGTACAAGAGCTGCACTTCTAAAACTTGGTACTTCAGTAGAAAATGTGTCTCCGCGATGGTCTGCAAAGTTTCGTTTCACAATTCGAATAAATGTGGAAGTTATAAATAAAAGCGCTATCAACTTTAAAACGCACTAAATTTTGTAGATGTTTTGCGTATTCAGTTTGTATCGACACATCTCCGGTAGTACAAGAGCTGCACTTCTAAAACTTGGTACTTCAGTAGAAAATGTGTCTCTGCGACTGTCTACAAAGTTTCGTTTCACAATTCGAATCTATGTGGAAGTTATAAACAAAAGCGCTATCAACTTTAAAACGCGCTAAATTTTGTTGATGTTTTGCGTATTCAGTTTGTATCGACATATCTCCGGTAGTACAAGAGCTGCACTTCTGAAACTTAGTACTTCAGTAGAAAAGGTGTCTCCGCGACTGTCTACAAAGTTTCGTTTCACAATTCGAATAAATGTCGAAGTTATAAACAAAAGCGCTATCAACTTTAAAACGCGCTAAATTTTTTTGATGTTTTGCGTATTCAGTTTGTATCGACATATCTCCGGTAGTACAAGAGCTGCATTTCTGAAACTTGGTACTTCAGTAGAAAATGTGTCTCCGCGACTGTCTACAAAGTTTCGTTTCACAATTCGGATAAATGTGCAAGTTATAAACAAAAGCGATATCAACTTTAAAACGCGCTAAATTTTGTTGATGTTTTGAGTATTCAGTTTGTATCGACATATCTCCGGTAGTACAAGAGCTGAACTTCTGAAACTTGGTACTTCAGTAGAAAATGCCTCCCCGCGATGGTCTGCAAAGTTTCGTGGCTCAATTCGAATAAATGTGGAAGTTATAAACAAAAGCGATATCAACTTTAAAACGCGCTAAATTTTGTTGATGTTTTGCGTATTCAGTTTGTATCGACATATCTCCGGTAGTACAAGAGCTGCACTTCTGAAACTTGGTACTTCAGTAGAAAATGTGTCTCCGCGACTGTCTACAAAGTTTCGTCTTACAATTCGCATAAATGTGGAAGTTATAAACAAAAGCGATATCAACTTTAAAACGCGCTTAATTTTGTTGATGTTTTGCGTATTCAGTTTGTATCGACATATCTCCGGTAGTACAAGTGCTGCACTTCTGAAACTTGGTACTTCAGTAGAAAATGTGTCTCCGCGACTGTCTACAAAGTTTCGTTTCACAATTCGAATAAATGTGGAAGTTATAAACAAATGCGCTATCAACTTTAAAACGCGCTAAATTTTGTTGATGTTTTGCGTATTCAGTTTGTATCAAAATATCTCCGGTAGTACAAGAGCTGCACTTCTGAAACTTGGTACTTCAGTAGAAAATGTGTCTCCGCGGCTGTCTACAAAGTTTCGTTTAACAATTCGAATAAATGTGCAAGTTATAAACAAAAGCGCTATAAACTTTAAAACGCACTAAATTTTGTAGATGTTTTGCGTATTCAGTTTGTATCGACACATCTCCGGTAGTACAAGAGCTGCACTTCTGAAACTTGGTACTTCAGTAGAACATTTGTCTCCGCGACTGTCTACAAAGTTTCGTTTCACAATTCGAATAAATGTGTAAGTTATAAACAAAAGCGCTATCAACTTTAAAACGCGCTAAATTTTGTTGATGTTTTGCGTATTCAGTTTGTATCGACATATCTCCGGTAGTACAAGAGCTGCACTTCTGAAACTTGGTACTTCAGTAGAAAATGTGTCTCCGCGACTGTCTACAAAGTTTCGTCTTACAATTCGCATAAATGTGGAAGTTATAAACAAAAGCGATATCAACTTTAAAACGCGCTTAATTTTGTTGATGTTTTGCGTATTCAGTTTGTATCGACATATCTCCGGTAGTACAAGTGCTGCACTTCTGAAACTTGGTACTTCAGTAGAAAATGTGTCTCCGCGACTGTCTACAAAGTTTCGTTTCACAATTCGAATAAATGTGGAAGTTATAAACAAAAGCGCTATCAACTTTAAAACGCGCTAAATTTTGTTGATGTTTTGCGTATTCAGTTTGTATCAAAATATCTCCGGTAGTACAAGAGCTGCACTTCTGAAACTTGGTACTTCAGTAGAAAATGTGTCTCCGCGGCTGTCTACAAAGTTTCGTTTAACAATTCGAATAAATGTGCAAGTTATAAACAAAAGCGCTATAAACTTTAAAACGCACTAAATTTTGTAGATGTTTTGCGTATTCAGTTTGTATCGACACATCTCCGGTAGTACAAGAGCTGCACTTCTGAAACTTGGTACTTCAGTAGAACATTTGTCTCCGCGACTGTCTACAAAGTTTCGTTTCACAATTCGAATAAATGTGTAAGTTATAAACAAAAGCGCTATCAACTTTAAAACGCGCTAAATTTTGTTGATGTTTTGCGTATTCAGTTTGTATCGACATATCTCCGGTAGTACAAGAGCTGCACTTCTGAAACTTGGTAGTTCAGTAGAAAATGTGTCTCCGCGACTGTCTACAAAGTTTCGTTTCACAATTCGGATAAATGTGCAAGTTATAAACAAAAGCGATATCAACTTTAAAACGCGCTAAATTTTGTTGATGTTTTGCGTATTCAGTTTGTATCGACATATCTCCGGTAGTACAAGAGCTGCACTTCTGAAACTTGGTACTTCAGTAGAAAATGTGTCTCCGCGTCTGTCTGTAAAGTTTCGTTTCACAATTCGAATAAATGTGGAAGTTATAAACAAAAGCGATATCAACTTTAAAACGCGCTAAATTTTGTTGGGGTTTTGCGTATTCAGTTTGTATAGAACTATCTCCGGTAGTACAAGAGCTGAACTTCTGAAACTTGGTACTTCAGTAGTAAATGCCTCCCCGCGATGGTCTGCAAAGTTTCGTGGCACAATTCGAATAAATGTGGAAGTTATAAACAAAAGCGATATCAACTTTAAAACGCGCTAAATATTGTTGATGTTTTGCGTATTCAGTTTGTATCGACACATCTCCGGTAGTACAAGAGCTGCACTTCTGAAACTTGGTACTTCAGTAGAAAATGTGTCTCTGCGACTGTCTACAAAGTTTCGTTTCACAATTCGAATCTATGTGGAAGTTATAAACAAAAGCGCTATCAACTTTAAAACGCGCTAAATTTTGTTGATGTTTTGCGTATTCAGTTTGTATCGACATATCTCCGGTAGTACAAGAGCTGCACTTCTGAAACTTAGTACTTCAGTAGAAAAGGTGTCTCCGCGACTGTCTACAAAGTTTCGTTTCACAATTCGAATAAATGTCGAAGTTATAAACAAAAGCGCTATCAACTTTAAAACGCGCTAAATTTTTTTGATGTTTTGCGTATTCAGTTTGTATCGACATATCTCCGGTAGTACAAGAGCTGCATTTCTGAAACTTGGTACTTCAGTAGAAAATGTGTCTCCGCGACTGTCTACAAAGTTTCGTGTCACAATTCGGATAAATGTGCAAGTTATAAACAAAAGCGATATCAACTTTAAAACGCGCTAAATGTTGTTGATGTTTTGAGTATTCAGTTTGTATCGACATATCTCCGGTAGTACAAGAGCTGAACTTCTGAAACTTGGTACTTCAGTAGAAAATGCCTCACCGCGATGGTCTGCAAAGTTTCGTGGCTCAATTCGAATAAATGTGGAAGTTATAAACAAAAGCGATATCAACTTTAAAACGCGCTAAATTTTGTTGATGTTTTGCGTATTCAGTTTGTATCGACATATCTCCGGTAGTACAAGAGCTGCACTTCTGAAACTTGGTACTTCAGTAGAAAATGTGTCTCCGCGACTGTCTACAAAGTTTCGTCTTACAATTCGCATAAATGTGGAAGTTATAAACAAAAGCGATATCAACTTTAAAACGCGCTTAATTTTGTTGATGTTTTGCGTATTCAGTTTGTATCGACATATCTCCGGTAGTACAAGTGCTGCACTTCTGAAACTTGGTACTTCAGTAGAAAATGTGTCTCCGCGACTGTCTACAAAGTTTCGTTTCACAATTCGAATAAATGTGGAAGTTATAAACAAAAGCGCTATCAACTTTAAAACGCGCTAAATTTTGTAGATGTTTTGCGTATTCAGTTTGTATCGACACATCTCCGGTAGTACCAGAGCTGCACTTCTGAAACTTGATACTTCAGTAGAAAATGTGTCTCCGCGACTGTCTACAAAGTTTCGTTTCACAATTCGAATAAATGTGCAAGTTATAAACAAAAGCGATATCAACTTTAAAACGCGCTAAATTTTGTTGATGTTTTGCGTATTCAGTTTGTATCGAAATATCTCCGGTAGTACAAGAGCTGCACTTCTGAAACTTGGTACTTCAGTAGAAAATGTGTCTCCGCGGCTGTCTACAAAGTTTCGTTTAACAATTCGAATAAATGTGCAAGTTATAAACAAAAGCGCTATAAACTTTAAAACGCACTAAATTTTGTAGATGTTTTGCGTATTCAGTTTGTATCGACACATCTCCGGTAGTACAAGAGCTGCACTTCTGAAACTTGGTACTTCAGTAGAACATTTCTCTCCGCGACTGTCTACAAAGTTTCGTTTCACAATTCGAATAAATGTGTAAGTCATAAACAAAAGCGCTATCAACTTTAAAACGCGCTAAATTTTGTTGATGTTTTGCGTATTCAGTTTGTATCGACATATCTCCGGTAGTACAAGAGCTGCACTTCTGAAACTTGGTAGTTCAGTAGAAAATGTGTCTCCGCGACTGTCTACAAAGTTTCGTTTCACAATTCGGATAAATGTGCAAGTTATAAACAAAAGCGATATCAACTTTAAAACGCGCTAAATTTTGTTGATGTTTTGCGTATTCAGTTTGTATCGACATATCTCCGGTAGTACAAGAGCTGCACTTCTGAAACTTGGTACTTCAGTAGAAAATGTGTCTCCGCGTCTGTCTATAAAGTTTCGTTTCACAATTCGAATAAATGTGGAAGTTATAAACAAAAGCGATATCAACTTTAAAACGCGCTAACTTTTGTTGGGGTTTTGCGTATTCAGTTTGTATCGAACTACCTCCGGTAGTACACGAGCTGAACTTCTGAAACTTGGTACTTCAGTAGTAAATGCCTCCCCGCGATGGTCTGCAAAGTTTCGTGGCACAATTCGAATAAATGTGGAAGTTATAAACAAAAGCGATATCAACTTTAAAACGCGCTAAATATTGTTGATGTTTTGCGTATTCAGTTTGTATCGACATATCTCCGGTAGTACAAGAGCTGCACTTCTGAAACTTGGTACTTTAGTAGAAAATGTGTCTCCGCGACTGTCTACAAAGTTTCGTTTTACAATACGAATAAATGTGCAAGTTATAAACAAAAGCGATATCAACTTTAAAACGCGCTAAATTTTGTTGATGTTTTGCGTATTAAGTTTGTATCGACATATCTCCGGAAGTACAAGAGCTGCACTTCTGAAACTTGGTACTTCAGTAGAAAATGCCTCTCCGCGATGGTCTGCAAAGTTTCGTGGCACAATTCGAATAAATCTGAAAGTTATAAACAAAAGCGCTATCAACTTTAAAACGCGCTAAATTTTGTAGATGTTTTGCGTATTCAGTTTGTATCAACATATCTCCGGCAGTACAAGAGCTGCACTTCTGAAACTTGGTACTTCAGTAGCAAATGTGTCTCCGCGATGGTCTGCAAAGTTTCGTTTCACAATTCACATAAATGTGGAAGTTATAAATAAAAGCGCTATCAACTTTAAAACGCACTAAATTTTGTTGATGTTTTGCGTATTCAGTTTGTATCGACACATCTCCGGTAGTACAAGTGCTGCACTTCTGAAACTTGGTACTTCAGTAGAAAATGTGTCTCTGCGACTGTCTACAAAGTTTCGTTTCACAATTCGAATCCATGTGGAAGTTATAAACAAAAGCGATATCAACTTTAAAACGCGCTAAATTTTGTTGATGTTTTGCGTATTCAGTTTGTATCGACACATCTCCGGTAGTACAAGAGCTGCACTTCTGAAACTTAATACTTCAGTAGAAAATGTGTCTCCGCGACTGTCTACAAAGTTTCGTTTCACAATTCGAATAAATGTCGAAGTTATAAACAAAAGCGCTATCAACTTTTAAACGCGCTAAATTTTTTGATGTTTTACGTATTCAGTTTGTATCGACATATCTCCGGTAGTACAAGAGCTGCACTTCTGAAACTTGGTACTTCAGTAGAAAATGTGTCTCCGCGACTGTCTGCAAAGTTTATTGGCACAATTCGAATAAATGTGGAAGTTATAAACAAAAGCAATATCAACTTTAAAACGCGCTAAATTTTGTTGATGTTTTGCGTATTACGTTTGTATCGACATATCTCCGGTAGTACAAGAGCTGCACTTCTGAAACTTGGTACTTCAGTAGAAAATGTGTCTCCGCGGCTGTCTACAAAGTATCGTTTCACAATTCGAATAAATGTGCAAGTTATAAACAAAAGCGCTATCAACTTTAAAACGCGCTAAATTTTGTTCATGTTTTGCGTATTCAGTTTGTATCGACATATCTCCGGCAGTACAAGAGCTGCACTTCTAAAACTTGGTACTTCAGTAGAAAATGTGTCTCCGCGATGGTCTGCAAAGTTTCGTTTCACAATTCACATAAATGTGGAAGTTATAAATAAAAGCGCTATCAACTTTAAAACGCACTAAATTTTGTAGATGTTTTGCGTATTCAGTTTGTATCGACACATCTCCGGTAGTACAAGAGCTGCACTTCTGAAACTTGGTACTTCAGTAGAAAATGTGTCTCTGCGACTGTCTACAAAGTTTCGTTTCCCAATTCGAATCTATGTGGAAGTTATAAACAAAAGCGCTATCAACTTTAAAACGCGCTAAATTTTGTTGATGTTTTGCGTATTCAGTTTGTATCGACATATCTCCGGTAGTTCAAGAGCTGCACTTCTGAAACTTAGTACTTCAGTAGAAAAGGTGTCTCCCCGACTGTCTACAAAGTTTCGTTTCACAATTCGAATAAATGTCGAAGTTATAAACAAAAGCGCTATCAACTTTAAAACGCGCTAAATTTTTTTGATGTTTTGCGTATTCAGTTTGTATCGACATATCTCCGGTAGTACAAGAGCTGCATTTCTGAAACTTGGTACTTCAGTAGAAAATGTGTCTCCGCGACTGTCTACAAAGTTTCGTTTCACAATTCGGATAAATGTGCAAGTTATAAACAAAAGCGATATCAACTTTAAAACGCGCTAAATTTTGTTGATGTTTTGAGTATTCAGTTTGTATCGACATATCTCCGGTAGTACAAGAGCTGAACTTCTGAAACTTGGTACTTCAGTAGAAAATGCCTCCCCGCGATGGTCTGCAAAGTTTCGTGGCTCAATTCGAATAAATGTGGAAGTTATAAACAAAAGCGATATCAACTTTAAAACGCGCTAAATTTTGTTGATGTTTTGCGTATTCAGTTTGTATCGACATATCTCCGGTAGTACAAGAGCTGCACTTCTGAAACTTGGTACTTCAGTAGAAAATGTGTCTCCGCGACTGTCTACAAAGTTTCGTCTTACAATTCGCATAAATGTGGAAGTTATAAACAAAAGCGATATCAACTTTAAAACGCGCTTAATTTTGTTGATGTTTTGCGTATTCAGTTTGTATCGACATATCTCCGGTAGTACAAGTGCTGCACTTCTGAAACTTGGTACTTCAGTAGAAAATGTGTCTCCGCGACTGTCTACAAAGTTTCGTTTCACAATTCGAATAAATGTGGAAGTTATAAACAAAAGCGCTATCAACTTTAAAACGCGCTAAATTTTGTAGATGTTTTGCGTATTCAGTTTGTATCGACACATCTCCGGTAGTACCAGAGCTGCACTTCTGAAACTTGGTACTTCAGTAGAAAATGTGTCTCCGCGACTGTCTACAAAGTTTCGTTTCACAATTCGAATAAATGTGCAAGTTATAAACAAAAGCGATATCAACTTTAAAACGCGCTAAATTTTGTTGATGTTTTGCGTATTCAGTTTGTATCAAAATATCTCCGGTAGTACAAGAGCTGCACTTCTGAAACTTGGTACTTCAGTAGAAAATGTGTCTCCGCGGCTGTCTACAAAGTTTCGTTTAACAATTCGAATAAATGTGCAAGTTATAAACAAAAGCGCTATAAACTTTAAAACGCACTAAATTTTGTAGATTTTTTGCGTATTCAGTTTGTATCGACACATCTCCGGTAGTACAAGAGCTGCACTTCTGAAACTTGGTACTTCAGTAGAACATTTGTCTCCGCGACTGTCTACAAAGTTTCGTTTCACAATTCGGATAAATGTACAAGTTATAAACAAAAGCGATATCAACTTTAAAACGCGCTAAATTTTGTTGATGATTTGCGTATTCAGTTTGTATCGACACATCTCCGGTAGTACAAGAGCTGCATTTCTGAAACTTGGTACTTCAGTAGAAAATGTGTCTCCGCGACTGTCTACAAAGTTTCGTTTCACAATTCGGATAAATGTGCAAGTTATAAACAAAAGCGATATCAACTTTAAAACGCGCTAAATTTTGTTGATGTTTTGAGTATTCAGTTTGTATCGACATATCTCCGGTAGTACAAGAGCTGAACTTCTGAAACTTGGTACTTCAGTAGAAAATGCCTCCCCGCGATGGTCTGCAAAGTTTCGTGGCTCAATTCGAATAAATGTGGAAGTTATAAACAAAAGCGATATCAACTTTAAAACGCGCTAAATTTTGTTGATGTTTTGCGTATTCAGTTTGTATCGACATATCTCCGGTAGTACAAGAGCTGCACTTCTGAAACTTGGTACTTCAGTAGAAAATGTGTCTCCGCGACTGTCTACAAAGTTTCGTCTTACAATTCGCATAAATGTGGAAGTTATAAACAAAAGCGATATCAACTTTAAAACGCGCTTAATTTTGTTGATGTTTTGCGTATTCAGTTTGTATCGACATATCTCCGGTAGTACAAGTGCTGCACTTCTGAAACTTGGTACTTCAGTAGAAAATGTGTCTCCGCGACTGTCTACAAAGTTTCGTTTCACAATTCGAATAAATGTGGAAGTTATAAACAAAAGCGCTATCAACTTTAAAACGCGCTAAATTTTGTAGATGTTTTGCGTATTCAGTTTGTATCGACACATCTCCGGTAGTACCAGAGCTGCACTTCTGAAACTTGGTACTTCAGTAGAAAATGTGTCTCCGCGACTGTCTACAAAGTTTCGTTTCACAATTCGAATAAATGTGCAAGTTATAAACAAAAGCGATATCAACTTTAAAACGCGCTAAATTTTGTTGATGTTTTGCGTATTCAGTTTGTATCAAAATATCTCCGGTAGTACAAGAGCTGCACTTCTGAAACTTGGTACTTCAGTAGAAAATGTGTCTCCGCGGCTGTCTACAAAGTTTCGTTTAACAATTCGAATAAATGTGCAAGTTATAAACAAAAGCGCTATAAACTTTAAAACGCACTAAATTTTGTAGATTTTTTGCGTATTCAGTTTGTATCGACACATCTCCGGTAGTACAAGAGCTGCACTTCTGAAACTTGGTACTTCAGTAGAACATTTGTCTCCGCGACTGTCTACAAAGTTTCGTTTCACAATTCGAATAAATGTGTAAGTTATAAACAAAAGCGCTATCAACTTTAAAACGCGCTAAATTTTGTTGATGTTTTGCGTATTCAGTTTGTATCGACATATCTCCGGTAGTACAAGAGCTGCACTTCTGAAACATGGTAGTTCAGTAGAAAATGTGTCTCCGCGACTGTCTACAAAGTTTCGTTTCACAATTCGGATAAATGTGCAAGTTATAAACAAAAGCGATATCAACTTTAAAACGCGCTAAATTTTGTTGATGTTTTGCGTATTCAGTTTGTATCGACATATCTCCGGTAGTACAAGAGCTGCACTTCTGAAACTTGGTACTTCAGTAGAAAATGTGTCTCCGCGTCTGTCTGTAAAGTTTCGTTTCACAATTCGAATAAATGTGGAAGTTATAAACAAAAGCGATATCAACTTTAAAACGCGCTAAATTTTGTTGGGGTTTTGCGTATTCAGTTTGTATCGAACTATCTCCGGTAGTACAAGAGCTGAACTTCTGAAACTTGGTACTTCAGTAGTAAATGCCTCCCCGCGATGGTCTGCAAAGTTTCGTGGCACAATTCGAATAAATGTGGAAGTTATAAACAAAAGCGATATCAACTTTAAAACGCGCTAAATATTGTTAATGTTTTGCGTATTCAGTTTGTATCGACATATCTCCGGTAGTACAAGAGCTGCACTTCTGAAACTTGGTACTTTAGTAGGAAATGTGTCTCCGCGACTGTCTACAAAGTTTCGTTTTACAATACGAATAAATGTGCAAGTTATAAACAAAAGCGATATCAACTTTAAAACGCGCTAAATTTTGTTGATGTTTTTCGTATTCAGTTTGTATCGACACATCTCCGGTAGTACAAGAGCTGCACTTCTGAAACTTGGTACTTCAGTAGAAAATGTGTCTCTGCGACTGTCTACAAAGTTTCGTTTCACAATTCGAATCCATGTGGAAGTTATAAACAAAAGCGATATCAACTTTAAAACGCGCTAAATTTTGTTGATGTTTTGCGTATTCAGTTTGTATCGACACATCTCCGGTAGTACAAGAGCTGCACTTCTGAACCTTAATACTTCAGTAGAAAATGTGTCTCCGCGACTGTCTACAAAGTTTCGTTTCACAATTCGAATAAATGTCGAAGTTATAAACAAAAGCGCTATCAACTTTAAAACGCGCTAAATTTTTTTGATGTTTTGCGTATTCAGTTTGTATCGACATATCTCCGGTAGTACAAGAGCTGCATTTCTGAAACTTGGTAGTTCAGTAGAAAATGTGTCTCCGCGACTGTCTACAAAGTTTCGTTTCACAATTCGGATAAATGTGCAAGTTATAAACAAAAGCGATATAAACTTTAAAACGCGCTAAATTTTGTTGATGTTTTGAGTATTCAGTTTGTATCGACATATCTCCGGTAGTACAAGAGCTGAACTTCTGAAACTTGGTACTTCAGTAGAAAATGCCTCCCCGCGATGGTCTGCAAAGTTTCGTGGCACAATTCGAATAAATGTGGAAGTTATAAACAAAAGCGATATCAACTTTAAAACGCGCTAAATTTTGTTGATGTTTTGCGTATTCAGTTTGTATCGACATATCTCCGGTAGTACAAGAGCTGCACTTCTGAAACTTGGTAGTTTAGTAGAAAATGTGTCTCCGCGACTGTCTACAAAGTTTCGTTTCACAATTCGGATAAATGTGCAAGTTATAAACAAAAGCGATATCAACTTTAAAACGCGCTAAATTTTGTTGATATTTTGCGTATTCAGTTTGTATCGACGTATCTCCGGTAGTACAAGAGCTGCACTTCTGAAACTTGGTACTTCAGTAGAAAATGTGTCTCCGCGACTGTCTGCAAAGTTTGTTTCACAATTCGAATAAATGTGGAAGTTATAAACAAAAGCGATATCAACTTTAAAACGCGCTAAATTTTGTTGGGGTTTTGCGTATTCAGTTTGTATCGACATATCTCCGGTAGTACAAGAGCTGAACTTCTAAAACTTGGTACTTCAGTAGAAAATTCCTCCCCGCGATGGTCTGCAAAGTTTCGTGGCACAATTCGAATAAATGTGGAAGTTATAAACAAAAGCGCTATCAACTTTAAAACGCGCTAAATTTTGTTGATGTTTTGCGTATTCAGTTTGTATCGACATATCTCCGGTAGTACAAGAGCTGCACTTCTGAAACTTGGTACTTCAGTAGAATATGTGTCTCCGCGACTGTCTACAAAGTTTCGTTTTACAATTCGCATGAATGTGGAAGTTATAAACAAAAGCGATATCAACTTTAAAACGCGCTTAATTTTGTTGATGTTTTGCGTATTCAGTTTGTATCGACATATCTCCAGTAGTACAAGTGCTGCACTTCTGAAACTTGGTACTTCAGTAGAAAATGTGTCTCCGCGACTGTCTACAAAGTTTCGTTTCACAATTCGAATAAATGTGGAAGTTATAAACAAAAGCGATATCAACTTTAAAACGCACTAAATTTTGTAGATGTTTTGCGTATTCAGTTTGTATCGACACATCTCCGGTAGTACAAGAGCTGCACTTCTGAAACTTGGTACTTAAGTGGAAAATGTGTCTCCGCGACTCTCTACAAAGTTTCGTGGCACAATTCGAATAAATGTGGAAGTTATAACAAAACCGATATCAACTTTGAAACGCGCTAAATTTTGTTGATGTTTTGCGTATTCAGTTTGTATCGACATATCTCCGGTAGTACAAGAGCTGCACTTCTGAAACTTGGTAGTTCAGTAGAAAATGTGTCTCCGCGACTGTCTACAAAGTTTCGTTTTACAATACGAATAAATGTGCAAGTTATAAACAAAAGCGATATCAACTTCAAAACGCGCTAAATTTTGTTGATGTTTTGCGTATTAAGTTTGTATCGACATATCTCCGGAAGTACAAGAGCTGCACTTCTGAAACTTGGTACTTCAGTAGAAAATGCCTCTCCGCGATGGTCTGCAAAGTTTCGTGGCACAATTCGAATAAATCTGAAAGTTATAAACAAAAGCGCTATCAACTTTAAAACGCGCTAAATTTTGTAGATGTTTTTCGTATTCAGTTTGTATCAACATATCTCCGGCAGTACAAGAGCTGCACTTCTGAAACTTGGTACTTCAGTAGCAAATGTGTCTCCGCGATGGTCTGCAAAGTTTCGTTTCACAATTCACATAAATGTGGAAGTTATAAATAAAAGCGCTATCAACTTTAAAACGCACTAAATTTTGTAGATGTTTTTCGTATTCAGTTTGTATCGACACATCTCCGGTAGTACAAGAGCTGCACTTCTGAAACTTGGTACTTCAGTAGAAAATGTGTCTCTGCGACTGTCTACAAAGTTTCGTTTCACAATTCGAATCCATGTGGAAGTTATAAACAAAAGCGCTATCAACTTTAAAACGCGCTAAATTTTGTTGATGTTTTGCGTATTCAGTTTGTATCGACACATCTCCGGTAGTACAAGAGCTGCACTTCTGAAACTTAGTACTTCAGTAGAAAAGGTGTCTCCGCGACTGTCTACAAAGTTTCGTTTCACAATTCGAATAAATGTCGAAGTTATAAACAAAAGCGCTATCAACTTTAAAACGCGCTAAATTTTGTTGATGTTTTGCGTATTCAGTTTGTATCGACATATCTCCGGTAGTACAAGAGCTGCATTTCTGAAACTTGGTAGTTCAGTAGAAAATGTGTCTCCGCGACTGTCTACAAAGTTTCGTTTCACAATTCGGATAAATGTGCAAGTTATAAACAAAAGCGATATCAACTTTAAAACGCGCTAAATTTTGTTGATGTTTTGAGTATTCAGTTTGTATCGACATATCTCCGGTAGTACAAGAGCAGAACTTCTGAAACTTGGTACTTCAGTAGAAAATGCCTCCCCGCGATGGTCTGCAAAGTTTCGTGGCTCAATTCGAATAAATGTGGAAGTTATAAACAAAAGCGATATCAACTTTAAAACGCGCTAAATTTTGTTGATGTTTTGCGTATTCAGTTTGTATCGACATATCTCCGGTAGTACAAGAGCTGCACTTCTGAAACTTGGTACTTCAGTAGAAAATGTGTCTCCGCGACTGTCTACAAAGTTTCGCTTTACAATTCGCATAAATGTGGAAGTTATAAACAAAAGCGATATCAACTTTAAAACGCGCTTAATTTTGTTGATGTTTTGCGTATTCAGTTTGTATCGACATATCTCCGGTAGTACAAGTGCTGCACTTCTGAAACTTGGTACTTCAGTAGAAAATGTGTCTTTGCGACTGTCTACAAAGTTTCGTTTCACAATTCGAATAAATGTGGAAGTTATAAACAAAAGCGCTATCAACTTTAAAACGCGCTAAATTTTGTAGATGTTTTGCGTATTCAGTTTGTATCGACACATCTCCGGTAGTACCAGAGCTGCACTTCTGAAACTTGGTACTTCAGTAGAAAATGTGTCTCCGCGACTGTCTACAAAGTTTCGTTTCACAATTCGAATAAATGTGCAAGTTATAAACAAAAGCGATATCAACTTTAAAACGCGCTAAATTTTGTTGATGTTTTGCGTATTCAGTTTGTATCGACATATCTCCGGTAGTACAAGAGCTGCACTTCTGAAACTTGGTACTTCAGTAGAAAATGTGTCTCCGCGGCTGTCTACAAAGTCTCGTTTAACAATTCGAATAAATGTGCAAGTTATAAACAAAAGCGCTATAAACTTTAAAACGCACTAAATTTTGTAGATGTTTTGCGTATTCAGTTTGTATCGACACATCTCCGGTAGTACAAGAGCTGCACTTCTGAAACTTGGTACTTCAGTAGAACATTTGTCTCCGCGACTGTCTACAAAGTTTCGTTTCACAATTCGAATAAATGTGTAAGTTATAAACAAAAGCGCTATCAACTTTAAAACGCGCTAAATTTTGTTGATGTTTTGCGTATTCAGTTTGTATCGACATATCTCCGGTAGTACAAGAGCTGCACTTCTGAAACTTGGTAGTTCAGTAGAAAATGTGTCTCCGCGACTGTCTACAAAGTTTCGTTTCACAATTCGGATAAATGTACAAGTTATAAACAAAAGCGATATCAACTTTAAAACGCGCTAAATTTTGTTGATGATTTGCGTATTCAGTTTGTATCGACACATCTCCGGTAGTACAAGAGCTGCACTTCTGAAACTTGGTACTTCAGTAGAAAATGTGTCTCTGCGACTGTCTACAAAGTTTCGTTTCACAATTCGAATCTATGTGGAAGTTATAAACAAAAGCGCTATCAACTTTAAAACGCGCTAAATTTTGTTGATGTTTTGCGTATTCAGTTTGTATCGACATATCTCCGGTAGTACAAGAGCTGCACTTCTGAAACTTAGTACTTCAGTAGAAAAGGTGTCTCCGCGACTGTCTACAAAGTTTCGTTTCACAATTCGAATAAATGTCGAAGTTATAAACAAAAGCGCTATCAACTTTAAAACGCGCTAAATTTTTTTGATGTTTTGCGTATTCAGTTTGTATCGACATATCTCCGGTAGTACAAGAGCTGCATTTCTGAAACTTGGTAGTTCAGTAGAAAATGTGTCTTCGCGACTGTCTACAAAGTTTCGTTTCACAATTCGGATAAATGTGCAAGTTATAAACAAAAGCGATATCAACTTTAAAACGCGCTAAATTTTGTTGATGTTTTTAGTATTCAGTTTGTATCGACATATCTCCGGTAGTACAAGAGCTGAACTTCTGAAACTTGGTACTTCAGTAGAAAATGCTTCCCCGCGATGGTCTGCAAAGTTTCGTGGCTCAATTCGAATAAATGTGGAAGTTATAAACAAAAGCGATATCAACTTTAAAACGCGCTAAATTTTGTTGATGTTTTGCGTATTCAGTTTGTATCGACATATCTCTGGTAGTACAAGAGCTGCACTTCTGAAACTTGGTACTTCAGTAGAAAATGTGTCTCCGCGACTGTCTACAAAGTTTCGTCTTACAATTCGCATAAATGTGGAAGTTATAAACAAAAGCGATATCAACTTTAAAACGCGCTTAATTTTGTTGATGTTTTGCGTATTCAGTTTGTATCGACATATCTCCGGTAGTACAAGTGCTGCACTTCTGAAACTTGGTACTTCAGTAGAAAATGTGTCTTTGCGACTGTCTACAAAGTTTCGTTTCACAATTCGAATAAATGTGGAAGTTATAAACAAAAGCGCTATCAACTTTAAAACGCGCTAAATTTTGTAGATGTTTTGCGTATTCAGTTTGTATCGACACATCTCCGGTAGTACCAGAGCTGCACTTCTGAAACTTGGTACTTCAGTAGAAAATGTGTCTCCGCGACTGTCTACAAAGTTTCGTTTCACAATTCGAATAAATGTGCAAGTTATAAACAAAAGCGATATCAACTTTAAAACGCGCTAAATTTTGTTGATGTTTTGCGTATTCAGTTTGTATCGAAATATCTCCGGTAGTACAAGAGCTGCACTTCTGAAACTTGGTACTTCAGTAGAAAATGTGTCTCCGCGGCTGTCTACAAAGTTTCGTTTAACAATTCGAATAAATGTGCAAGTTATAAACAAAAGCGCTATAAACTTTAAAACGCACTAAATTTTGTAGATGTTTTGCGTATTCAGTTTGTATCAACACATCTCCGGTAGTACAAGAGCTGCACTTCTGAAACTTGGTACTTCAGTAGAACATTTGTCTCCGCGACTGTCTACAAAGTTTCGTTTCACAATTCGAATAAATGTGTAAGTTATAAACAAAAGCGCTATCAACTTTAAAACGCGCTAAATTTTGTTGATGTTTTGCGTATTCAGTTTGTATCGACATATCTCCGGTAGTACAAGAGCTGCACTTCTGAAACTTGGTACTTCAGTAGAAAATGTGTCTCCGCGACTGTCTACAAAGTTTCGTTTCACAATTCGGATAAATGTACAAGTTATAAACAAAAGCGATATCAACTTTAAAACGCGCTAAATTTTGTTGATGATTTGCGTATTCAGTTTGTATCGACACATCTCCGGTAGTACAAGAGCTGCACTTCTGAAACTTGGTACTTCAGTAGAAAATGTGTCTCTGCGACTGTCTACAAAGTTTCGTTTCACAATTCGAATCTATGTGGAAGTTATAAACAAAAGCGCTATCAACTTTAAAACGCGCTTAATTTTGTTGATGTTTTGCGTATTCAGTTTGTATCGACATATCTCCGGTAGTACAAGAGCTGCACTTCTGAAACTTAGTACTTCAGTAGAAAAGGTGTCTCCGCGACTGTCTACAAAGTTTCGTTTCACAATTCGAATAAATGTCGAAGTTATAAACAAAAGCGCTATCAACTTTAAAACGCGCTAAATTTTGTTGATGTTTTGCGTATTCAGTTTGTATCGACATATCTCCGGTAGTACAAGAGCTGCATTTCTGAAACTTGGTAGTTCAGTAGAAAATGTGTCTCCGCGACTGTCTACAAAGTTTCGTTTCACAATTCGGATAAATGTGCAAGTTATAAACAAAAGCGATATCAACTTTAAAACGCGCTAAATTTTGTTGATGTTTTGAGTATTCAGTTTGTATCGACATATCTCCGGTAGTACAAGAGCTGAACATCTGAAACTTGGTACTTCAGTAGAAAATGCCTCCCCGCGATGGTCTGCAAAGTTTCGTTTCACAATTCGGATAAATGTACAAGTTATAAACAAAAGCGATATCAACTTTAAAACGCGCTGAATTTTGTTGATGATTTGCGTATTCAGTTTGTATCGACACATCTCCGGTAGTACAAGAGCTGCACTTCTGAAACTTGGTACTTCAGTAGAAAATGTGTCTCTGCGACTGTCTACAAAGTTTCGTTTCACAATTCGAATCTATGTGGAAGTTATAAACAAAAGCGCTATCAACTTTAAAACGCGCTTAATTTTGTTGATGTTTTGCGTATTCAGTTTGTATCGACATATCTCTGGTAGTACAAGAGCTGCACTTCTGAAACTTGGTACTTCAGTAGAAAATGTGTCTCCGCGACTGTCTACAAAGTTTCGTTTCACAATTCGGATAAATGTACAAGTTATAAACAAAAGCGATATCAACTTTAAAACGAGCTAAATTTTGTTGATGATTTGCGTATTCAGTTTGTATCGACACATCTCCGGTAGTACAAGAGCTGCACTTCTGAAACTTGGTACTTCAGTAGAAAATGTGTCTCTGCGACTGTCTACAAAGTTTCGTTTCACAATTCGAATCTATGTGGAAGTTATAAACAAAAGCGCTATCAACTTTAAAACGCGCTTAATTTTGTTAGTGTTTTGCGTATTCAGTTTGTATCGACATATCTCTGGTAGTACAAGAGCTGCACTTCTGAAACTTGGTACTTCAGTAGAAAATGTGTCTCCGCGACTGTCTACAAAGTTTCGTCTTACAATTCGCATAAATGTGGAAGTTATAAACAAAAGCGATATCAACTTTAAAACGCGCTTAATTTTGTTGATGTTTTGCGTATTCAGTTTGTATCGACATATCTCCGGAAGTACAAGTGCTGCACTTCTGAAACTTGGTACTTCAGTAGAAAATGTGTCTTTGCGACTGTCTACAAAGTTTCGTTTCACAATTCGAATAAATGTGGAAGTTATAAACAAAAGCGCTATCAACTTTAAAACGCGCTAAATTTTGTAGATGTTTTGCGTATTCAGTTTGTATCGACACATCTCCGGTAGTACCAGAGCTGCACTTCTGAAACTTGGTACTTCAGTAGAAAATGTGTCTCCGCGACTGTCTACAAAGTTTCGTTTCACAATTCGAATAAATGTGCAAGTTATAATCAAAAGCGATATCAACTTTAAAACGCGCTAAATTTTGTTGATGTTTTGCGTATTCAGTTTGTATCGAAATATCTCCGGTAGTACAAGAGCTGCACTTCTGAAACTTGGTACTTCAGTAGAAAATGTGTCTCCGCGGCTGTCTACAAAGTTTCGTTTAACAATTCGAATAAATGTGCAAGTTATAAACAAAAGCGCTATAAACTTTAAAACGCACTAAATTTTGTAGATGTTTTGCGTATTCAGTTTGTATCAACACATCTCCGGTAGTACAAGAGCTGCACTTCTGAAACTTGGTACTTCAGTAGAACATTTGTCTCCGCGACTGTCTACAAAGTTTCGTTTCACAATTCGAATAAATGTGTAAGTTATAAACAAAAGCGCTATCAACTTTAAAACGCGCTAAATTTTGTTGATGTTTTGCGTATTCAGTTTGTATCGACATATCTCCGGTAGTACAAGAGCTGCACTTCTGAAACTTGGTACTTCAGTAGAAAATGTGTCTCCGCGACTGTCTACAAAGTTTCGTTTCACAATTCGGATAAATGTACAAGTTATAAACAAAAGCGATATCAACTTTAAAACGCGCTAAATTTTGTTGATGATTTGCGTATTCAGTTTGTATCGACACATCTCCGGTAGTACAAGAGCTGCACTTCTGAAACTTGGTACTTCAGTAGAAAATGTGTCTCTGCGACTGTCTACAAAGTTTCGTTTCACAATTCGAATCTATGTGGAAGTTATAAACAAAAGCGCTATCAACTTTAAAACGCGCTTAATTTTGTTGATGTTTTGCGTATTCAGTTTGTATCGACATATCTCCGGTAGTACAAGAGCTGCACTTCTGAAACTTAGTACTTCAGTAGAAAAGGTGTCTCCGCGACTGTCTACAAAGTTTCGTTTCACAATTCGAATAAATGTCGAAGTTATAAACAAAAGCGCTATCAACTTTAAAACGCGCTAAATTTTGTTGATGTTTTGCGTATTCAGTTTGTATCGACATATCTCCGGTAGTACAAGAGCTGCATTTCTGAAACTTGGTAGTTCAGTAGAAAATGTGTCTCCGCGACTGTCTACAAAGTTTCGTTTCACAATTCGGATAAATGTGCAAGTTATAAACAAAAGCGATATCAACTTTAAAACGCGCTAAATTTTGTTGATGTTTTGAGTATTCAGTTTGTATCGACATATCTCCGGTAGTACAAGAGCTGAACATCTGAAACTTGGTACTTCAGTAGAAAATGCCTCCCCGCGATGGTCTGCAAAGTTTCGTTTCACAATTCGGATAAATGTACAAGTTATAAACAAAAGCGATATCAACTTTAAAACGCGCTAAATTTTGTTGATGATTTGCGTATTCAGTTTGTATCGACACATCTCCGGTAGTACAAGAGCTGCACTTCTGAAACTTGGTACTTCAGTAGAAAATGTGTCTCTGCGACTGTCTACAAAGTTTCGTTTCACAATTCGAATCTATGTGGAAGTTATAAACAAAAGCGCTATCAACTTTAAAACGCGCTTAATTTTGTTGATGTTTTGCGTATTCAGTTTGTATCGACATATCTCTGGTAGTACAAGAGCTGCACTTCTGAAACTTGGTACTTCAGTAGAAAATGTGTCTCCGCGACTGTCTACAAAGTTTCGTCTTACAATTCGCATAAATGTGGAAGTTATAAACAAAAGCGATATCAACTTTAAAACGCGCTTAATTTTGTTGATGTTTTGCGTATTCAGTTTGTATCGACATATCTCCGGAAGTACAAGTGCTGCACTTCTGAAACTTGGTACTTCAGTAGAAAAGGTGTCTTTGCGACTGTCTACAAAGTTTCGTTTCACAATTCGAATAAATGTGGAAGTTATAAACAAAAGCGCTATCAACTTTAAAACGCGCTAAATTTTGTAGATGTTTTGCGTATTCAGTTTGTATCGACACATCTCCGGTAGTACCAGAGCTGCACTTCTGAAACTTGGTACTTCAGTAGAAAATGTGTCTCCGCGACTGTCTACAAAGTTTCGTTTCACAATTCGAATAAATGTGCAAGTTATAAACAAAAGCGATATCAACTTTAAAACGCGCTAAATTTTGTTGATGTTTTGCGTATTCAGTTTGTATCGAAATATCTCCGGTAGTACAAGAGCTGCACTTCTGAAACTTGGTACTTCAGTAGAAAATGTGTCTCCGCGGCTGTCTACAAAGTTTCGTTTAACAATTCGAATAAATGTGCAAGTTATAAACAAAAGCGCTATAAACTTTAAAACGCACTAAATTTTGTAGATGTTTTGCGTATTCAGTTTGTATCAACACATCTCCGGTAGTACAAGAGCTGCACTTCTGAAACTTGGTACGTCAGTAGAACATTTGTCTCCGCGACTGTCTACAAAGTTTCGTTTCACAATTCGAATAAATGTGTAAGTTATAAACAAAAGCGCTATCAACTTTAAAACGCGCTAAATTTTGTTGATGTTTTGCGTATTCAGTTTGTATCGACATATCTCCGGTAGTACAAGAGCTGCACTTCTGAAACTTGGTACTTCAGTAGAAAATGTGTCTCCGCGACTGTCTACAAAGTTTCGTTTCACAATTCGGATAAATGTACAAGTTATAAACAAAAGCGATATCAACTTTAAAACGCGCTAAATTTTGTTGATGATTTGCGTATTCAGTTTGTATCGACACATCTCCGGTAGTACAAGAGCTGCACTTCTGAAACTTGGTACTTCAGTAGAAAATGTGTCTCTGCGACTGTCTACAAAGTTTCGTTTCACAATTCGAATCTATGTGGAAGTTATAAACAAAAGCGCTATCAACTTTAAAACGCGCTTAATTTTGTTGATGTTTTGCGTATTCAGTTTGTATCGACATATCTCCGGTAGTACAAGAGCTGCACTTCTGAAACTTAGTACTTCAGTAGAAAAGGTGTCTCCGCGACTGTCTACAAAGTTTCGTTTCACAATTCGAATAAATGTCGAAGTTATAAACAAAAGCGCTATCAACTTTAAAACGCGCTAAATTTTGTTGATGTTTTGCGTATTCAGTTTGTATCGACATATCTCCGGTAGTACAAGAGCTGCATTTCTGAAACTTGGTAGTTCAGTAGAAAATGTGTCTCCGCGACTGTCTACAAAGTTTCGTTTCACAATTCGGATAAATGTGCAAGTTATAAACAAAAGCGATATCAACTTTAAAACGCGCTAAATTTTGTTGATGTTTTGAGTATTCAGTTTGTATCGACATATCTCCGGTAGTACAAGAGCTGAACATCTGAAACTTGGTACTTCAGTAGAAAATGCCTCCCCGCGATGGTCTGCAAAGTTTCGTGGCTCAATTCGAATAAATGTGGAAGTTATAAACAAAAGCGATATCAACTTTAAAACGCGCTAAATTTTGTTGATGTTTTGCGTATTCAGTTTGTATCGACATATCTCCGGTAGTACAAGAGCTGCACTTCTGAAACTTGGTACTTCAGTAGAAAATGTGTATCCGCGACTGTCTACAAAGTTTCGTCTTACAATTCGCATAAATGTGGAAGTTATAAACAAAAGCGATATCAACTTTAAAACGCGCTTAATTTTGTTGATGTTTTGCGTATTCAGTTTGTATCGACATATCTCCGGTAGTATAAGTGCTGCACTTCTGAAACTTGGTACTTCAGTAGAAAATGTGTCTTTGCGACTGTCTACAAAGTTTCGTTTCACAATTCGAATAAATGTGGAAGTTATAAACAAAAGCGCTATCAACTTTAAAACGCGCTAAATTTTGTAGATGTTTTGCGTATTCAGTTTGTATCGACACATCTCCGGTAGTACCAGAGCTGCACTTCTGAGACTTGGTACTTCAGTAGAAAATGTGTCTCCGCGACTGTCTACAAAGTTTCGTTTCACAATTCGAATA
Organism: Sepiola atlantica; assembly: GCA_963556195.1. Classification (NCBI taxonomy): domain Eukaryota; kingdom Metazoa; phylum Mollusca; class Cephalopoda; order Sepiida; family Sepiolidae; genus Sepiola; species Sepiola atlantica. The sequence goes on from CAUVYP010000832.1 coordinate 666,298, forward strand.
AATGTGCAAGTTATAAACAAAAGCGATATCAACTTTAAAACGCGCTAAATTTTGTTGATGTTTTGCGTATTCAGTTTGTATCGAAATATCTCCGGTAGTACAAGAGCTGCACTTCTGAAACTTGGTACTTCAGTAGAAAATGTGTCTCCGCGGCTGTCTACAAAGTTTCGTTTAACAATTCGAATAAATGTGCAAGTTATAAACAAAAGCGCTATAAACTTTAAAACGCACTAAATTTTGTAGATGTTTTGCGTATTCAGTTTGTATCGACACATCTCCGGTAGTACAAGAGCTGCACTTCTGAAACTTGGTACTTCAGTAGAACATTTGTCTCCGCGACTGTCTACAAAGTTTCGTTTCACAATTCGAATAAATGTGTAAGTTATAAACAAAAGCGCTATCAACTTTAAAACGCGCTAAATTTTGTTGATGTTTTGCGTATTCAGTTTGTATCGACATATCTCCGGTAGTACAAGAGCTGCACTTCTGAAACTTGGTAGTTCAGTAGAAAATGTGTCTCCGCGACTGTCTACAAAGTTTCGTTTGCCAATTCGGATAAATGTACAAGTTATAAACAAAAGCGATATCAACTTTAAAACGCGCTAAATTTTGTTGATGATTTGCGTATTCAGTTTGTATCGACACATCTCCGGTAGTACAAGAGCTGCACTTCTGAAACTTGGTACTTCAGTAGAAAATGTGTCTCTGCGACTGTCTACAAAGTTTCGTTTCACAATTCGAATCTATGTGGAAGTTATAAACAAAAGCGCTATCAACTTAAAAACGCGCTAAATTTTGTTGATGTTTTGCGTATTCAGTTTGTATCGACATATCTCCGGTAGTACAAGAGCTGCACTTCTGAAACTTAGTACTTCAGTAGAAAAGGTGTCTCCGCGACTGTCTACAAAGTTTCGTTTCACAATTCGAATAAATGTCGAAGTTATAAACAAAAGCGCTATCAACTTTAAAACGCGCTAAATTTTGTTGATGTTTTGCGTATTCAGTTTGTATCGACATATCTCCGGTAGTACAAGAGCTGCATTTCTGAAACTTGGTAGTTCAGTAGAAAATGTGTCTCCGCGACTGTCTACAAAGTTTCGTTTCACAATTCGGATAAATGTGCAAGTTATAAACAAAAGCGATATCAACTTTAAAACGCGCTAAATTTTGTTGATGTTTTGAGTATTCAGTTTGTATCGACATATCTCCGGTAGTACAAGAGCTGAACTTCTGAAACTTGGTACTTCAGTAGAAAATGCCTCCCCGCGATGGTCTGCAAAGTTTCGTGGCTCAATTCGAATAAATGTGGAAGTTATAAACAAAAGCGATATCAACTTTAAAACGCGCTAAATTTTGTTGATGTTTTGCGTATTCAGTTTGTATCGAAATATCTCCGGTAGTACAAGAGCTGCACTTCTGAAACTTGGTACTTCAGTAGAAAATGTGTCTCCGCGGCTGTCTACAAAGTTTCGTTTAACAATTCGAATAAATGTGCAAGTTATAAACAAAAGCGCTATAAACTTTAAAACGCACTAAATTTTGTAGATGTTTTGCGTATTCAGTTTGTATCGACACATCTCCGGTAGTACAAGAGCTGCACTTCTGAAACTTGGTACTTCAGTAGAACATTTGTCTCCGCGACTGTCTACAAAGTTTCGTTTCACAATTCGAATAAATGTGTAAGTTATAAACAAAAGCGCTATCAACTTTAAAACGCGCTAAATTTTGTTGATGTTTTGCGTATTCAGTTTGTATCGACATATCTCCGGTAGTACAAGAGCTGCACTTCTGAAACTTGGTAGTTCAGTAGAAAATGTGTCTCCGCGACTGTCTACAAAGTTTCGTTTCACAATTCGGATAAATGTGCAAGTTATAAACAAAAGCGATATCAACTTTAAAACGCGCTAAATTTTGTTGATGTTTTGCGTATTCAGTTTGTATCGACATATCTCCGGTAGTACAAGAGCTGCACTTCTGAAACTTGGTACTTCAGTAGAAAATGTGTCTCCGTGTCTGTCTGCAAAGTTTCGTTTCACAATTCGAATAAATGTGGAAGTTATAAACAAAAGCGATATCAACTTTAAAACGCGCTAAATTTTGTTGGGGTTTTGCGTATTCAGTTTGTATCGAACTATCTCCGGTAGTACAAGAGCTGAACTTCTGAAACTTGGTACTTCAGTAGTAAATGCCTCCCCGCGATGGTCTGCAAAGTTTCGTGGCACAATTCGAATAAATGTGGAAGTTATAAACAAAAGCGCTATCAACTTTAAAACGCGCTAAATTTTGTAGATGTTTTGCGTATTCAGTTTGTATCGACACATCTCCGGTAGTACCAGAGCTGCACTTCTGAGACTTGGTACTTCAGTAGAAAATGTGTCTCCGCGACTGTCTACAAAGTTTCGTTTCACAATTCGAATAAATGTGCAAGTTATAAACAAAAGCGATATCAACTTTAAAACGCGCTAAATTTTGTTGATGTTTTGCGTATTCAGTTTGTATCGAAATATCTCCGGTAGTACAAGAGCTGCACTTCTGAAACTTGGTACTTCAGTAGAAAATGTGTCTCCGCGGCTGTCTACAAAGTTTCGTTTAACAATTCGAATAAATGTGCAAGTTATAAACAAAAGCGCTATAAACTTTAAAACGCACTAAATTTTGTAGATGTTTTGCGTATTCAGTTTGTATCGACACATCTCCGGTAGTACAAGAGCTGCACTTCTGAAACTTGGTACTTCAGTAGAACATTTGTCTCCGCGACTGTCTACAAAGTTTCGTTTCACAATTCGAATAAATGTGTAAGTTATAAACAAAAGCGCTATCAACTTTAAAACGCGCTAAATTTTGTTGATGTTTTGCGTATTCAGTTTGTATCGACATATCTCCGGTAGTACAAGAGCTGCACTTCTGAAACTTGGTAGTTCAGTAGAAAATGTGTCTCCGCGACTGTCTACAAAGTTTCGTTTGCCAATTCGGATAAATGTACAAGTTATAAACAAAAGCGATATCAACTTTAAAACGCGCTAAATTTTGTTGATGATTTGCGTATTCAGTTTGTATCGACACATCTCCGGTAGTACAAGAGCTGCACTTCTGAAACTTGGTACTTCAGTAGAAAATGTGTCTCTGCGACTGTCTACAAAGTTTCGTTTCACAATTCGAATCTATGTGGAAGTTATAAACAAAAGCGCTATCAACTTAAAAACGCGCTAAATTTTGTTGATGTTTTGCGTATTCAGTTTGTATCGACATATCTCCGGTAGTACAAGAGCTGCACTTCTGAAACTTAGTACTTCAGTAGAAAAGGTGTCTCCGCGACTGTCTACAAAGTTTCGTTTCACAATTCGAATAAATGTCGAAGTTATAAACAAAAGCGCTATCAACTTTAAAACGCGCTAAATTTTGTTGATGTTTTGCGTATTCAGTTTGTATCGACATATCTCCGGTAGTACAAGAGCTGCATTTCTGAAACTTGGTACTTCAGTAGAAAATGCCTCCCCGCGATGGTCTGCAAAGTTTCGTGGCTCAATTCGAATAAATGTGGAAGTTATAAACAAAAGCGATATCAACTTTAAAACGCGCTAAATTTTGTTGATGTTTTGCGTATTCAGTTTGTATCGAAATATCTCCGGTAGTACAAGAGCTGCACTTCTGAAACTTGGTACTTCAGTAGAAAATGTGTCTCCGCGGCTGTCTACAAAGTTTCGTTTAACAATTCGAATAAATGTGCAAGTTATAAACAAAAGCGCTATAAACTTTAAAACGCACTAAATTTTGTAGATGTTTTGCGTATTCAGTTTGTATCGACACATCTCCGGTAGTACAAGAGCTGCACTTCTGAAACTTGGTACTTCAGTAGAACATTTGTCTCCGCGACTGTCTACAAAGTTTCGTTTCACAATTCGAATAAATGTGTAAGTTATAAACAAAAGCGCTATCAACTTTAAAACGCGCTAAATTTTGTTGATGTTTTGCGTATTCAGTTTGTATCGACATATCTCCGGTAGTACAAGAGCTGCACTTCTGAAACTTGGTAGTTCAGTAGAAAATGTGTCTCCGCGACTGTCTACAAAGTTTCGTTTCACAATTCGGATAAATGTGCAAGTTATAAACAAAAGCGATATCAACTTTAAAACGCGCTAAATTTTGTTGATGTTTTGCGTATTCAGTTTGTATCGACATATCTCCGGTAGTACAAGAGCTGCACTTCTGAAACTTGGTACTTCAGTAGAAAATGTGTCTCCGTGTCTGTCTGCAAAGTTTCGTTTCACAATTCGAATAAATGTGGAAGTTATAAACAAAAGCGATATCAACTTTAAAACGCGCTAAATTTTGTTGGGGTTTTGCGTATTCAGTTTGTATCGAACTATCTCCGGTAGTACAAGAGCTGAACTTCTGAAACTTGGTACTTCAGTAGTAAATGCCTCCCCGCGATGGTCTGCAAAGTTTCGTGGCACAATTCGAATAAATGTGGAAGTTATAAACAAAAGCGATATCAACTTTAAAACGCGCTAAATTTTGTTGATGATTTGCGTATTCAGTTTGTATCGACACATCTCCGGTAGTACAAGAGCTGCACTTCTGAAACTTGGTACTTCAGTAGAAAATGTGTCTCTGCGACTGTCTACAAAGTTTCGTTTCACAATTCGAATCTATGTGGAAGTTATAAACAAAAGCGCTATCAACTTAAAAACGCGCTAAATTTTGTTGATGTTTTGCGTATTCAGTTTGTATCGACATATCTCCGGTAGTACAAGAGCTGCACTTCTGAAACTTGGTAGTTCAGTAGAAAATGTGTCTCCGCGACTGTCTACAAAGTTTCGTTTCACAATTCGGATAAATGTACAAGTTATAAACAAAAGCGATATCAACTTTAAAACGCGCTAAATTTTGTTGATGATTTGCGTATTCAGTTTGTATCGACACATCTCCGGTAGTACAAGAGCTGCACTTCTGAAACTTGGTACTTCAGTAGAAAATGTGTCTCTGCGACTGTCTACAAAGTTTCGTTTCACAATTCGAATCTATGTGGAAGTTATAAACAAAAGCGCTATCAACTTAAAAACGCGCTAAATTTTGTTGATGTTTTGCGTATTCAGTTTGTATCGACATATCTCCGGTAGTACAAGAGCTGCACTTCTGAAACTTAGTACTTCAGTAGAAAAGGTGTCTCCGCGACTGTCTACAAAGTTTCGTTTCACAATTCGAATAAATGTCGAAGTTATAAACAAAAGCGCTATCAACTTTAAAACGCGCTAAATTTTGTTGATGTTTTGAGTATTCAGTTTGTATCGACATATCTCCGGTAGTACAAGAGCTGAACTTCTGAAACTTGGTACTTCAGTAGAAAATGCCTCCCCGCGATGGTCTGCAAAGTTTCGTGGCTCAATTCGAATAAATGTGGAAGTTATAAACAAAAGCGATATCAACTTTAAAACGCGCTAAATTTTGTTGATGTTTTGCGTATTCAGTTTGTATCGACATATCTCCGGTAGTACAAGAGCTGCACTTCTGAAACTTGGTACTTCAGTAGAAAATGTGTCTCCGCGACTGTCTACAAAGTTTCGTCTTACAATTCGCATAAATGTGGAAGTTATAAACAAAAGCGATATCAACTTTAAAACGCGCTTAATTTTGTTGATGTTTTGCGTATTCAGTTTGTATCGACATATCTCCGGTAGTACAAGTGCTGCACTTCTGAAACTTGGTACTTCAGTAGAAAATGTGTCTCCGCGACTGTCTACAAAGTTTCGTTTCACAATTCGAATAAATGTGGAAGTTATAAACAAAAGCGCTATCAACTTTAAAACGCGCTAAATTTTGTAGATGTTTTGCGTATTCAGTTTGTATCGACACATCTCCGGTAGTACCAGAGCTGCACTTCTGAAACTTGGTACTTCAGTAGAAAATGTGTCTCCGCGACTGTCTACAAAGTTTCGTTTCACAATTCGAATAAATGTGCAAGTTATAAACAAAAGCGATGTCAACTTTAAAACGCGCTAAATTTTGTTGATGTTTTGCGTATTCAGTTTGTATCGAAATATCTCCGGTAGTACAAGAGCTGCACTTCTGAAACTTGGTACTTCAGTAGAAAATGTGTCTCCGCGGCTGTCTACAAAGTTTCGTTTAACAATTCGAATAAATGTGCAAGTTATAAACAAAAGCGCTATAAACTTTAAAACGCACTAAATTTTGTAGATGTTTTGCGTATTCAGTTTGTATCGACACATCTCCGGTAGTACAAGAGCTGCACTTCTGAAACTTGGTACTTCAGTAGAACATTTGTCTCCGCGACTGTCTACAAAGTTTCGTTTCACAATTCCAATAAATGTGTAAGTTATAAACAAAAGCGCTATCAACTTTAAAACGCGCTAAATTTTGTTGATGTTTTGCGTATTCAGTTTGTATCGACATATCTCCGGTAGTACAAGAGCTGCACTTCTGAAACTTGGTAGTTCAGTAGAAAATGTGTCTCCGCGACTGTCTACAAAGTTTCGTTTCACAATTCGGATAAATGTGCAAGTTATAAACAAAAGCGATATCAACTTTAAAACGCGCTAAATTTTGTTGATGTTTTGCGTATTCAGTTTGTATCGACATATCTCCGGTAGTACAAGAGCTGCACTTCTGAAACTTGGTACTTCAGTAGAAAATGTGTCTCCGTGTCTGTCTGCAAAGTTTCGTTTCACAATTCGAATAAATGTGGAAGTTATAAACAAAAGCGATATCAACTTTAAAACGCGCTAAATTTTGTTGGGGTTTTGCGTATTCAGTTTGTATCGAACTATCTCCGGTAGTACAAGAGCTGAACTTCTGAAACTTGGTACTTCAGTAGTAAATGCCTCCCCGCGATGGTCTGCAAAGTTTCGTGGCACAATTCGAATAAATGTGGAAGTTATAAACAAAAGCGATATCAACTTTAAAACGCGCTAAATATTGTTGATGTTTTGCGTATTCAGTTTGTATCGACATATCTCCGGTAGTACAAGAGCTGCACTTCTGAAACTTGGTACTTTAGTAGAAAATGTGTCTCCGCGACTGTCTACAAAGTTTCGTTTTACAATACGAATAAATGTGCAAGTTATAAACAAAAGCGATATCAACTTTAAAACGCGCTAAATTTTGTTGATGTTTTGCGTATTAAGTTTGTATCGACATATCTCCGGAAGTACAAGAGCTGCACTTCTGAACCTTGGTACTTCAATAGAAAATGCCTCTCCGCGATGGTCTGCAAAGTTTCGTGGCACAATTCGAATAAATCTGAAAGTTATAAACAAAAGCGCTATCAACTTTAAAACGCGCTAAATTTTGTAGATGTTTTGCGTATTCAGTTTGTATCAACATATCTCCGGCAGTACAATAGCTGCACTTCTGAAACTTGGTACTTCAGTAGCAAATGTGTCTCCGCGATGGTCTGCAAAGTTTCGTTTCACAATTCACATAAATGTGGAAGTTATAAATAAAAGCGCTATCAACTTTAAAACGCACTAAATTTTGTAGATGTTTTTCGTATTCAGTTTGTATCGACACATCTCCGGTAGTACAAGAGCTGCACTTCTGAAACTTGGTACTTCAGTAGAAAATGTGTCTCTGCGACTGTCTACAAAGTTTCGTTTCACAATTCGAATCCATGTGGGAGTTATAAACAAAAGCGATATCAACTTTAAAACGCGCTAAATTTTGTTGATGTTTTGCGTATTCAGTTTGTATCGACACATCTCCGATAGTACAAGAGCTGCACTTCTGAAACTTAATACTTCAGTAGAAAATGTGTCTCCGCGGCTGTCTACAAAGTTTCGTTTCACAATTCGGATAAATGTGCAAGTTATAAACAAAAGCGATATCAACTTTAAAACGCGCTAAATTTTGTTGATGTTTTGCGTATTCAGTTTGTATCGACATATCTCCGGTAGTACAAGAGCTGCACTTCTGAAACTTGGTACTTCAGTAGAAAATGTGTCTCCGTGTCTGTCTGCAAAGTTTCGTTTCACAATTCGAATAAATGTGGAAGTTATAAACAAAAGCGATATCAACTTTAAAACGCGCTAAATTTTGTTGGGGTTTTGCGTATTCAGTTTGTATCGAACTATCTCCGGTAGTACAAGAGCTGAACTTCTGAAACTTGGTACTTCAGTAGTAAATGCCTCCCCGCGATGGTCTGCAAAGTTTCGTGGCACAATTCGAATAAATGTGGAAGTTATAAACAAACGCGATATCAACTTTAAAACGCGCTAAATATTGTTGATGTTTTGCGTATTCAGTTTGTATCGACATATCTCCGGTAGTACAAGAGCTGCACTTCTGAAACTTGGTACTTTAGTAGAAAAGGTGTCTCCGCGACTGTCTACAAAGTTTCGTTTTACAATACGAATAAATGTGCAAGTTATAAACAAAAGCGATATCAACTTTAAAACGCGCTAAATTTTGTTGATGTTTTGCGTATTAAGTTTGTATCGACATATCTCCGGAAGTACAAGAGCTGAACTTCTGAAACTTGGTACTTCAGTAGAAAATGCCTCTCCGTGATGGTCTGCAAAGTTTCGTGGCACAATTCGAATAAATCTGAAAGTTATAAACAAAAGAGCTATCAACTTTAAAACGCGCTAAATTTTGTAGATGTTTTGCGTATTCAGTTTGTATCAACATATCTCCGGCAGTACAATAGCTGCACTTCTGAAACTTGGTACTTCAGTAGCTAATGTGTCTCCGCGATGGTCTGCAAAGTTTCGTTTCACAATTCACATAAATGTGGAAGTTATAAATAAAAGCGCTATCAACTTTAAAACGCACTAAATTTTGTAGATGTTTTTCGTATTCAGTTTGTATCGACACATCTCCGGTAGTACAAGAGCTGCACTTCTGAAACTTGGTACTACAGTAGAAAATGTGTCTCTGCGACTGTCTACAAAGTTTCGTTTCACAATTCGAATAAATGTCGAAGTTATAAACAAAAGCGCTATCAACTTTTAAACGCGCTAAATTTTTTGATGTTTTGCGTATTCAGTTTGTATCGACATATCTCCGGTAGTACAAGAGCTGCACTTCTGAAACTTGGTACTTCAGTAGAAAATGTGTCTCCGCCACTGTCTACAAAGTTTCGTTTCACAATTCGGATAAATGTGCAAGTTATAAACAAAAGCGATATCAACTTTAAAACGCGCTAAATTTTGTTGATATTTTGCGTATTCAGTTTGTATCGACGTATCTCCGGTAGTACAAGAGCTGCACTTCTGAAACTTGGTACTTCAGTAGAAAATGTGTCTCCGCGACTGTCTGCAAAGTTTGTTTCACAATTCGAATAAATGTGGAAGTTATAAACAAAAGCGATATCAACTTTAAAACGCACTAAATTTTGTAGATGTTTTGCGTATTCAGTTTGTATCGACACATCTCCGGTAGTACAAGAGCTGCACTTCTGAAACTTGGTACTTAAGTGGAAAATGTGTCTCCGCGACTCTCTACAAAGTTTCGTGGCACAATTCGAATAAATGTGGAAGTTATAACAAAACCGATATCAACTTTGAAACGCGCTAAATTTTGTTGATGTTTTGCGTATTCAGTTTGTATCGACATATCTCCGGTAGTACAAGAGCTGCACTTCTGAAACTTGGTACTTTAGTAGAAAATGTGTCTCCGCGACTGTCTACAAAGTATCGTTTTACAATACGAATAAATGTGCAAGTTATAAACAAAAGCGATATCAACTTTAAAACGCGCTAAATTTTGTTGATGATTTGCGTATTAAGTTTGTATCGACATATCTCCGGAAGTACAAGAGCTGCACTTCTGAAACTTGGTACTTCAGTAGAAAATGCCTCTCCGCGATGGTCTGCAAAGTTTCGTGGCACAATTCGAATAAATCTGAAAGTTATAAACAAAAGCGCTATCAACTTTAAAACGCGCTAAATTTTGTAGATGTTTTGCGTATTCAGTTTGTATCAACATATCTCCGGCAGTACAAGAGCTGCACTTCTGAAACTTGGTACTTCAGTAGCAAATGTGTCTCCGCGATGGTCTGCAAAGTTTCGTTTCACAATTCACATAAATGTGGAAGTTATAAATAAAAGCGCTATCAACTTTAAAACGCACTAAATTTTGTAGATGTTTTTCGTATTCAGTTTGTATCGACACATCTCCGGTAGTACAAGAGCTGCACTTCTGAAACTTGGTACTTCAGTAGAAAATGTGTCTCTGCGACTGTCTACAAAGTTTCGTTTCACAATTCGAATCCATGTGGAAGTTATACACAAAAGCGCTATCAACTTTAAAACGCGCTAAATTTTGTTGATGTTTTGCGTATTCAGTTTGTATCGACACATCTCCGGTAGTACAAGAGCTGCACTTCTGAAACTTAGTACTTCAGTAGAAAATGCCTCTCCGCGACGGTCTACAAAGTTTGGTGTCACAATTCGAATAAATGTCGAAGTTATAAACAAAAGCGCTATCAACTTTTAAACGCGCTAAATTTTTTGATGTTTTGCGTATTCAGTTTGTATCGACATATCTCCGGTAGTACAAGAGCTGCACTTCTGAAACTTGGTACTTCAGTAGAAAATGTGTCTCCGCGACTGTCTGCAAAGTTTCGTGGCACAATTCGAATAAATGGTGAAGTTATAAACAAAAGCGATATCAACTTTAAAACGCGCTAAATTTTGTTGATGTTTTGCGTATTCAGTTTGTATCGACATATCTCCGGTAGTACAAGAGCTGCACTTCTGAAACTTGGTACTTCAGTAGAAAATGTGTCTCCGCGGCTGTCTACAAAGTTTCGTTTCACAATTCGAATAAATGTGCAAGTTATAAACAAAAGCGCTATCAACTTTAAAACGCGCTAAATTTTGTTCATGTTTTGCGTATTCAGTTTGTATCGACATATCTTCGGCAGTACAAGAGCTGCACTTCTAAAACTTGGTACTTCAGTAGAAAATGTGTCTCCGCGATGGTCTTCAAAGTTTCGTTTCACAATTCACATAAATGTGGAAGTTATAAATAAAAGCGCTATCAACTTTAAAACGCACTAAATTTTGTAGATGTTTTGCGTATTCAGTTTGTATCGACACATCTCCGGTAGTACAAGAGCTGCACTTCTGAAACTTGGTACTTCAGTAGAAAATGTGTCTCTGCGACTGTCTACAAAGTTTCGTTTCACAATTCGAATCTATGTGGAAGTTATAAACAAAAGCGCTATCAACTTTAAAACGCGCTAAATTTTGTTGATGTTTTGCGTATTCAGTTTGTATCGACATATCTCCGGTAGTACAAGAGCTGCACTTCTGAAACTTAGTACTTCAGTGGAAAAGGTGTCTCCGCGACTGTCTACAAAGTTTCGTTTCACAATTCGAATAAATGTCGAAGTTATAAACAAAAGCGCTATCAACTTTAAAACGCGCTAAATTTTTTTGATGTTTTGCGTATTCAGTTTGTATCGACATATCTCCGGTAGTACAAGAGCTGCATTTCTGAAACTTGGTACTTCAGTAGAAAATGTGTCTCCGCGACTGTCTACAAAGTTTCGTTTCACAATTCGGATAAATGTGCAAGTTATAAACAAAAGCGATATCAACTTTAAAACGCGCTAAATTTTGTTGATGTTTTGAGTATTCAGTTTGTATCGACATATCTCCGGTAGTACAAGAGCTGAACTTCTGAAACTTGGTACTTCAGTAGAAAATGCCTCCCCGCGATGGTCTGCAAAGTTTCGTGGCTCAATTCGAATAAATGTGGAAGTTATAAACAAAAGCGATATCAACTTTAAAACGCGCTAAATTTTGTTGATGTTTTGCGTATTCAGTTTGTATCGACATATCTCCGGTAGTACAAGAGCTGCACTTCTGAAACTTGGTACTTCACTAGAAAATGTGTCTCCGCGACTGTCTACAAAGTTTCGTCTTACAATTCGCATAAATGTGGAAGTTATAAACAAAAGCGATATCAACTTTAAAACGCGCTTAATTTTGTTGATGTTTTGCGTATTCAGTTTGTATCGACATATCTCCGGTAGTACAAGTGCTGCACTTCTGAAACTTGGTACTTCAGTAGAAAATGTGTCTCCGCGACTGTCTACAAAGTTTCGTTTCACAATTCGAATAAATGTGGAAGTTATAAACAAAAGCGCTATCAACTTTAAAACGCGCTAAATTTTGTAGATGTTTTGCGTATTCAGTTTGTATCGACACATCTCCGGTAGTACCAGAGCTGCACTTCTGAAACTTGGTACTTCAGTAGAAAATGTGTCTCCGCGACTGTCTACAAAGTTTCGTTTCACAATTCGAATAAATGTGCAAGTTATAAACAAAAGCGATATCAACTTTAAAACGCGCTAAATTTTGTTGATGTTTTGCGTATTCAGTTTGTATCGAAATATCTCCGGTAGTACAAGAGCTGCACTTCTGAAACTTGGTACTTCAGTAGAAAATGTGTCTCCGCGGCTGTCTACAAAGTTTCGTTTAACAATTCGAATAAATGTGCAAGTTATAAACAAAAGCGCTATAAACTTTAAAACGCACTAAATTTTGTAGATGTTTTGCGTATTCAGTTTGTATCGACATATCTCCGGTAGTACAAGAGCTGCACTTCTGAAACTTGGTACTTCAGTAGAACATTTGTCTCCGCGACTGTCTACAAAGTTTCGTTTCACAATTCGAATAAATGTGTAAGTTATAAACAAAAGCGCTATCAACTTTAAAACGCGCTAAATTTTGTTGATGTTTTGCGTATTCAGTTTGTATCGACATATCTCCGGTAGTACAAGAGCTGCACTTCTGAAACTTGGTAGTTCAGTAGAAAATGTGTCTCCGCGACTGTCTACAAAGTTTCGTTTCACAATTCGAATAAATGTGGAAGTTATAAACAAAAGCGCTATCAACTTTAAAACGCGCTAAATTTTGTTGATGTTTTGCGTATTCAGTTTGTATCGACATATCTCCGGTAGTACAAGAGCTGCACTTCTGAAACTTGGTACTTCAGTAGAAAATGTGTCTCCGCGTCTGTCTGTAAAGTTTCGTTTCACAATTCGAATAAATGTGGAAGTTATAAACAAAAGCGATATCAACTTTAAAACGCGCTAAATTTTGTTGGAGTTTTGCGTATTCAGTTTGTATCGAACTATCTCCGGTAGTACAAGAGCTGAACTTCTGAAACTTGGTACTTCAGTAGTAAATGCCTCCCCGCGATGGTCTGCAAAGTTTCGTGGCACAATTCGAATAAATGTGGAAGTTATAAACAAAAGCGATATCAACTTTAAAACGCGCTAAATATTGTTGATGTTTTGCGTATTCAGTTTGTATCGACACATCTCCGGTAGTACAAGAGCTGCACTTCTGAAACTTGGTACTTCAGTAGAAAATGTGTCTCTGCGACTGTCTACAAAGTTTCGTTTCACAATTCGAATCTATGTGGAAGTTATAAACAAAAGCGCTATCAACTTTAAAACGCGCTAAATTTTGTTGATGTTTTGCGTATTCAGTTTGTATCGACATATCTCCGGTAGTACAAGAGCTGCACTTCTGAAACTTAGTACTTCAGTAGAAAAGGTGTCTCCGCGACGGTCTACAAAGTTTCGTTTCACAATTCGAATAAATGTCGAAGTTATAAACAAAAGCGCTATCTACTTTAAAACGCGCTAAATTTTTTTGATGTTTTGCGTATTCAGTTTGTATCGACATATCTCCGGTAGTACAAGAGCTGCATTTCTGAAACTTGGTACTTCAGTAGAAAATGTGTCTCCGCGACTGTCTACAAAGTTTCGTTTCACAATTCGGATAAATGTGCAAGTTATAAACAAAAGCGCTATCAACTTTAAAACGCGCTAAATTTTGTTGATGTTTTGCGTATTCAGTTTGTATCGACATATCTCCGGCAGTACAAGAGCTGCACTTCTGAAACTTGGTACTTCAGTAGAAAATGCCTCTCTGCGATGGTCTGCAAAGTTTCGTGGCACAATTCGAATAAATCTGAAAGTTATAAACAAAAGCGATATCAACTTTAAAACGCGCTAAATTTTGTTGATGTTTTGAGTATTCAGTTTGTATCGACATATCTCCGGTAGTACAAGAGCTGAACTTCTGAAACTTGGTACTTCAGTAGAAAATGCCTCCCCGCGATGGTCTGCAAAGTTTCGTGGCTCAATTCGAATAAATGTGGAAGTTATAAACAAAAGCGATATCAACTTTAAAACGCGCTAAATTTTGTTGATGTTTTGCGTATTCAGTTTGTATCGACATATCTCCGGTAGTACAAGAGCTGCACTTCTGAAACTTGGTACTTCAGTAGAAAATGTGTCTCCGCGACTGTCTACAAAGTTTCGTCTTACAATTCGCATAAATGTGCAAGTTATAAACAAAAGCGCTATCAACTTTAAAACGCGCTAAATTTTGTTGATGTTTTGCGTATTCAGTTTGTATCGACATATCTCCGGTAGTACAAGAGCTGCACTTCTGAAACTTGGTAGTTCAGTAGAAAATGTGTCTCCGCGACTGTCTACAAAGTTTCGTTTCACAATTCGGATAAATGTGCAAGTTATAAACAAAAGCGATATCAACTTTAAAACGCGCTAAATTTTGTTGATGTTTTGCGTATTCAGTTTGTATCGACATATCTCCGGTAGTACAAGAGCTGCACTTCTGAAACTTGGTACTTCAGTAGAAAATGTGTCTCCGCGTCTGTCTGTAAAGTTTCGTTTCACAATTCGAATAAATGTGGAAGTTATAAACAAAAGCGATATCAACTTTAAAACGCGCTAAATTTTGTTGGAGTTTTGCGTATTCAGTTTGTATCGAACTATCTCCGGTAGTACAAGAGCTGAACTTCTGAAACTTGGTACTTCAGTAGTAAATGCCTCCCCGCGATGGTCTGCAAAGTTTCGTGGCACAATTCGAATAAATGTGGAAGTTATAAACAAAAGCGATATCAACTTTAAAACGCGCTAAATATTGTTGATGTTTTGCGTATTCAGTTTGTATCGACACATCTCCGGTAGTACAAGAGCTGCACTTCTGAAACTTGGTACTTCAGTAGAAAATGTGTCTCTGCGACTGTCTACAAAGTTTCGTTTCACAATTCGAATCTATGTGGAAGTTATAAACAAAAGCGCTATCAACTTTAAAACGCGCTAAATTTTGTTGATGTTTTGCGTATTCAGTTTGTATCGACATATCTCCGGTAGTACAAGAGCTGCACTTCTGAAACTTAGTACTTCAGTAGAAAAGGTGTCTCCGCGACGGTCTACAAAGTTTCGTTTCACAATTCGAATAAATGTCGAAGTTATAAACAAAAGCGCTATCTACTTTAAAACGCGCTAAATTTTTTTGATGTTTTGCGTATTCAGTTTGTATCGACATATCTCCGGTAGTACAAGAGCTGCATTTCTGAAACTTGGTACTTCAGTAGAAAATGTGTCTCCGCGACTGTCTACAAAGTTTCGTTTCACAATTCGGATAAATGTGCAAGTTATAAACAAAAGCGCTATCAACTTTAAAACGCGCTAAATTTTGTTGATGTTTTGCGTATTCAGTTTGTATCGACATATCTCCGGCAGTACAAGAGCTGCACTTCTGAAACTTGGTACTTCAGTAGAAAATGCCTCTCTGCGATGGTCTGCAAAGTTTCCTGGCACAATTCGAATAAATCTGAAAGTTATAAACAAAAGCGATATCAACTTTAAAACGCGCTAAATTTTGTTGATGTTTTGAGTATTCAGTTTGTATCGACATATCTCCGGTAGTACAAGAGCTGCACTTCTGAAACTTGGTACTTCAGTAGAAAATGCCTCCCCGCGATGGTCTGCAAAGTTTCGTGGCTCAATTCGAATAAATGTGGAAGTTATAAACAAAAGCGATATCAACTTTAAAACGCGCTAAATTTTGTTGATGTTTTGCGTATTCAGTTTGTATCGACATATCTCCGGTAGTACAAGAGCTGCACTTCTGAAACTTGGTACTTCAGTAGAAAATGTGTCTCCGCGACTGTCTACAAAGTTTCGTCTTACAATTCGCATAAATGTGCAAGTTATAAACAAAAGCGATATCAACTTTAAAACGCGCTTAATTTTGTTGATGTTTTGCGTATTCAGTTTGTATCGACATATCTCCGGTAGTACAAGTGCTGCACTTCTGAAACTTGGTACTTCAGTAGAAAATGTGTCTCCGCGACTGTCTACAAAGTTTCGTTTCACAATTCGAATAAATGTAGAAGTTATAAACAAAAGCGCTATCAACTTTAAAACGCGCTAAATTTTGTAGATGTTTTGCGTATTCAGTTTGTATCGACACATCTCCGGTAGTACCAGAGCTGCACTTCTGAAACTTGGTACTTCAGTAGAAAATGTGTCTCCGCGACTGTCTACAAAGTTTCGTTTCACAATTCGAATAAATGTGCAAGTTATAAACAAAAGCGATATCAACTTTAAAACGCGCTAAATTTTGTTGATGTTTTGCGTATTCAGTTTGTATCGAAATATCTCCGGTAGTACAAGAGCTGCACTTCTGAAACTTGGTACTTCAGTAGAAAATGTGTCTCCGCGGCTGTCTACAAAGTTTCGTTTAACAATTCGAATAAATGTGCAAGTTATAAACAAAAGCGCTATAAACTTTAAAACGCACTAAATTTTGTAGATGTTTTGCGTATTCAGTTTGTATCGACACATCTCCGGTAGTACAAGAGCTGCACTTCTGAAACTTGGTGCTTCAGTAGAACATTTGTCTCCGCGACTGTCTACAAAGTTTCGTTTCACAATTCCAATAAATGTGTAAGTTATAAACAAAAGCGCTATCAACTTTAAAACGCGCTAAATTTTGTTGATGTTTTGCGTATTCAGTTTGTATCGACATATCTCCGGTAGTACAATAGCTGCACTTCTGAAACTTGGTAGTTCAGTAGAAAATGTGTCTCCGCGACTGTCTACAAAGTTTCGTTTCACAATTCGGATAAATGTGCAAGTTATAAACAAAAGCGATATCAACTTTAAAACGCGCTAAATTTTGTTGATGTTTTGCGTATTCAGTTTGTATCGACATATCTCCGGTAGTACAAGAGCTGCACTTCTGAAACTTGGTACTTCAGTAGAAAATGTGTCTCCGCGTCTGTCTGTAAAGTTTCGTTTCACAATTCGAATAAATGTGGAAGTTATAAACAAAAGCGATATCAACTTTAAAACGCGCTAAATTTTGTTGGGGTTTTGCGTATTCAGTTTGTATCGAACTATCTCCGGTAGTACAAGAGCTGAACTTCTGAAACTTGGTACTTCAGTAGTAAATGCCTCCCCGCGATGGTCTGCAAAGTTTCGTGGCACAATTCGAATAAATGTGGAAGTTATAAACAAAAGCGATATCAACTTTAAAACGCGCTAAATATTGTTGATGTTTTGCGTATTCAGTTTGTATCGACATATCTCCGGTAGTACAAGAGCTGCACTTCTGAAACTTGGTACTTTAGTAGAAAATGTGTCTTCGCGACTGTCTACAAAGTTTCGTTTTACAATACGAATAAATGTGCAAGTTATAAACAAAAGCGATATCAACTTTAAAACGCGCTAAATTTTGTTGATGTTTTGCGTATTAAGTTTGTATCGACATATCTCCGGAAGTACAAGAGCTGCACTTCTGAAACTTGGTACTTCAGTAGAAAATGCCTCTCCGCGATGGTCTGCAAAGTTTCGGGGCACAATTCGAATAAATGTGGAAGTTATAAACAAAAGCAATATCAACTTTAAAACGCGCTAAATTTTGTTGATGTTTTGCGTATTCAGTTTGTATCGACATATCTCCGGTAGTACAAGAGCTGCACTTCTGAAACTTGGTACTTCAGTAGAAAATGTGTCTCCGCGGCTGTCTACAAAGTATCGTTTCACAATTCGAATAAATGTGCAAGTTATAAACAAAAGCGCTATCAACTTTAAAACGCGCTAAATTTTGTTCATGTTTTGCGTATTCAGTTTGTATCGACATATCTCCGGCAGTACAAGAGCTGCACTTCTAAAACTTGGTACTTCAGTAGAAAATGTGTCTCCGCGATGGTCTGCAAAGTTTCGTTTCACAATTCACATAAATGTGGAAGTTATAAATAAAAGCGCTATCAACTTTAAAACGCACTAAATTTTGTAGATGTTTTGCGTATTCAGTTTGTATCGACACATCTCCGGTAGTACAAGAGCTGCACTTCTGAAACTTGGTACTTCAGTAGAAAATGTGTCTCTGCGACTGTCTACAAAGTTTCGTTTCCCAATTCGAATCTATGTGGAAGTTATAAACAAAAGCGCTATCAACTTTAAAACGCGCTAAATTTTGTTGATGTTTTGCGTATTCAGTTTGTATCGACATATCTCCGGTAGTACAAGAGCTGCACTTCTGAAACTTAGTACTTCAGTAGAAAAGGTGTCTCCGCGACTGTCTACAAAGTTTCGTTTCACAATTCGAATAAATGTCGAAGTTATAAACAAAAGCGCTATCAACTTTAAAACGCGCTAAATTTTTTTGATGTTTTGCGTATTCAGTTTGTATCGACATATCTCCGGTAGTACAAGAGCTGCATTTCTGAAACTTGGTAGTTCAGTAGAAAATGTGTCTCCGCCACTGTCTACAAAGTTTCGTTTCACAATTCGGATAAATGTGCAAGTTATAAACAAAAGCGATATAAACTTTAAAACGCGCTAAATTTTGTTGATGTTTTGAGTATTCAGTTTGTATCGACATATCTCCGGTAGTACAAGAGCTGAACTTCTGAAACTTGGTACTTCAGTAGAAAATGCCTCCCCGCGATGGTCTGCAAAGTTTTGTGGCACAATTCGAATAAATGTGGAAGTTATAAACAAAAGCGATATCAACTTTAAAACGCGCTAAATTTTGTTGATGTTTTGCGTATTCAGTTTGTATCGACATATCTCCGGTAGTACAAGAGCTGCACTTCTGAAACTTGGTAGTTTAGTAGAAAATGTGTCTCCGCGACTGTCTACAAAGTTTCGTTTCACAATTCGGATAAATGTGCAAGTTATAAACAAAAGCGATATCAACTTTAAAACGCGCTAAATTTTGTTGATATTTTGCGTATTCAGTTTGTATCGACGTATCTCCGGTAGTACAAGAGCTGCACTTCTGAAACTTGGTACTTCAGTAGAAAATGTGTCTCCGCGACTGTCTGCAAAGTTTGTTTCACAATTCGAATAAATGTGGAAGTTATAAACAAAAGCGATATCAACTTTAAAACGCGCTAAATTTTGTTGGGGTTTTGCGTATTCAGTTTGTATCGACATATCTCCGGTAGTACAAGAGCTGAACTTCTCAAACTTGGTACTTCAGTAGAAAATTCCTCCCCGCGATGGTCTGCAAAGTTTCGTGGCACAATTCGAATAAATGTGGAAGTTATAAACAAAAGCGCTATCAACTTTAAAACGCGCTAAATTTTGTTGATGTTTTGCGTATTCAGTTTGTATCGACACATCTCCGGTAGTACAAGAGCTGCACTTCTGAAACTTAGTACTTCAGTAGAAAAGGTGTCTCCGCGACTGTCTACAAAGTTTCGTTTCACAATTCGAATAAATGTCGAAGTTATAAACAAAAGCGCTATCAAATTTAAAACGCGCTAAATTTTTTTGATGTTTTGCGTATTCAGTTTGTATCGACATATCTCCGGTAGTACAAGAGCTGCATTTCTGAAACTTGGTACTTCAGTAGAAAATGTGTCTCCGCGACTGTCTACAAAGTTTCGTTTCACAATTCGGATAAATGTGCAAGTTATAAACAAAAGCGATATCAACTTTAAAACGCGCTAAATTTTGTTGATGTTTTGAGTATTCAGTTTGTATCGACATATCTCCGGTAGTACAAGAGCTGAACTTCTGAAACTTGGTACTTCAGTAGAAAATGCCTCCCCGCGATGGTCTGCAAAGTTTCGTGGCTCAATTCGAATAAATGTGGAAGTTATAAACAAAAGCGATATCAACTTTAAAACGCGCTAAATTTTGTTGATGTTTTGCGTATTCAGTTTGTATCGACATATCTCCGGTAGTACAAGAGCTGCACTTCTGAAACTTGGTACTTCACTAGAAAATGTGTCTCCGCGACTGTCTACAAAGTTTCGTCTTACAATTCGCATAAATGTGGAAGTTATAAACAAAAGCGATATCAACTTTAAAACGCGCTTAATTTTGTTGATGTTTTGCGTATTCAGTTTGTATCGACATATCTCCGGTAGTACAAGTGCTGCACTTCTGAAACTTGGTACTTCAGTAGAAAATGTGTCTTTGCGACTGTCTACAAAGTTTCGTTTCACAATTCGAATAAATGTGGAAGTTATAAACAAAAGCGCTATCAACTTTAAAACGCGCTAAATTTTGTAGATGTTTTGCGTATTCAGTTTGTATCGACACATCTCCGGTAGTACCAGAGCTGCACTTCTGAAACTTGGTACTTCAGTAGAAAATGTGTCTCCGCGACTGTCTACAAAGTTTCGTTTCACAATTCGAATAAATGTGCAAGTTATAAACAAAAGCGATATCAACTTTAAAACGCGCTAAATTTTGTTGATGTTTTGCGTATTCAGTTTGTATCGAAATATCTCCGGTAGTACAAGAGGTGCACTTCTGAAACTTGGTACTTCAGTAGAAAATGTGTCTCCGCGGCTGTCTACAAAGTCTCGTTTAACAATTCGAATAAATGTGCAAGTTATAAACAAAAGCGCTATAAACTTTAAAACGCACTAAATTTTGTAGATGTTTTGCGTATTCAGTTTGTATCGACACATCTCCGGTAGTACAAGAGCTGCACTTCTGAAACTTGGTACTTCAGTAGAACATTTGTCTCCGCGACTGTCTACAAAGTTTCGTTTCACAATTCGAATAAATGTCGAAGTTATAAACAAAAGCGCTATCAACTTTAAAACGCGCTAAATTTTGTTGATGTTTTGCGTATTCAGTTTGTATCGACATATCTCCGGTAGTACAAGAGCTGCACTTCTGAAACTTGGTAGTTCAGTAGAAAATGTGTCTCCGCGACTGTCTACAAAGTTTCGTTTCACAATTCGGATAAATGTACAAGTTATAAACAAAAGCGATATCAACTTTAAAACGCGCTAAATTTTGTTGATGATTTGCGTATTCAGTTTGTATCGACACATCTCCGGTAGTACAAGAGCTGCACTGCTGAAACTTGGTACTTCAGTAGAAAATGTGTCTCTGCGACTGTCTACAAAGTTTCGTTTCACAATTCGAATCAATGTGGAAGTTATAAACAAAAGCGCTATCAACTTTAAAACGCGCTAAATTTTGTTGATGTTTTGCGTATTCAGTTTGTATCGACATATCTCCGGTAGTACAAGAGCTGCACTTCTGAAACTTAGTACTTCAGTAGAAAAGGTGTCTCCGCGACTGTCTACAAAGTTTCGTTTCACAATTCGAATAAATGTCGAAGTTATAAACAAAAGCGCTATCAACTTTAAAACGCGCTAAATTTTTTTGATGTTTTGCGTATTCAGTTTGTATCGACATATCTCCGGTAGTACAAGAGCTGCATTTCTGAAACTTGGTAGTTCAGTAGAAAATGTGTCTCCGCGACTGTCTACAAAGTTTCGTTTCACAATTCGGATAAATGTGCAAGTTATAAACAAAAGCGATATCAACTTTAAAACGCGCTAAATTTTGTTGATGTTTTGAGTATTCAGTTTGTATCGACATATCTCCGGTAGTACAAGAGCTGCATTTCTGAAACTTGGTAGTTCAGTAGAAAATGTGTCTCCGCGACTGTCTACAAAGTTTCGTTTCACAATTCGGATAAATGTGCAAGTTATAAACAAAAGCGATATCAACTTTAAAACGCGCTAAATTTTGTTGATGTTTTGAGTATTCAGTTTGTATCGACATATCTCCGGTAGTACAAGAGCTGAACTTCTGAAACTTGGTACTTCAGTAGACAATGCCTCCCCGCGATGGTCTGCAAAGTTTCGTGGATCAATTCGAATAAATGTGGAAGTTATAAACAAAAGCGATATCAACTTTAAAACGCGCTTAATTTTGTTGATGTTTTGCGTATTCAGTTTGTATCAACATATCTCCGGTAGTACAAGTGCTGCACTTCTGAAACTTGGTACTTCAGTAGAAAATCAGTCTCCGCGACTGTCTACAAAGTTTCGTTTCACAATTCGAATAAATGTGGAAGTTATAAACAAAAGCGCTATCAACTTTAAAACGCGCAAAATTTTGTAGATGTTTTGCGTATTCAGTTTGTATCGACACATCTCCGGTAGTACCAGAGCTGCACTTCTGAAACTTGGTACTTCAGTAGAAAATGTGTCTCCGCGACTGTCTACAAAGTTTCGTTTCACAATTCGAATAAATGTGCAAGTCATAAACAAAAGCGATATCAACTTTAAAACGCGCTAAATTTTGTTGATGTTTTGCGTATTCAGTTTGTATCGAAATATCTCCGGTAGTACAAGAGCTGCACTTCTGAAACTTGGTACTTCAGTAGAAAATGTGTCTCCGCGGCTGTCTACAAAGTTTCGTTTAACAATTCGAATAAATGTGCAAGTTATAAACAAAAGCGCTATAAACTTTAAAACGCACTAAATTTTGTAGATGTTTTGCGTATTCAGTTTGTATCGACACATCTCCGGTAGTACAAGAGCTGCACTTCTGAAACTTGGTACTTCAGTAGAACATTTGTCTCCGCGACTGTCTACAAAGTTTCGTTTCACAATTCGAATAAATGTGTAAGTTATAAACAAAAGCGCTATCAACTTTAAAACGCGCTAAATTTTGTTGATGTTTTGCGTATTTAGTTTGTATCGACATATCTCCGGTAGTACAAGAGCTGCACTTCTGAAACTTGGTAGTTCAGTAGAAAATGTGTCTCTGCGACTGTCTACAAAGTTTCGTTTCACAATTCGGATAAATGTACAAGTTATAAACAAAAGCGATATCAACTTTAAAACGCGCTAAATTTTGTTGATGATTTGCGTATTCAGTTTGTATCGACACATCTCCGGTAGTACAAGAGCTGCACTTCTGAAACTTGGTACTTCAGTAGAAAATGTGTCTCTGCGACTGTCTACAAAGTTTCGTTTCACAATTCGAATCTATGTGGAAGTTATAAACAAAAGCGCTATCAACTTTAAAACGCGCTAAATTTTGTTGATGTTTTGCGTATTCAGTTTGTATCGACATATCTCCGGTAGTACAAGAGCTGCACTTCTGAAACTTAGTACTTCAGTAGAAAAGGTGTCTCCGCGACTGTCTACAAAGTTTCGTTTCACAATTCGAATAAATGTCGAAGTTATAAACAAAAGCGCTATCAACTTTAAAACGCGCTAAATTTTGTTGATGTTTTGCGTATTCAGTTTGTATCGACATATCTCCGGTAGTACAAGAGCTGCATTTCTGAAACTTGGTAGTTCAGTAGAAAATGTGTCTCCGCGACTGTCTACAAAGTTTCGTTTCACAATTCGGATAAATGTGCAAGTTATAAACAAAAGCGATATCAACTTTAAAACGCGCTAAATTTTGTTGATGTTTTAGGTATTCAGTTTGTATCGACATATCTCCGGTAGTACAAGAGCTGCACTTCTGAAACTTAGTACTTCAGTAGAAAAGGTGTCTCCGCGACTGTCTGCAAAGTTTCGTGGCTCAATTCGAATAAATGTGGAAGTTATAAACAAAAGCGATATCAACTTTAAAACGCGCTAAATTTTGTTGATGTTTTGCGTATTCAGTTTGTATCGACATATCTCCGGTAGTACAAGAGCTGCACTTCTGAAACTTGGTACTTCAGTAGAAAATGTGTCTCCGCGACTGTCTACAAAGTTTCGTCTTACAATTCGCATAAATGTGGAAGTTATAAACAAAAGCGATATCAACTTTAAAACGCGCTAAATTTTGTTGATGTTTTGCGTATTCAGTTTGTATCGACATATCTCCGGTAGTACAAGTGCTGCACTTCTGAAACTTGGTACTTCAGTAGAAAATGTGTCTTTGCGACTGTCTACAAAGTTTCGTTTCACAATTCAAATAAATGTGTAAGTTATAAACAAAAGCGCTATCAACTTTAAAACGCGCTAAATTTTGTAGATGTTTTGCGTATTCAGTTTGTATCGACACATCTCCGGTAGTACCAGAGCTGCACTTCTGAAACTTGGTACTTCAGTAGAAAATGTGTCTCCGCGACTGTCTACAAAGTTTCGTTTCACAATTCGAATAAATGTGCAAGTTATAAACAAAAGCGATATCAACTTTAAAACGCGCTAAATTTTGTTGATGTTTTGCGTATTCAGTTTGTATCGAAATATCTCCGGTAGTACAAGAGCTGCACTTCTGAAACTTGGTACTTCAGTAGAAAATGTGTCTCCGCGGCTGTCTACAAAGTTTCGTTTAACAATTCGAATAAATGTGCAAGTTATAAACAAAAGCGCTATAAACTTTAAAACGCACTAAATTTTGTAGATGTTTTGCGTATTCAGTTTGTATCGACACATCTCCGGTAGTACAAGAGCTGCACTTCTGAAACTTGGTACTTCAGTAGAACATTTGTCTCCGCGACTGTCTACAAAGTTTCGTTTCACAATTCGAATAAATGTGTAAGTTATAAACAAAAGCGCTATCAACATTAAAACGCGCTAAATTTTGTTGATGTTTTGCGTATTCAGTTTGTATCGACATATCTCCGGTAGTACAAGAGCTGCACTTCTGAAACTTGGTAGTTCAGTAGAAAATGTGTCTCCGCGACTGTCTACAAAGTTTCGTTTCACAATTCGGATAAATGTACAAGTTATAAACAAAAGCGATATCAACTTTAAAACGCGCTAAATTTTGTTGATGATTTGCGTATTCAGTTTGTATCGACACATCTCCGGTAGTACAAGAGCTGCACTTCTGAAACTTGGTACTTCAGTAGAAAATGTGTCTCTGCGACTGTCTACAAAGTTTCGTTTCACAATTCGAATCTATGTGGAAGTTATAAACTAAAGCGCTATCAACTTTAAAACGCGCTAAATTTTGTTGATGTTTTGCGTATTCAGTTTGTATCGACATATCTCCGGTAGTACAAGAGCTGCACTTCTGAAACTTAGTACTTCAGTAGAAAAGGTGTCTCCGCGACTGTCTACAAAGTTTCGTTTCACAATTCGAATAAATGTCGAAGTTATAAACAAAAGCGCTATCAACTTTAAAACGCGCTAAATTTTTTTGATGTTTTGCGTATTCAGTTTGTATCGACATATCTCCGGTAGTACAAGAGCTGCATTTCTGAAACTTGGTAGTTCAGTAGAAAATGTGTCTCCGCGACTGTCTGCAAAGTTTCGTTTCACAATTCGGATAAATGTGCAAGTTATAAACAAAAGCGATATCAACTTTAAAACGCGCTAAATTTTGTTGATGTTTTGAGTATTCAGTTTGTATCGACATATCTCCGGTAGTACAAGAGCTGAACTTCTGAAACTTGGTACTTCAGTAGAAAATGCCTCCCCGCGATGGTCTGCAAAGTTTCGTGGCTCAATTCGAATAAATGTGGAAGTTATAAACAAAAGCGATATCAACTTTAAAACGCGCTAAATTTTGTTGATGTTTTGCGTATTCAGTTTGTATCGACATATCTCCGGTAGTACAAGAGCTGCACTTCTGAAACTTGGTACTTCAGTAGAAAATGTGTCTCCGCGACTGTCTACAAAGTTTCGTCTTACAATTCGCATAAATGTGGAAGTTATAAACAAAAGCGATATCAACTTTAAAACGCGCTTAATTTTGTTGATGTTTTGCGTATTCAGTTTGTATCGACATATCTCCGGTAGTACAAGTGCTGCACTTCTGAAACTTGGTACTTCAGTAGAAAATGTGTCTCCGCGACTGTCTACAAAGTTTCGTTTCACAATTCGAATAAATGTGGAAGTTATAAACAAAAGCGCTATCAACTTTAAAACGCGCTAAATTTTGTAGATGTTTTGCGTATTCAGTTTGTATCGACACATCTCCGGTAGTACCAGAGCTGCACTTCTGAAACTTGGTACTTCAGTAGAAAATGTGTCTCCGCGACTGTCTACAAAGTTTCGTTTCACAATTCGAATAAATGTGCAAGTTATAAACAAAAGCGATATCAACTTTAAAACGCGCTAAATTTTGTTGATGTTTTGCGTATTCAGTTTGTATCGACATATCTCCGGTAGTACAAGAGCTGCACTTCTGAAACTTGGTACTTCAGTAGCAAATGTGTCTCCGCCGCTGTCTACAAAGTTTCGTTTAACAATTCGAATAAATGTGCAAGTTATAAACAAAAGCGCTATAAACTTTAAAACGCACTAAATTTTGTAGATGTTTTGCGTATTCAGTTTGTATCGACACATCTCCGGTAGTACAAGAGCTGCACTTCTGAAACTTGGTACTTCAGTAGAACATTTGTCTCCGCGACTGTCTACAAAGTTTCGTTTCACAATTCGGATAAATGTGCAAGTTATAAACAAAAGCGCTATCAACTTTAAAACGCGCTAAATTTTGTTGATGTTTTGCGTATTCAGTTTGTATCGACATATCTCCGGTAGTACAAGAGCTGCACTTCTGAAACTTGGTAGTTCAGTAGAAAATGTGTCTCCGCGACTGTCTACAAAGTTTCGTTTCACAATTCGGATAAATGTGCAAGTTATAAACAAAAGCGATATCAACTTTAAAACGCGCTAAATTTTGTTGATGTTTTGCGTATTCAGTTTGTATCGACATATCTCCGGTAGTACAAGAGCTGCACTTCTGAAACTTGGTACTTCAGTAGAAAATGTGTCTCCGTGTCTGTCTGCAAAGTTTCGTTTCACAATTCGAATAAATGTGGAAGTTATAAACAAAAGCGATATCAACTTTAAAACGCGCTAAATTTTGTTGGGGTTTTGCGTATTCAGTTTGTATTGAACTATCTCCGGTAGTACAAGAGCTGCACTTCTGAAACTTAGTACTTCAGTAGAAAAGGTGTCTGCGCGACTGTCTACAAAGTTTCGTTTCACAATTCGAATAAATGTCGAAGTTATAAACAAAAGCGCTATCAACTTTAAAACGCGCTAAATTTTTTTGATGTTTTGCGTATTCAGTTTGTATCGACATATCTCCGGTAGTACAAGAGCTGCATTTCTGAAACTTGGTAGTTCAGTAGAAAATGTGTCTCCGCGACTGTCTACAAAGTTTCGTTTCACAATTCGGATAAATGTGCAAGTTATAAACAAAAGCGATATCAACTTTAAAACGCGCTAAATTTTGTTGATGTTTTGAGTATTCAGTTTGTATCGACATATCTCCGGTAGTACAAGAGCTGAACTTCTGAAACTTGGTACTTCAGTAGAAAATGCCTCCCCGCGATGGTCTGCAAAGTTTCGTGGCTCAATTCGAATAAATGTGGAAGTTATAAACAAAAGCGATATCAACTTTAAAACGCGCTAAATTTTGTTGATGTTTTGCGTATTCAGTTTGTATCGACATATCTCCGGTAGTACAAGAGCTGCACTTCTGAAACTTGGTACTTCAGTAGAAAATGTGTCTCTGCGACTGTCTACAAAGTTTCGTCTTACAATTCGCATAAATGTGGAAGTTATAAACAAAAGCGCTATCAACTTTAAAACGCGCTAAATTTTGTAGATGTTTTGCGTATTCAGTTTGTATCGACACATCTCCGGTAGTACCAGAGCTGCACTTCTGAAACTTGGTACTTCAGTAGAAAATGTGTCTCCGCGACTGTCTACAAAGTTTCGTTTCACAATTCGAATAAATGTGCAAGTTATAAACAAAAGCGATATCAACTTTAAAACGCGCTAAATTTTGTTGATGTTTTGCGTATTCAGTTTGTATCGACATATCTCCGGTAGTACAAGAGCTGCACTTCTGAAACTTGGTACTTCAGTAGAAAATGTGTCTCCGCGTCTGTCTGCAAAGTTTCGTTTCACAATTCGAATAAATGTGGAAGTTATAAACAAAAGCGATATCAACTTTAAAACGCGCTAAATTTTGTTGGGGTTTTGCGTATTCAGTTTGTATTGAACTATCTCCGGTAGTACAAGAGCTGCACTTCTGAAACTTGGTACTTCAGTAGAAAAGGTGTCTGCGCGACTGTCTACAAAGTTTCGTTTCACAATTCGAATAAATGTGGAAGTTATAAACAAAAGCGATATCAACTTTAAAACGCGCTAAATTTTGTTGATGTTTTGCGTATTCAGTTTGTATCGACATATCTCCGGTAGTACAAGAGCTGCACTTCTGAAACTTGGTACTTCAGTAGAAAATGTGTCTCCGCGACTGTCTACAAAGTTTCGTCTTACAATTCGCATAAATGTGGAAGTTATAAACAAAAGCGATATCAACTTTAAAACGCGCTTAATTTTGTTGATGTTTTGCGTATTCAGTTTGTATCGACATATCTCCGGTAGTACAAGTGCTGCACTTCTGAAACTTGGTACTTCAGTAGAAAATGTGTCTTTGCGACTGTCTACAAAGTTTCGTTTCACAATTCGAATAAATGTGGAAGTTATAAACAAAAGCGCTATCAACTTTAAAACGCGCTAAATTTTGTAGATGTTTTGCGTATTCAGTTTGTATCGACACATCTCCGGTAGTACCAGAGCTGCACTTCTGAAACTTGGTACTTCAGTAGAAAATGTGTCTCCGCGACTGTCTACAAAGTTTCGTTTCACAATTCGAATAAATGTGCAAGTTATAAACAAAAGCGATATCAACTTTAAAACGCGCTAAATTTTGTTGATGTTTTGCGTATTCAGTTTGTATCGAAATATCTCCGGTAGTACAAGAGCTGCACTTCTGAAACTTGGTACTTAAGTAGAAAATGTGTCTCCGCGGCTGTCTACAAAGTTTCGTTTAACAATTCGAATAAATGTGCAAGTTATAAACAAAAGCGCTATAAACTTTAAAACGCACTAAATTTTGTAGATGTTTTGCGTATTCAGTTTGTATCGACACATCTCCGGTAGTACAAGAGCTGCACTTCTGAAACTTGGTACTTCAGTAGAACATTTGTCTCCGCGACTGTCTACAAAGTTTCGTTTCACAATTCGAATAAATGTGTAAGTTATAAACAAAAGCGCTATCAACTTTAAAACGCGCTAAATTTTGTTGATGTTTTGCGTATTCAGTTTGTATGGACATATCTCCGGTAGTACAAGAGCTGCACTTCTGAAACTTGGTAGTTCAGTAGAATATGTGTCTCCGCGACTGTCTACAAAGTTTCGTTTCACAATTCGGATAAATGTACAAGTTATAAACAAAAGCGATATCAACTTTAAAACGCGCTAAATTTTGTTGATGTTTTGCGTATTCAGTTTGTATCGACATATCTCCGGTAGTACAAGAGCTGCACTTCTGAAACTTGGTACTTCAGTAGAAAATGTGTCTCCGCGTCTGTCTGCAAAGTTTCGTTTCACAATTCGAATAAATGTGGAAGTTATAAACAAAAGCGATATCAACTTTAAAACGCGCTAAATTTTGTTGGGGTTTTGCGTATTCAGTTTGTATTGAACTATCTCCGGTAGTACAAGAGCTGCACTTCTGAAACTTAGTACTTCAGTAGAAAAGGTGTCTGCGCGACTGTCTACAAAGTTTCGTTTCACAATTCGAATAAATGTCGAAGTTATAAACAAAAGCGCTATCAACTTTAAAACGCGCTAAATTTTTTTGATGTTTTGCGTATTCAGTTTGTATCGACATATCTCCGGTAGTACAAGAGCTGCATTTCTGAAACTTGGTAGTTCAGTAGAAAATGTGTCTCCGCGACTGTCTACAAAGTTTCGTTTCACAATTCGGATAAATGTGCAAGTTATAAACAAAAGCGATATCAACTTTAAAACGCGCTAAATTTTGTTGATGTTTTGAGTATTCAGTTTGTATCGACATATCTCCGGTAGTACAAGAGCTGAACTTCTGAAACTTGGTACTTCAGTAGAAAATGCCTCCCCGCGATGGTCTGCAAAGTTTCGTGGCTCAATTCGAATAAATGTGGAAGTTATAAACAAAAGCGATATCAACTTTAAAACGCGCTAAATTTTGTTGATGTTTTGCGTATTCAGTTTGTATCGACATATCTCCGGTAGTACAAGAGCTGCACTTCTGAAACTTGGTACTTCAGTAGAAAATGTGTCTCCGCGACTGTCTACAAAGTTTCGTCTTACAATTCGCATAAATGTGGAAGTTATAAACAAAAGCGATATCAACTTTAAAACGCGCTTAATTTTGTTGATGTTTTGCGTATTCAGTTTGTATCGACATATCTCCGGTAGTACAAGTGC
This sequence comes from Sepiola atlantica, assembly GCA_963556195.1. NCBI lineage: Eukaryota > Metazoa > Mollusca > Cephalopoda > Sepiida > Sepiolidae > Sepiola > Sepiola atlantica. The sequence goes on from CAUVYP010000832.1 coordinate 696,532, forward strand.
TGCACTTCTGAAACTTGGTACTTCAGTAGAAAATGTGTCTTTGCGACTGTCTACAAAGTTTCGTTTCACAATTCGAATAAATGTGGAAGTTATAAACAAAAGCGCTATCAACTTTAAAACGCGCTAAATTTTGTAGATGTTTTGCGTATTCAGTTTGTATCGACACATCTCCGGTAGTACCAGAGCTGCACTTCTGAAACTTGGTACTTCAGTAGAAAATGTGTCTCCGCGACTGTCTACAAAGTTTCGTTTCACAATTCGAATAAATGTGCAAGTTATAAACAAAAGCGATATCAACTTTAAAACGCGCTAAATTTTGTTGATGTTTTGCGTATTCAGTTTGTATCGACATATCTCCGGTAGTACAAGAGCTGCACTTCTGAAACTTGGTACTTCAGTAGAAAATGTGTCTCCGCGTCTGTCTGCAAAGTTTCGTTTCACAATTCGAATAAATGTGGAAGTTATAAACAAAAGCGATATCAACTTTAAAACGCGCTAAATTTTGTTGGGGTTTTGCGTATTCAGTTTGTATTGAACTATCTCCGGTAGTACAAGAGCTGCACTTCTGAAACTTGGTACTTCAGTAGAAAAGGTGTCTGCGCGACTGTCTACAAAGTTTCGTTTCACAATTCGAATAAATGTCGAAGTTATAAACAAAAGCGCTATCAACTTTAAAACGCGCTAAATTTTTTTGATGTTTTGCGTATTCAGTTTGTATCGACATATCTCCGGTAGTACAAGAGCTGCATTTCTGAAACTTGGTAGTTCAGTAGAAAATGTGTCTCCGCGACTGTCTACAAAGTTTCGTTTCACAATTCGGATAAATGTGCAAGTTATAAACAAAAGCGATATCAACTTTAAAACGCGCTAAATTTTGTTGATGTTTTGAGTATTCAGTTTGTATCGACATATCTCCGGTAGTACAAGAGCTGAACTTCTGAAACTTGGTACTTCAGTAGAAAATGCCTCCCCGCGATGGTCTGCAAAGTTTCGTGGCTCAATTCGAATAAATGTGGAAGTTATAAACAAAAGCGATATCAACTTTAAAACGCGCTAAATTTTGTTGATGTTTTGCGTATTCAGTTTGTATCGACATATCTCCGGTAGTACCAGAGCTGCACTTCTGAAACTTGGTACTTCAGTAGAAAATGTGTCTCCGCGACTGTCTACAAAGTTTCGTCTTACAATTCGCATAAATATGGAAGTTATAAACAAAAGCGATATCAACTTTAAAACGCGCTTAATTTTGTTGATGTTTTGCGTATTCAGTTTGTATCGACATATCTCCGGTAGTACAAGTGCTGCACTTCTGAAACTTGGTACTTCAGTAGAAAATGTGTCTTTGCGACTGTCTACAAAGTTTCGTTTCACAATTCGAATAAATGTGGAAGTTATAAACAAAAGCGCTATCAACTTTAAAACGCGCTAAATTTTGTAGATGTTTTGCGTATTCAGTTTGTATCGACACATCTCCGGTAGTACCAGAGCTGCACTTCTGAAACTTGGTACTTCAGTAGAAAATGTGTCTCCGCGACTGTCTACAAAGTTTCGTTTCACAATTCGAATAAATGTGCAAGTTATAAACAAAAGCGATATCAACTTTAAAACGCGCTAAATTTTGTTGATGTTTTGCGTATTCAGTTTGTATCGACATATCTCCGGTAGTACAAGAGCTGCACTTCTGAAACTTGGTACTTCAGTAGAAAATGTGTCTCCGCGTCTGTATGCAAAGTTTCGTTTCACAATTCGAATAAATGTGGAAGTTATAAACAAAAGCGATATCAACTTTAAAACGCGCTAAATTTTGTTGGGGTTTTGCGTATTCAGTTTGTATCGAACTATCTCCGGTAGTACAAGAGCTGCACTTCTGAAACTTAGTACTTCAGTAGAAAAGGTGTCTGCGCGACTGTCTACAAAGTTTCGTTTCACAATTCGAATAAATGTCGAAGTTATAAACAAAAGCGCTATCAACATTAAAACGCGCTAAATTTTTTTGATGTTTTGCGTATTCAGTTTGTATCGACATATCTCCGGTAGTACAAGAGCTGCACTTCTGAAACTTGGTACTTCAGTAGAAAATGTGTCTCCGCGACTGTCTACAAAGTTTCGTCTTACAATTCGCATAAATGTGGAAGTTATAAACAAAAGCGATATCAACTTTAAAACGCGCTTAATTTTGTTGATGTTTTGCGTATTCAGTTTGTATCGACATATCTCCGGTAGTACAAGTGCTGCACTTCTGAAACTTGGTACTTCAGTAGAAAATGTGTCTTTGCGACTGTCTACAAAGTTTCGTTTCACAATTCGAATAAATGTGGAAGTTATAAACAAAAGCGCTATCAACTTTAAAACGCGCTAAATTTTGTAGATGTTTTGCGTATTCAGTTTGTATCGACACATCTCCGGTAGTACCAGAGCTGCACTTCTGAAACTTGGTACTTCAGTAGAAAATGTGTCTCCGCGACTGTCTACAAAGTTTCGTTTCACAATTCGAATAAATGTGCAAGTTATAAACAAAAGCGATATCAACTTTAAAACGCGCTAAATTTTGTTGATGTTTTGCGTATTCAGTTTGTATCGAAATATCTCCGGTAGTACAAGAGCTGCACTTCTGAAACTTGGTACTTCAGTAGAAAATGTGTCTCCGCGGCTGTCTACAAAGTTTCGTTTAACAATTCGAATAAATGTGCAAGTTATAAACAAAAGCGCTATCAACTTTAAAACGCACTAAATTTTGTAGATGTTTTGCGTATTCAGTTTGTATCGACACATCTCCGGTAGTACAAGAGCTGCACTTCTGAAACTTGGTACTTCAGTAGAACATTTGTCTCCGCGACTGTCTACAAAGTTTCGTTTCACAATTCGAATAAATGTGTAAGTTATAAACAAAAGCGCTATCAACTTTAAAACGCGCTAAATTTTGTTGATGTTTTGCGTATTCAGTTTGTATCGAAATATCTCCGGTAGTACAAGAGCTGCACTTCTGAAACTTGGTACTTCAGTAGAAAATGTGTCTCCGCGGCTGTCTACAAAGTTTCGTTTTACAATTCGAATAAATGTGCAAGTTATAAACAAAAGCGCTATAAACTTTAAAACGCACTAAATTTTGTAGATGTTTTGCGTATTCAGTTTGTATCGACATATCTCCGGTAGTACAAGAGCTGCACTTCTGAAACTTGGTACTTCAGTAGAACATTTGTCTCCGCGACTGTCTACAAAGTTTCGTTTCACAATTCTAATAAATGTGTAAGTTATAAACAAAAGCGCTATCAACTTTAAAACGCGCTAAATTTTGTTGATGTTTTGCGTATTCAGTTTGTATCAACATATCTCCGGTAGTACAAGAGCTGCACTTCTGAAACTTGGTAGTTCAGTAGAATATGTGTCTCCGCGACTGTCTACAATGTTTCGTTTCACAATTCGGATAAATGTACAAGTTATAAACAAAAGCGATATCAACTTTAAAACGCGCTAAATTTTGTTGATGTTTTGCGTATTCAGTTTGTATCGACATATCTCCGGTAGTACAAGAGCTGCACTTCTGAAACTTGGTACTTCAGTAGAAAATGCCTCCCCGCGATGGTCTGCAAAGTTTCGTGGCTCAATTCGAATAAATGTGGAAGTTATAAACAAAAGCGATATCAACTTTAAAACGCGCTAAATTTTGTTGATGTTTTGCGTATTCAGTTTGTATCGACATATCTCCGGTAGTACAAGAGCTGCACTTCTGAAACTTGGTACTTCAGTAGAAAATGTGTCCCCGCGTCTGTATGCAAAGTTTCGTTTCACAATTCGAATAAATGTGGAAGTTATAAACAAAAGCGATATCAACTTTAAAACGCGCTAAATTTTGTTGGGGTTTTGCGTATTCAGTTTGTATCGAACTATCTCCGGTAGTACAAGAGCTGCACTTCTGAAACTTAGTACTTCAGTAGAAAAAGTGTCTGCGCGACTGTCTACAAAGTTTCGTTTCACAATTCGAATAAATGTCGAAGTTATAAACAAAAGCGCTATCAACTTTAAAACGCGCTAAATTTTTTTGATGTTTTGCGTATTCAGTTTGTATCGACATATCTCCGGTAGTACAAGAGCTGCACTTCTGAAACTTGGTACTTCAGTAGAAAATGTGTCTCCGCGACTGTCTACACAGTTTCGTCTTACAATTCGCATAAATGTGGAAGTTATAAACAAAAGCGATATCAACTTTAAAACGCGCTTAATTTTGTTGATGTTTTGCGTATTCAGTTTGTATCGACATATCTCCGGTAGTACAAGTGCTGCACTTCTGAAACTTGGTACTTCAGTAGAAAATGTGTCTTTGCGACTGTCTACAAAGTTTCGTTTCACAATTCGAATAAATGTGGAAGTTATAAACAAAAGCGCTATCAACTTTAAAACGCGCTAAATTTTGTAGATGTTTTGCGTATTCAGTTTGTATCGACACATCTCCGGTAGTACCAGAGCTGCACTTCTGAAACTTAGTACTTCAGTAGAAAATGTGTCTCCGCGACTGTCTACAAAGTTTCGTTTCACAATTCGAATAAATGTGCAAGTTATAAACAAAAGCGATATCAACTTTAAAACGCGCTAAATTTTGTTGATGTTTTGCGTATTCAGTTTGTATCGAAATATCTCCGGTAGTACAAGAGCTGCACTTCTGAAACTTGGTACTTCAGTAGAAAATGTGTCTCCGCGGCTGTCTACAAAGTTTCGTTTAACAATTCGAATAAATGTGCAAGTTATAAACAAAAGCGCTATCAACTTTAAAACGCACTAAATTTTGTAGATGTTTTGCGTATTCAGTTTGTATCGACACATCTCCGGTAGTACAAGAGCTGCACTTCTGAAACTTGGTACTTCAGTAGAACATTTGTCTCCGCGACTGTCTACAAAGTTTCGTTTCACAATTCGAATAAATGTGTAAGTTATAAACAAAAGCGCTATCAACTTTAAAACGCGCTAAATTTTGTAGATGTTTTGCGTATTCAGTTTGTATCGACACATCTCCGGTAGTACCAGAGCTGCACTTCTGAAACTTAGTACTTCAGTAGAAAATGTGTCTCCGCGACTGTCTACAAAGTTTCGTTTCACAATTCGAATAAATGTGCAAGTTATAAACAAAAGCGATATCAACTTTAAAACGCGCTAAATTTTGTTGATGTTTTGCGTATTCAGTTTGTATCGAAATATCTCCGGTAGTACAAGAGCTGCACTTCTGAAACTTGGTACTTCAGTAGAAGATGTGTCTTTGCGACTGTCTACAAAGTTTCGTTTCACAATTCGAATAAATGTGGAAGTTATAAACAAAAGCGCTATCAACTTTAAAACGCGCTAAATTTTGTAGATGTTTTGCGTATTCAGTTTGTATCGACACATCTCCGGTAGTACCAGAGCTGCACTTCTGAAACTTGGTACTTCAGTAGAAAATGTGTCTCCGCGACTGTCTACAAAGTTTCGTTTCACAATTCGAATAAATGTGCAAGTTATAAACAAAAGCGATATCAACTTTAAAACGCGCTAAATTTTGTTGATGTTTTGCGTATTCAGTTTGTATACTAATATCTCCGGTAGTACAAGAGCTGCACTTCTGAAACTTGGTACTTCAGTAGAAAATGTGTCTCCGCGGCTGTCTACAAAGTTTCGTTTAACAATTAAAATAAATGTGCAAGTTATAAACAAAAGCGCTATAAACTTTAAAACGCACTAAATTTTGTAGATGTTTTGCGTATTCAGTTTGTATCGACACATCTCCGGTAGTACAAGAGCTGCACTTCTGAAACTTGGTACTTCAGTAGAAAATGTGTCTCCGCGACTGTCTACAAAGTTTCGTTTCACAATTCGAATAAATGTGTAAGTTATAAACAAAAGCGCTATCAACTTTAAAACGCGCTAAATTTTGTTGATGTTTTGCGTATTCAGTTTGTATCGACATATCTCCGGTAGTACAAGAGCTGCACTTCTGAAACTTGGTAGTTCAGTAGAATATGTGTCTCCGCGACTGTCTACAAAGTTTCGTTTCACAATTCGGATAAATGTACAAGTTATAAACAAAAGCGATATCAACTTTAAAACGCGCTTAATTTTGTTGATGTTTTGCGTATTCAGTTTGTATCGACATATCTCCGGTAGTACAAGTGCTGCACTTCTGAAACTTGGTACTTCAGTAGAAAATGTGTCTTTGCGACTGTCTACAAAGTTTCGTTTCACAATTCGAATAAATGTGGAAGTTATAAACAAAAGCGCTATCAACTTTAAAACGCGCTAAATTTTGTAGATGTTTTGCGTATTCAGTTTGTATCGACACATCTCCGGTAGTACCAGAGCTGCACTTCTGAAACTTAGTACTTCAGTAGAAAATGTGTCTCCGCGACTGTCTACAAAGTTTCGTTTCACAATTCGAATAAATGTGCAAGTTATAAACAAAAGCGATATCAACTTTAAAACGCGCTAAATTTTGTTGATGTTTTGCGTATTCAGTTTGTATCGAAATATCTCCGGTAGTACAAGAGCTGCACTTCTGAAACTTGGTACTTCAGTAGAAGATGTGTCTTTGCGACTGTCTACAAAGTTTCGTTTCACAATTCGAATAAATGTGGAAGTTATAAACAAAAGCGCTATCAACTTTAAAACGCGCTAAATTTTGTAGATGTTTTGCGTATTCAGTTTGTATCGACACATCTCCGGTAGTACCAGAGCTGCACTTCTGAAACTTGGTACTTCAGTAGAAAATGCCTCCCCGCGATGGTCTGCAAAGTTTCGTGGCTCAATTCGAATAAATGTGGAAGTTATAAACAAAAGCGATATCAACTTTAAAACGCGCTAAATTTTGTTGATGTTTTGCGTATTCAGTTTGTATCGACATATCTCCGGTAGTACAAGAGCTGCACTTCTGAAACTTGGTACTTCAGTAGAAAATGTGTCTCCGCGACTGTCTACAAAGTTTCGTCTTACAATTCGCATAAATGTGGAAGTTATAAACAAAAGCGATATCAACTTTAAAACGCGCTTAATTTTGTTGATGTTTTGCGTATTCAGTTTGTATCGACATATCTCCGGTAGTACAAGTGCTGCACTTCTGAAACTTGGTACTTCAGTAGAAAATGTGTCTTTGCGACTGTCTACAAAGTTTCGTTTCACAATTCGAATAAATGTGGAAGTTATAAACAAAAGCGCTATCAACTTTAAAACGCGCTAAATTTTGTAGATGTTTTGCGTATTCAGTTTGTATCGACACATCTCCGGTAGTACCAGAGCTGCACTTCTGAAACTTGGTACTTCAGTAGAAAATGTGTCTCCGCGACTGTCTACAAAGTTTCGTTTCACAATTCGAATAAATGTGCAAGTTATAAACAAAAGCGATATCAACTTTAAAACGCGCTAAATTTTGTTGATGTTTTGCGTATTCAGTTTGTATCGAAATATCTCCGGTAGTACAAGAGCTGCACTTCTGAAACTTGGTACTTCAGTAGAAAATGTGTCTCCGCGGCTGTCTACAAAGTTTCGTTTAACAATTAAAATAAATGTGCAAGTTATAAACAAAAGCGCTATAAACTTTAAAACGCACTAAATTTTGTAGATGTTTTGCGTATTCAGTTTGTATCGACACATCTCCGGTAGTACAAGAGCTGCACTTCTGAAACTTGGTACTTCAGTAGAAAATGTGTCTCCGCGACTGTCTACAAAGTTTCGTTTCACAATTCGAATAAATGTGTAAGTTATAAACAAAAGCGCTATCAACTTTAAAACGCGCTAAATTTTGTTGATGTTTTGCGTATTCAGTTTGTATCGACATATCTCCGGTAGTACAAGAGCTGCACTTCTGAAACTTGGTAGTTCAGTAGAATATGTGTCTCCGCGACTGTCTACAAAGTTTCGTTTCACAATTCGGATAAATGTACAAGTTATAAACAAAAGCGATATCAACTTTAAAACGCGCTTAATTTTGTTGATGTTTTGCGTATTCAGTTTGTATCGACATATCTCCGGTAGTACAAGTGCTGCACTTCTGAAACTTGGTACTTCAGTAGAAAATGTGTCTTTGCGACTGTCTACAAAGTTTCGTTTCACAATTCGAATAAATGTGGAAGTTATAAACAAAAGCGCTATCAACTTTAAAACGCGCTAAATTTTGTAGATGTTTTGCGTATTCAGTTTGTATCGACACATCTCCGGTAGTACCAGAGCTGCACTTCTGAAACTTAGTACTTCAGTAGAAAATGTGTCTCCGCGACTGTCTACAAAGTTTCGTTTCACAATTCGAATAAATGTGCAAGTTATAAACAAAAGCGATATCAACTTTAAAACGCGCTAAATTTTGTTGATGTTTTGCGTATTCAGTTTGTATCGAAATATCTCCGGTAGTACAAGAGCTGCACTTCTGAAACTTGGTACTTCAGTAGAAAATGTGTCTCCGCGGCTGTCTACAAAGTTTCGTTTAACAATTCGAATAAATGTGCAAGTTATAAACAAAAGCGCTATCAACTTTAAAACGCACTAAATTTTGTAGATGTTTTGCGTATTCAGTTTGTATCGACACATCTCCGGTAGTACAAGAGCTGCACTTCTGAAACTTGGTACTTCAGTAGAACATTTGTCTCCGCGACTGTCTACAAAGTTTCGTTTCACAATTCGAATAAATGTGTAAGTTATAAACAAAAGCGCTATCAACTTTAAAACGCGCTAAATTTTGTAGATGTTTTGCGTATTCAGTTTGTATCGACACATCTCCGGTAGTACCAGAGCTGCACTTCTGAAACTTAGTACTTCAGTAGAAAATGTGTCTCCGCGACTGTCTACAAAGTTTCGTTTCACAATTCGAATAAATGTGCAAGTTATAAACAAAAGCGATATCAACTTTAAAACGCGCTAAATTTTGTTGATGTTTTGCGTATTCAGTTTGTATCGAAATATCTCCGGTAGTACAAGAGCTGCACTTCTGAAACTTGGTACTTCAGTAGAAGATGTGTCTTTGCGACTGTCTACAAAGTTTCGTTTCACAATTCGAATAAATGTGGAAGTTATAAACAAAAGCGCTATCAACTTTAAAACGCGCTAAATTTTGTAGATGTTTTGCGTATTCAGTTTGTATCGACACATCTCCGGTAGTACCAGAGCTGCACTTCTGAAACTTGGTACTTCAGTAGAAAATGCCTCCCCGCGATGGTCTGCAAAGTTTCGTGGCTCAATTCGAATAAATGTGGAAGTTATAAACAAAAGCGATATCAACTTTAAAACGCGCTAAATTTTGTTGATGTTTTGCGTATTCAGTTTGTATCGACATATCTCCGGTAGTACAAGAGCTGCACTTCTGAAACTTGGTACTTCAGTAGAAAATGTGTCTCCGCGACTGTCTACAAAGTTTCGTCTTACAATTCGCATAAATGTGGAAGTTATAAACAAAAGCGATATCAACTTTAAAACGCGCTTAATTTTGTTGATGTTTTGCGTATTCAGTTTGTATCGACATATCTCCGGTAGTACAAGTGCTGCACTTCTGAAACTTGGTACTTCAGTAGAAAATGTGTCTTTGCGACTGTCTACAAAGTTTCGTTTCACAATTCGAATAAATGTGGAAGTTATAAACAAAAGCGCTATCAACTTTAAAACGCGCTAAATTTTGTAGATGTTTTGCGTATTCAGTTTGTATCGACACATCTCCGGTAGTACCAGAGCTGCACTTCTGAAACTTGGTACTTCAGTAGAAAATGTGTCTCCGCGACTGTCTACAAAGTTTCGTTTCACAATTCGAATAAATGTGCAAGTTATAAACAAAAGCGATATCAACTTTAAAACGCGCTAAATTTTGTTGATGTTTTGCGTATTCAGTTTGTATCGAAATATCTCCGGTAGTACAAGAGCTGCACTTCTGAAACTTGGTACTTCAGTAGAAAATGTGTCTCCGCGGCTGTCTACAAAGTTTCGTTTAACAATTAAAATAAATGTGCAAGTTATAAACAAAAGCGCTATAAACTTTAAAACGCACTAAATTTTGTAGATGTTTTGCGTATTCAGTTTGTATCGACACATCTCCGGTAGTACAAGAGCTGCACTTCTGAAACTTGGTACTTCAGTAGAAAATGTGTCTCCGCGACTGTCTACAAAGTTTCGTTTCACAATTCGAATAAATGTGTAAGTTATAAACAAAAGCGCTATCAACTTTAAAACGCGCTAAATTTTGTTGATGTTTTGCGTATTCAGTTTGTATCGACATATCTCCGGTAGTACAAGAGCTGCACTTCTGAAACTTGGTAGTTCAGTAGAATATGTGTCTCCGCGACTGTCTACAAAGTTTCGTTTCACAATTCGGATAAATGTACAAGTTATAAACAAAAGCGATATCAACTTTAAAACGCGCTAAATTTTGTTGATGTTTTGCGTATTCAGTTTGTATCGACATATCTCCGGTAGTACAAGAGCTGCACTTCTGAAACTTGGTACTTCAGTAGAAAATGTGTCTCCGCGTCTGTCTGCAAAGTTTCGTTTCACAATTCGAATAAATGTGGAAGTTATAAACAAAAGCGATATCAACTTTAAAACGCGCTAAATTTTGTTGGGGTTTTGCGTATTCAGTTTGTATTGAACTATCTCCGGTAGTACAAGAGCTGCACTTCTGAAACTTAGTACTTCAGTAGAAAAGGTGTCTGCGCGACTGTCTACAAAGTTTCGTTTCACAATTCGAATAAATGTCGAAGTTATAAACAAAAGCGCTATCAACTTTAAAACGCGCTAAATTTTTTTGATGTTTTGCGTATTCAGTTTGTATCGACATATCTCCGGTTGTACAAGAGCTGCATTTCTGAAACTTGGTAGTTCAGTAGAAAATGTGTCTCCGCGACTGTCTACAAAGTTTCGTTTCACAATTCGGATAAATGTGCAAGTTATAAACAAAAGCGATATCAACTTTAAAACGCGCTAAATTTTGTTGATGTTTTGAGTATTCAGTTTGTATCGACATATCTCCGGTAGTACAAGAGCTGCACTTCTGAAACTTGGTACTTCAGTAGAAAATGCCTCCACGCGATGGTCTGCAAAGTTTCGTGGCTCAATTCGAATAAATGTGGAAGTTATAAACAAAAGCGATATCAACTTTAAAACGCACTAAATTTTGTTGATGTTTTGCGTATTCAGTTTGTATCGACATATCTCCGGTAGTACAAGAGCTGCACTTCTGAAACTTGGTACTTCAGTAGAAAATGTGTCTCCGCGACTGTCTACAAAGTTTCGTCTTACAATTCGCATAAATGTGGAAGTTATAAACAAAAGCGATATCAACTTTAAAACGCGCTTAATTTTGTTGATGTTTTGCGTATTCAGTTTGTATCGACATATCTCCGGTAGTACAAGTGCTGCACTTCTGAAACTTGGTACTTCAGTAGAAAATGTGTCTTTGCGACTGTCTACAAAGTTTCGTTTCACAATTCGAATAAATGTGGAAGTTATAAACAAAAGCGCTATCAACTTTAAAACGCGCTAAATTTTGTAGATGTTTTGCGTATTCAGTTTGTATCGACACATCTCCGGTAGTACCAGAGCTGCACTTCTGAAACTTGGTACTTCAGTAGAAAATGTGTCTCCGCGACTGTCTACAAAGTTTCGTTTCACAATTCGAATAAATGTGCAAGTTATAAACAAAAGCGATATCAACTTTAAAACGCGCTAAATTTTGTTGATGTTTTGCGTATTCAGTTTGTATCGACATATCTCCGGTAGTACAAGAGCTGCACTTCTGAAACTTGGTACTTCAGTAGAAAATGTGTCTCCGCGTCTGTATGCAAAGTTTCGTTTCACAATTCGAATAAATGTGGAAGTTATAAACAAAAGCGATATCAACTTTAAAACGCGCTAAATTTTGTTGGGGTTTTGCGTATTCAGTTTGTATCGAACTATCTCCGGTAGTACAAGAGCTGCACTTCTGAAACTTAGTACTTCAGTAGAAAAGGTGTCTGCGCGACTGTCTACAAAGTTTCGTTTCACAATTCGAATAAATGTCGAAGTTATAAACAAAAGCGCTATCAACTTTAAAACGCGCTAAATTTTTTTGATGTTTTGCGTATTCAGTTTGTATCGACATATCTCCGGTAGTACAAGAGCTGCATTTCTGAAACATGGTAGTTCAGTAGAAAATGTGTCTCCGCGACTGTCTACAAAGTTTCGTTTCACAATTCGGATAAATGTGCAAGTTATAAACAAAAGCGATATCAACTTTAAAACGCGCTAAATTTTGTTGATGTTTTGAGTATTCAGTTTGTATCGACATATCTCCGGTAGTACAAGAGCTGAACTTCTGAAACTTGGTACTTCAGTAGAAAATGCCTCCCCGCGATGGTCTGCAAAGTTTCGTGGCTCAATTCGAATAAATGTGGAAGTTATAAACAAAAGCGATATCAACTTTAAAACGCGCTAAATTTTGTTGATGTTTTGCGTATTCAGTTTGTATCGACATATCTCCGGTAGTACAAGAGCTGCACTTCTGAAACTTGGTACTTCAGTAGTAAATGTGTCTCCGCGACTGTCTACAAAGTTTCGTCTTACAATTTGCATAAATGTGGAAGTTATAAACAAAAGCGATATCAACTTTAAAACGCGCTTAATTTTGTTGATGTTTTGCGTATTCAGTTTGTATCGACATATCTCCGGTAGTACAAGTGCTGCACTTCTGAAACTTGGTACTTCAGTAGAAAATGTGTCTTTGCGACTGTCTACAAAGTTTCGTTTCACAATTCGAATAAATGTGGAAGTTATAAACAAAAGCGCTATCAACTTTAAAACGCGCTAAATTTTGTAGATGTTTTGCGTATTCAGTTTGTATCGACACATCTCCGGTAGTACCAGAGCTGCACTTCTGAAACTTGGTACTTCAGTAGAAAATGTGTCTCCGCGACTGTCTACAAAGTTTAGTTTCACAATTCGAATAAATGTGCAAGTTATAAACAAAAGCGATATCAACTTTAAAACGCGCTAAATTTTGTTGATGTTTTGCGTATTCAGTTTGTATCGACATATCTCCGGTAGTACAAGAGCTGCACTTCTGAAACTTGGTACTTCAGTAGAAAATGTGTCTCCGCGGCTGTCTACAAAGTTTCGTTTAACAATTCGAATAAATGTGCAAGTTATAAACAAAAGCGCTATCAACTTTAAAACGCACTAAATTTTGTAGATGTTTTGCGTATTCAGTTTGTATCGACACATCTCCGGTAGTACAAGAGCTGCACTTCTGAAACTTGGTACTTCAGTAGAACATTTGTCTCCGCGACTGTCTACAAAGTTTCGTTTCACAATTCGAATAAATGTGGAAGTTATAAACAAAAGCGATATCAACTTTAAAACGCGCTAAATTTTGTTGGGGTTTTGCGTATTCAGTTTGTATCGAACTATCTCCGGTAGTACAAGAGCTGAACTTCTGAAACTTGGTACTTCAGTAGTAAATGCCTCCCCGCGATGGTCTGCAAAGTTTCGTGGCACAATTCGAATAAATGTGCAAGTTATAAACAAAAGCGATATCAACTTTAAAACGCGCTAAATTTTGTTGATGTTTTGCGTATTCAGTTTGTATCGACATATCTCCGGTAGTACAAGAGCTGCACTTCTGAAACTTGGTAGTTCAGTAGAAAATGTGTCTCCGCGACTGTCTACAAAGTTTCGTTTCACAATTCGGATAAATGTACAAGTTATAAACAAAAGCGATATCAACTTTAAAACGCGCTAAATTTTGTTGATGTTTTGCGTATTCAGTTTGTATCGACATATCTCCGGTGGTACAAGAGCTGCACTTCTGAAACTTGGTACTTCAGTAGAAAATGTGTCTCCGCGTCTTTCTGCAAAGTTTCGTTTCACAATTCGAATAAATGTGGAAGTTATAAACAAAAGCGATATCAACTTTAAAACGCGCTAAATTTTGTTGGGGTTTTGCGTATTCAGTTTGTATCGAACTATCTCCGGTAGTACAAGAGCTGAACTTCTGAAACTTGGTACTTCAGTAGTAAATGCCTCCCCGCGATGGTCTGCAAAGTTTCGTGGCACAATTCGAATAAATGTGGAAGTTATAAACAAAAGCGATAACAACTTTAAAACGCGCTAAATTTTGTTGATGTTTTGCGTATTCAGTTTGTATCGACATATCTCCGGTAGTACAAGAGCTGCACTTCTGAAACTTGGTACTTTAGTAGAAAATGTGTATCCGCGACTGTCTACAAAGTTTCGTTTTACAATACGAATAAATGTGCAAGTTATAAACCAAAGCGATATCAACTTTAAAACGCGCTAAATTTTGTTGATGTTTTGCGTATTAAGTTTGTATCGACATATCTCCGGAACTACCAGAGCTGCATTTCTGAAACTTGGTACTTCAGTAGAAAATGCCTCTCCGCGATGGTCTGCAAAGTTTCGTGGCACAATTCGAATAAATCTGAAAGTTATAAACAAAAGCGCTATCAACTTTAAAACGCGCTAAATTTTGTAGATGTTTTGCGTATTCAGTTTGTATCAACATATCTCCGGCAGTACAAGAGCTGCACTTCTGAAACTTGGTACTTCAGTAGAAAATGTGTCTCCGCGATGGTCTGCAAAGTTTCGTTTCACAATTCACATAAATGTGGAAGTTATAAATAAAAGCGCTATCAACTTTAAAACGCACTAAATTTTGTAGATGTTTTTCGTATTCAGTTTGTATCGACACATCTCTGGTAGTACAAGAGCTGCACTTCTGAAACTTGGTACTTCAGTAGAAAATGTGTCTCTGCGACTGTCTACAAAGTTTCGTTTCACAATTCGAATCCATGTGGAAGTTATAAACAAAAGCGATATCAACTTTAAAACGCGCTAAATTTTGTTGATGTTTTGCGTATTCAGTTTGTATCGACACATCTCCGGTAGTACAAGAGCTGCACTTCTGAAACTTGGTACTTCAGTAGAAAAGGTGTCTCCGCGACTGTCTACAAAGTTTCGTTTCACAATTCGAATAAATGTCGAAGTTATAAACAAAAGCGCTATCAACTTTAAAACGCGCTAAATTTTTTTGATGTTTTGCGTATTCAGTTTGTATCGACATATCTCCGGTAGTACAAGAGCTGCATTTCTGAAACTTGGTAGTTCAGTAGAAAATGTGTCTCCGCGACTGTCTACAAAGTTTCGTTTCACAATTCGGATAAATGTGCAAGTTATAAACAAAAGCGATATCAACTTTAAAACGCGCTAAATTTTGTTGATGTTTTGAGTATTCAGTTTGTATCGACATATCTCCGGTAGTACAAGAGCTCAACTTCTGCAACTTGGTACTTCAGTAGAAAATGCCTCCCAGCGATGGTCTGCAAAGTTTCGTGGCTCAATTCGAATAAATGTGGAAGTTATAACCAAAAGCGATATCAACTTTAAAACGCGCTAAATTTTGTTGATGTTTTGCGTATTCAGTTTGTATCGACATATCTCCGGTAGTACAAGAGCTGCACTTCTGAAACTTGGTACTTCAGTAGAAAATGTGTCTCCGCGACTGTCTACAAAGTTTCGTCTTACAATTCGCATAAATGTGGAAGTTATAAACAAAAGCGATATCAACTTTAAAACGCGCTTAATTTTGTTGATGTTTTGCGTATTCAGTTTGTATCGACATATCTCCGGTAGTACAAGTGCTGCACTTCTGAAACTTGGTACTTCAGTAGAAAATGTGTCTCCGCGACTGTCTACAAAGTTACGTTTCACAATTCGAATAAATGTGGAAGTAATAAACAAAAGCGCTATCAACTTTAAAACGCGCTAAATTTTGTAGATGTTTTGCGTATTCAGTTTGTATCGACACATCTCCGGTAGTACCAGAGCTGCACTTCTGAAACTTGGTACTTCAGTAGAAAATGTGTCTCCGCGACTGTCTACAAAGTTTCGTTTCACAATTCGAATAAATGTGCAAGTTATAAACAAAAGCGATATCAACTTTAAAACGCGCTAAATTTTGTTGATGTTTTGCGTATTCAGTTTGTATCGAAATATCTCCGGTAGTACAAGAGCTGCACTTCTGAAACTTGGTACTTCAGTAGAAAATGTGTCTCCGCATCTGTCTACAAAGTTTCGTTTAACAATTCGAATAAATGTGCAAGTTATAAACAAAAGCGCTATAAACTTTAAAACGCACTAAATTTTGTAGATGTTTTGCGTATTCAGTTTGTATCGACACATCTCCGGTAGTACAAGAGCTGCACTTCTGAAACTTGGTACTTCAGTAGAACATTTGTCTCCGCGACTGTCTACAAAGTTTCGTTTCACAATTCGAATAAATGTGGAAGTTATAAACAAAAGCGATATCAACTTTAAAACGCGCTAAATTTTGTTGGGGTTTTGCGTATTCAGTTTGTATCGAACTATCTCCGGTAGTACAAGAGCTGAACTTCTGAAACTTGGTACTTCAGTAGTAAATGCCTCCCCGCGATGGTCTGCAAAGTTTCGTGGCACAATTCGAATAAATGTGGAAGTTATAAACAAAAGCGATATCAACTTTAAAACGCGCTAAATTTTGTTGATGTTTTGCGTATTCAGTTTGTATCGACATATCTCCGGTAGTACAAGAGCTGCACTTCTGAAACTTGGTACTTTAGTAGAAAATGTGTCTCCGCGACTGTCTACAAGTTTCGTTTTACAATACGAATAAATGTGCAAGTTATAAACAAAAGCGATATCAACTTTAAAACGCGCTAAATTTTGTTGATGTTTTGCGTATTAAGTTTGTATCGACATATCTCCGGAAGTACAAGAGCTGCATTTCTGAAACTTGGTACTTCAGTAGAAAATGCCTCTCCGCGATGGTCTGCAAAGTTTCGTGGCACAATTCGAATAAATCTGAAAGTTATAAACAAAAGCGCTATCAACTTTAAAACGCGCTAAATTTTGTAGATGTTTTGCGTATTCAGTTTGTATCAACATATCTCCGGCAGTACAAGAGCTGCACTTCTGAAACTTGATACTTCAGTAGAAAATGTGTCTCCGCGACTGTCTACAAAGTTTCGTTTCACAATTCGAATAAATGTGCAAGTTATAAACAAAAGCGATATCAACTTTAAAACGCGCTAAATTTTGTTGATGTTTTGCGTATTCAGTTTGTATCGAAATATCTCCGGTAGTACAAGAGCTGCACTTCTGAAACTTGGTACTTCAGTAGAAAATGTGTCTCTGCGACTGTCTACAAAGTTTCGTTTCACAATTCGAATCCATGTGGAAGTTATAAACAAAAGCGATATCAACTTTAAAACGCGCTAAATTTTGTTGATGTTTTGCGTATTCAGTTTGTATCGACACATCTCCGGTAGTACAAGAGCTGCACTTCTGAAACTTAATACTTCAGTAGAAAATGTGTCTCCGCGACTGTCTACAAAGTTTCGTTTCACAATTCGAATAAATGTCGAAGTTATAAACAAAAGCGCTATCAACTTTTAAACGCGCTAAATTTTTTGATGTTTTGCGTATTCAGTTTGTATCGACATATCTCCGGCAGTACAAGAGCTGCACTTCTGAAACTTAGTACTTCAGTAGAAAATGTGTCTCCGCGACTGTCTACAAAGTTTCGTTTCACAATTCGAATAAATGTCGAAGTTATAAACAAAAGCGCTATCAACTTTTAAACGCGCTAAATTTTTTGATGTTTTGCGTATTCAGTTTGTATCGACATATCTCCGGTAGTACAAGAGCTGCACTTCTGAAACTTGGTACTTCAGTAGAAAATGTGTCTCCGCGACTGTCTGCAAAGTTTCGTGGCACAATTCGAATAAATGTGGAAGTTATAAACAAAAGCAATATCAACTTTAAAACGCGCTAAATTTTGTTGATGTTTTTCGTATTCAGTTTGTATCGACACATCTCTGGTAGTACAAGAGCTGCACTTCTGAAACTTGGTACTTCAGTAGAAAATGTGTCTCTGCGACTGTCTACAAAGTTTCGTTTCACAATTCGAATCCATGTGGAAGTTATAAACAAAAGCGATATCAACTTTAAAACGCGCTAAATTTTGTTGATGTTTTGCGTATTCAGTTTGTATCGACACATCTCCGGTAGTACAAGAGCTGCACTTCTGAAACTTAATACTTCAGTAGAAAATGTGTCTCCGCGACTGTCTACTAAGTTTCGTTTCACAATTCGAATAAATGTTGAAGTTATAAACAAAAGCGCTATCAACTTTTAAACGCGCTAAATTTTTTGATGTTTTGCGTATTCAGTTTGTATCGACATATCTCCGGCAGTACAAGAGCTGCACTTCTGAAACTTAGTACTTCAGTAGAAAATGTGTCTCCGCGACTGTCTACAAAGTTTCGTTTCACAATTCGAATAAATGTCGAAGTTATAAACAAAAGCGCTATCAACTTTAAAACCCGCTAAATTTTTTGATGTTTTGCGTATTCAGTTTGTATCGACATATCTCCGGCAGTACAAGAGCTGCACTTCTAAAACTTGGTACTTCAGTAGAAAATGTGTCTCCGCGATGGTCTGCAAAGTTTCGTTTCACAATTCACATAAATGTGGAAGTTATAAATAAAAGCGCTATCAACTTTAAAACGCACTAAATTTTGTAGATGTTTTGCGTATTCAGTTTGTATCGACACATCTCCGGTAGTACAAGAGCTGCACTTCTGAAACTTGGTACTTCAGTAGAAAATGTGTCTCTGCGACTGTCTACAAAGTTTCGTTTCACAATTCGAATCTATGTGGAAGTTATAAACAAAAGCGCTATCAACTTTAAAACGCGCTAAATTTTGTTGATGTTTTGCGTATTCAGTTTGTATCGACATATCTCCGGTAGTACAAGGGCTGCACTTCTGAAACTTAGTACTTCAGTAGAAAAGGTGTCTCCGCGACTGTCTACAAAGTTTCGTTTCACAATTCGAATAAATGTCGAAGTTATAAACAAAAGCGCTATCAACTTTAAAACGCGCTAAATTTTTTTGATGTTTTGCGTATTCAGTTTGTATCGACATATCTCTGGTAGTACAAGAGCTGCATTTCTGAAACTTGGTAGTTCAGTAGAAAATGTGTCTCCGCGACTGTCTACAAAGTTTCGTTTCACAATTCGGATAAATGTGCAAGTTATAAACAAAAGCGCTATCAACTTTAAAACGCGCTAAATTTTGTTGATGTTTTGAGTATTCAGTTTGTATCGACATATCTCCGGTAGTACAAGAGCTGAACTTCTGAAACTTGGTACTTCAGTAGAAAATGCCTCCCCGCGATGGTCTGCAAAGTTTCGTGGCACAATTCGAATAAATGTGGAAGTTATAAACAAAAGCGATATCAACTTTAAAACGCGCTAAATTTTGTTGATGTTTTGCGTATTCAGTTTGTATCGACATATCTCCGGTAGTACAAGAGCTGCACTTCTGAAACTTGGTACTTCAGTAGAAAATGTGTCTCCGCGACTGTCTACAAAGTTTCGTCTTACAATTCGCATAAATGTGGAAGTTATAAACAAAAGCGATATCAACTTTAAAACGCGCTTAATTTTGTTGATGTTTTGCGTATTCAGTTTGTATCGACATATCTCCGGTAGTACAAGTGCTGCACTTCTGAAACTTGGTACTTCAGTAGAAAATGTGTCTCCGCGACTGTCTACAAAGTTTCGTTTCACAATTCGAATAAATGTGGAAGTTATAAACAAAAGCGCTATCAACTTTAAAACGCGCTAAATTTTGTAGATGTTTTGCTTATTCAGTTTGTATCGACACATCTCCGGTAGTACAAGAGCTGCACTTCTGAAACTTGGTACTTCAGTAGAAAATGTGTCTCCGCGACTGTCTACTAAGTTTCGTTTCACAATTCGAATAAATGTGCAAGTTATAAACAAAAGCGATATCAACTTTAAAACGCGCTAAATTTTGTTGATGTTTTGCGTATTCAGTTTGTATCGAAATATCTCCGGTAGTACAAGAGCTGCACTTCTGAAACTTGGTACTTCAGTAGAAAATGTGTCTCCGCGGCTGTCTACAAAGTTTCGTTTAACAATTCGAATAAATGTGCAAGTTATAAACAAAAGCGCTATAAACTTTAAAACGCACTAAATTTTGTAGATGTTTTGCGTATTCAGTTTGTATCGACACATCTCCGGTAGTACAAGAGCTGCACTTCTGAAACTTGGTACTTCAGTAGAAAATGTGTCTCCGCGACTGTCTACAAAGTTTCGTTTCACAATTCGAATAAATGTGCAAGTTATAAACAAAAGCGATATCAACTTTAAAACGCGCTAAATTTTGTTGATGTTTTGCGTATTCAGTTTGTATCGAAATATCTCCGGTAGTACAAGAGCTGCACTTCTGAAACTTGGTACTTCAGTAGAAAATGTGTCTCTGCGACTGTCTACAAAGTTTCGTTTCACAATTCGAATCCATGTGGAAGTTATAAACAAAAGCGATATCAACTTTAAAACGCGCTAAATTTTGTTGATGTTTTGCGTATTCAGTTTGTATCGACACATCTCCGGTAGTACAAGAGCTGCACTTCTGAAACTTAATACTTCAGTAGAAAATGTGTCTCCGCGACTGTCTACAAAGTTTCGTTTCACAATTCGAATAAATGTCGAAGTTATAAACAAAAGCGCTATCAACTTTTAAACGCGCTAAATATTTGTTGATGTTTTGCGTATTCAGTTTGTATCGACATATCTCCGGCAGTACAAGAGCTGCACTTCTGAAACTTAGTACTTCAGTAGAAAATGTGTCTCCGCGACTGTCTACAAAGTTTCGTTTCACAATTCGAATAAATGTCGAAGTTATAAACAAAAGCGCTATCAACTTTTAAACGCGCTAAATTTTTTGATGTTTTGCGTATTCAGTTTGTATCGACATATCTCCGGTAGTACAAGAGCTGCACTTCTGAAACTTGGTACTTCAGTAGAAAATGTGTCTCCGCGACTGTCTGCAAAGTTTCGTGGCACAATTCGAATAAATGTGGAAGTTATAAACAAAAGCAATATCAACTTTAAAACGCGCTAAATTTTGTTGATGTTTTTCGTATTCAGTTTGTATCGACACATCTCTGGTAGTACAAGAGCTGCACTTCTGAAACTTGGTACTTCAGTAGAAAATGTGTCTCTGCGACTGTCTACAAAGTTTCGTTTCACAATTCGAATCCATGTGGAAGTTATAAACAAAAGCGATATCAACTTTAAAACGCGCTAAATTTTGTTGATGTTTTGCGTATTCAGTTTGTATCGACACATCTCCGGTAGTACAAGAGCTGCACTTCTGAAACTTAATACTTCAGTAGAAAATGTGTCTCCGCGACTGTCTACTAAGTTTCGTTTCACAATTCGAATAAATGTTGAAGTTATAAACAAAAGCGCTATCAACTTTTAAACGCGCTAAATTTTTTGATGTTTTGCGTATTCAGTTTGTATCGACATATCTCCGGCAGTACAAGAGCTGCACTTCTGAAACTTAGTACTTCAGTAGAAAATGTGTCTCCGCGACTGTCTACAAAGTTTCGTTTCACAATTCGAATAAATGTCGAAGTTATAAACAAAAGCGCTATCAACTTTAAAACCCGCTAAATTTTTTGATGTTTTGCGTATTCAGTTTGTATCGACATATCTCCGGCAGTACAAGAGCTGCACTTCTAAAACTTGGTACTTCAGTAGAAAATGTGTCTCCGCGATGGTCTGCAAAGTTTCGTTTCACAATTCACATAAATGTGGAAGTTATAAATAAAAGCGCTATCAACTTTAAAACGCACTAAATTTTGTAGATGTTTTGCGTATTCAGTTTGTATCGACACATCTCCGGTAGTACAAGAGCTGCACTTCTGAAACTTGGTACTTCAGTAGAAAATGTGTCTCTGCGACTGTCTACAAAGTTTCGTTTCACAATTCGAATCTATGTGGAAGTTATAAACAAAAGCGCTATCAACTTTAAAACGCGCTAAATTTTGTTGATGTTTTGCGTATTCAGTTTGTATCGACATATCTCCGGTAGTACAAGGGCTGCACTTCTGAAACTTAGTACTTCAGTAGAAAAGGTGTCTCCGCGACTGTCTACAAAGTTTCGTTTCACAATTCGAATAAATGTCGAAGTTATAAACAAAAGCGCTATCAACTTTAAAACGCGCTAAATTTTTTTGATGTTTTGCGTATTCAGTTTGTATCGACATATCTCTGGTAGTACAAGAGCTGCATTTCTGAAACTTGGTAGTTCAGTAGAAAATGTGTCTCCGCGACTGTCTACAAAGTTTCGTTTCACAATTCGGATAAATGTGCAAGTTATAAACAAAAGCGCTATCAACTTTAAAACGCGCTAAATTTTGTTGATGTTTTGAGTATTCAGTTTGTATCGACATATCTCCGGTAGTACAAGAGCTGAACTTCTGAAACTTGGTACTTCAGTAGAAAATGCCTCCCCGCGATGGTCTGCAAAGTTTCGTGGCACAATTCGAATAAATGTGGAAGTTATAAACAAAAGCGATATCAACTTTAAAACGCGCTAAATTTTGTTGATGTTTTGCGTATTCAGTTTGTATCGACATATCTCCGGTAGTACAAGAGCTGCACTTCTGAAACTTGGTACTTCAGTAGAAAATGTGTCTCCGCGACTGTCTACAAAGTTTCGTCTTACAATTCGCATAAATGTGGAAGTTATAAACAAAAGCGATATCAACTTTAAAACGCGCTTAATTTTGTTGATGTTTTGCGTATTCAGTTTGTATCGACATATCTCCGGTAGTACAAGTGCTGCACTTCTGAAACTTGGTACTTCAGTAGAAAATGTGTCTCCGCGACTGTCTACAAAGTTTCGTTTCACAATTCGAATAAATGTGGAAGTTATAAACAAAAGCGCTATCAACTTTAAAACGCGCTAAATTTTGTAGATGTTTTGCTTATTCAGTTTGTATCGACACATCTCCGGTAGTACAAGAGCTGCACTTCTGAAACTTGGTACTTCAGTAGAAAATGTGTCTCCGCGACTGTCTACTAAGTTTCGTTTCACAATTCGAATAAATGTGCAAGTTATAAACAAAAGCGATATCAACTTTAAAACGCGCTAAATTTTGTTGATGTTTTGCGTATTCAGTTTGTATCGAAATATCTCCGGTAGTACAAGAGCTGCACTTCTGAAACTTGGTACTTCAGTAGAAAATGTGTCTCCGCGGCTGTCTACAAAGTTTCGTTTAACAATTCGAATAAATGTGCAAGTTATAAACAAAAGCGCTATAAACTTTAAAACGCACTAAATTTTGTAGATGTTTTGCGTATTCAGTTTGTATCGACACATCTCCGGTAGTACAAGAGCTGCACTTCTGAAACTTGGTACTTCAGTAGAACATTTGTCTCCGCGACTGTCTACAAAGTTTCGTTTCACAATTCGAATAAATGTGTAAGTTATAAACAAAAGCGCTATCAACTTTAAAACGCGCTAAATTTTGTTGATGTTTTGCGTATTCAGTTTGTATCGACATATCTCCGGTAGTACAAGAGCTGCACTTCTGAAACTTGGTAGTTCAGTAGAAAATGTGTCTCCGCGACTGTCTACACAGTTTCGTTTCACAATTCGGATAAATGTGCAAGTTATAAACAAAAGCGATATCAACTTTAAAACGCGCTAAATTTTGTTGATGTTTTGCGGATTCAGTTTGTATCGACATATCTCCGGTAGTACAAGAGCTGCACTTCTGAAACTTGGTACTTCAGTAGAAAATGTGTCTCCGCGTCTGTCTGCAAAGTTTCGTTTCACAATTCGAATAAATGTGGAAGTTATAAACAAAAGCGATATCAACTTTAAAACGCGCTAAATTTTGTTGGGGTTTTGCGTATTCAGTTTGTATCGAACTATCTCCGGTAGTACAAGAGCTGAACTTCTGAAACTTGGTACTTCAGTAGAAAATGCCTCCCCGCTATGGTCTGCAAAGTTTCGTGGCACAATTCGAATAAATGTGGAAGTTATAAACAAAAGCGATATCAACTTTAAAACGCGCTAAATTTTGTTGATGTTTTGCGTATTCAGTTTGTATCGACATATCTCCGGTAGTACAAGAGCTGCACTTCTGAAACTTGGTACTTCAGTAGAAAATGTGTCTCCGCGGCTGTCTACAAAGTTTCGTTTCACAATTCGAATAAATGTGCAAGTTATAAACAAAAGCGCTATCAACTTTAAAACGCGCTAAATTTTGTTGATGTTTTGCGTGTTCAGTTTGTATCGACATAGCTCCGGTAGTACAAGTGCTGCACTTCTGAAACTTGGTACTTCAGTAGAAAATGTGTCTCCGCGGCTGTCTACAAAGTTTTGTTTCACAATTCGAATAAATGTGCAAGTTATAAACAAAAGCGATATCAACTTTAAAACGCGCTAAATTTTGTTGATGTTTTGCGTATTCAGTTTGTATCGACATATCTCCGGAAGTACAAGAGCTGCACTTCTGAAACTTGGTAGTTCAGTGGAAAATGTGTCTCCGCGACTGTCTACAAAGTTTCGTTTTACTATACGAATAAATGTGCAAGTTATAAACAAAAGCGATATCAACTTTAAAACGCGCTAAATTTTGTTGATGTTTTGCGTATTCAGTTTGTATCGACATATCTCCGGAAGTACAAGAGCTGCACTTTTGAAACTTGGTACTTCAGTAGAAAATGCCTCTCCGCGATGGTCTTCAAAGTTTCGTGGCACAATTCGAATAAATCTGAAAGTTATAAACAAAAGCGCTATCCACTTTAAAACGCGCTAAATTTTGTTGGGGTTTTGCGTATTCAGTTTGTATCGACATATCTCCGATAGTACAAGAGCTGAACTTCTCAAACTTGGTACTTCAGTAGAAAATTCCTCCCCGCGATGGTCTGCAAAGTTTCGTGGCACAATTCGAATAAATGTGGAAGTTATAAACAAAAGCGATATCAACTTTAAAACGCGCTAAATTTTGTTGATGTTTTGCGTATTCAGTTTGTATCGACATATCTCCGGTAGTACAATAGCTGCACTTCTGAAACTTGGTACTTCAGTAGAATATGTGTCTCCGCGACTGTCTACAAAGTTACGTTTTACAATTCGCATAAATGTGGAAGTTATAAACAAAAGCGATATCAACTTTAAAACGCGCTTAATTTTGTTGATGTTTTGCGTATTCAGTTTGTATCGACATATCTCCAGTAGTACAAGTGCTGCACTTCTGAAACTTGGTACTTCAGTAGAAAATGTGTCTCTGCGACTGTCTACAAAGTTTCGTTTCACAATTCGAATAAATGTGGAAGTTATAAACAAAAGCGATATCAACTTTAAAACGCACTAAATTTTGTAGATGTTTTGCGTATTCAGTTTGTATCGACACATCTCCGGTAGTACAAGAGCTGCACTTCTGAAACTTGGTACTTAAGTAGAAAATGTGTCTCCGCGACTGTCTGCAAAGTTTCGTGGCACAATTCGAATAAATGTGGAAGTTATAACAAAAGCGATATCAACTTTGAAACGCGCTAAATTTTGTTGATGTTTTGCGTATTCAGTTTGTATCGACATATCTCCGGTAGTACAAGAGCTGCACTTCTGAAACTTGGTACTTTAGTAGAAAATGTGTCTCCGCGACTGTCTGCAAAGTTTCGTTTCACAATTCGAATAAATGTGGAAGTTATAAACAAAAGCGATATCAACTTTAAAACGCGCTAAATTTTGTTAGGGTTTTGCGTATTCAGTTTGTATCGACATACCTCCGGCAGTACAAGAGCTGCACTTCTGAAACTTATTACTCCAGTTGAAAATGCCTCTCCGCGATGGTCTGCAAAGTTTCGTGGCACAATTCGAATAAATCTGAAAGTTATAAACAAAAGCGCTATCAACTTTTAAACGCGCTAAATTTTGTAGAAGTTAAGCGTATTCAGTTTGTATCGACATATCTCCGGCAGTACCAGAGCTGCACTTCTGAAACTTGGTACTTCAGTAGAAAATGTGTCTCCGCGACTGTCTACAAAGTTTCGTTTACCAATTCGAATAAATGTGGAAGTTATAAACAAAAGCGATATCAACTTTAAAACGCACTAAATTTTGTAGATGTTTGGCGTATTCAGTTTGTATCGACACATCTCCGGTAGTACAAGAGCTGCACTTCTGAAACTTGGTACTTCCGTAGAAAATGTGTCTCCGCGACTGTCTACAAAGTTTCGTTTCACAATTCGAATAAATGTGGAAGTTATAAACAAAAGCGCTATCAACTTTAAAACGCGCTAAATTTTGTTGATGTTTTGCGTATTCAGTTTGTATCGACATATCTCCGGTAGTACAAGAGCTGCACTTCTGAAACTTGGTACTTCAGTAGAAAATGTGTCTCCGCGACTGTCTGCAAAGTTTCGTGGCACAATTCGAATAAATCTGAAAGTTATAAACAAAAGCGCTATCAACTTTTAAACGCGCTAAATTTTGTAGATGTTTTGCGTATTCAGTTTGTATCGACATATCTCCGGTAGTACCAGAGCTGCACTTCTGAAACTTGGTACTTCAGTAGAAAATGTGTCTCCGCGACTGTCTACCAAGTTTCGTTTCACAATTCGAATAAATGTGGAAGTTATAAACAAAAGCGATATCAACTTTAAAACGCACTAAATTTTGTAGATGTTTTGCGTATTTAGTTTGTATCGACACATCTCCGGTAGTACAAGAGCTGCACTTCTGAAACTTGGTACTTCAGTAGAAAATGCCTCTTCGCGACGGTCTGCAAAGTTTCGTGGCACAATTCGAATAAATGTGAAGTTATAACCAGAAGCGCTATCAACTTTAAAACGCGCTAAATTTTGTTGATGTTTTGCGTATTCAGTTTGTATCGACATATCTCCGGTAGTACAAAAGCTGCACTTCTGAAACTTGGTACTTCAGTAGAAAATGCCTCTCCGCAATGGTCTGCAAAGTTTCGTGGCACAATTCGAATAAATGTGGAAGTTATAAACAAAAGCGATATCAACTTTAAAACGCGCTAAATTTTGTTGATGTTTTGCGTATTCAGTTTGTATCGACATATCTCCGGCGGAACAAGAGCTGCACTTCTGAAACTTGGTACTTCAGTAGAAAATGCCTCTCCGCGATGGTCTGCACAGTTTCGTGGCACAATTCGAATAAATCTGAAAGTTATAAACAAAAGCGCTATCAACTTTTAAACGCGCTAAATTTTGTAGATGTTTTGCGTATTCAGTTTGTATCGACATATCTCCGGTAGTACCAGAGCTGCACTTCTGAAACTTGGTACTTCAGTAGAAAATGTGTCTCCGCGACTCTCTACAAAGTTTCGTTTCACAATTCGAATAAATGTGGAAGTTATAAACAAAAGCGATATCAACTTTAAAACGCACTAAATTTTGTAGATGTTTGGCGTATTCAGTTTGTATCGACACATCTCCGGTAGTACAAGAGCTGCACTTCTGAAACTTGGTACTTCAGTAGAAAATGTGTCTCCGCGACTGTCTACAAAGTTTCGTTTCACAATTCGAATAAATGTGGAAGTTATAAACAAAAGCGCTATCAACTTTAAAACGCGCTAAATTTTGTTGATGTTTTGCGTATTCAGTTTGTATCGACATATCTCCGGTAGTACAAGAGCTGCACTTCTGAAACTTGGTACTTAAGTGGAAACTGTGTCTCCGCGACTGTCTGCAAAGTTTCGTGGCACAATTCGAATAAATGTGGAAGTTATAAACATAAGCGATATCAACTTTGAAACGCGCTAAATTTTGTTGATGTTTTGCGTATTCAGTTTGTATCGACATATTTCCATTAGTACAAGAGCTGCACTTCTGAAACTTAGTACTTCAGTAGAAAATGCCTCTCCGCGATAGTCTGCAAAGTTTCGTGGCACAATTCGAATAAATCTGAAAGTTATAAACAAAAGCGCTATCAACTTTTAAATGCGCTAAATTTTGTAGATGTTTTGCGTATTCAGTTTGTATCGACAGTTCTCCGGTAGTACAAGAGCTGCACTTCTTAAACTTGGTACTTCAGTAGAAAATGTGTCTCCGCGACTCTCTACAAAGTTTCGTTTCAGAATTCGAATAAATGTGGAAGTTATAAACAAAAGCGATATCAACTTTAAAACGCACTAAATTTTGTAGATGTTTGGCGTATTCAGTTTGTATCGACATATCTCAGGTAGTACAAGAGCTGCACTTCTGAAACTTGGTACTTCAGTAGAAAATGCCTCTCCGCGACGGTCTGCAAAGTTTCGTTTCACAATTCGAATAAATGTGGAAGTTATAAACAAAAGCGATATCAACTTTAAAACGCACTAAATTTTGTAGATGTTTTTCGTATTCAGTTTGTATCGACACATCTCCGGTAGTACAAGAGCTGCACTTCTGAGACTTGGTACTTCAGTAGAAAATGTGTCCCCGCGATGGTCTGCAAAGTTTCGTGGCACAATTCGAATAAATGTGAAGTTATAACCAGAAGCGCTATCAACTTCAAAACGCGCTAAATTTTGTTGATGTTTTGCGTATTCAGTTTTTATCGACATATCTCCAGTAGTACAAGAGCTGTACTTCTGAAACTTGGTACTTCAGTAGAAAATGTGTCTCCGCGACTCTCTACAAAGTTTCGTTTCACAATTCGAATAAATGTGGAAGTTATAAACAAAAGCGCTATCAACTTTAAAACGCGCTAAATTTTGTTGATGTTTTGCGTATTCACTTTGTATCGACACATCTCCTGTAGTACAAGAGCTGCACTTCTGAATCTTGGTACTTCAGTAGAAAATGTGTCTCCGCGACTGTCTACAAAGTTTCGTTTCACAATTCGAATAAATGTGCAAGTTATAAACAAAAGCGATATCAACTTTAAAACGCGCTAAATTTTGTAGATGTTTTGCGTATTCAGTTTGTATCGACATATCTCCGGTAGTAAAAAAGCTGCACTTCTGAGACTTGGTACTTAAGTGGAAACTGTGTCTCCGCGACTGTCTGCAAAGTTTCGTGGCACAATTCGAATAAATGTGGAAGTTATAAACATAAGCGATATCAACTTTGAAACGCGCTAAATTTTGTTGATGTTTTGCGTATTCAGTTTGTATCGACATATTTCCGGTAGTACAAGAGCTGCACTTCTGAAACTTGGTACTTCAGTAGAAAATGCCTCTCCGCGATAGTCTGCAAAGTTTCGTTTCACAATTCGAATAAATCTGAAAGTTATAAACAAAAGCGCTATCAACTTTTAAACGCGCTAAATTTTGTAGATGTTTTGCGTATTCAGTTTGTATCGACATATCTCCGGAAGTACAAGAGCTGCACTTCTTAAACTTGGTACTTCAGTAGAAAATGTGTCTCCGCGACTCTCTTCAAAGTTTCGTTTCACAATTCGAATAAATGTGGAAGTTATAAACAAAAGCGATATCAACTTTAAAACGCACTAAATTTTGTAGATGTTTGGCGTATTCAGTTTGTATCGACATATCTCAGGTAGTACAAGAGCTGCACTTCTGAAACTTGGTACTTCAGTAGAAAATGCCTCCCCGCGATGGTCTGCAAAGTTTCGTGGCACAATTCGAATAAATGTGAAGTTATAACCAGAAGCGCTATCAACTTTAAAACGCGCTAAATTTTGTTGATGTTTTGCGTATTCAGTTTGTATCGACATATCTCCAGTAGTACAAGAGCTGCACTTCTGAAACTTGGTACTTCAGTAGAAAATGTGTCTCCGCGACTCTCTACAAAGTTTCGTTTCACAATTCGAATAAATGTGGAAGTTATAAACAAAAGCGCTATCAACTTTAAAACGCGCTAAATTTTGTTGATGTTTTGCGTATTCACTTTGTATCGACAGTTCTCCAGTAGTACAAGAGCTGCACTTCTGAAACTTGGTACTTCAGTAGAAAATGTGTCTCCGCGACTCTCTACAAAGTTTCGTTTCAGAATTCGAATAAATGTGGAAGTTATAAACAAAAGCGATATCAACTTTAAAACGCACTAAATTTTGTAGATGTTGTGCGTATTCAGTTTGTATCGACATATCTCAGGTAGTACAAGAGCTGCACTTCTGAAACTTGGTACTTCAGTAGAAAATGCCTCTCCGCGACGGTCTGCAAAGTTTCGTTTCACAATTCGAATAAATGTGGAAGTTATAAACAAAAGCGATATCAACTTTAAAACGCACTAAATTTTGTAGATGTTTTTCGTATTCAGTTTGTATCGACACATCTCCGGTAGTACAAGAGCTGCACTTCTGAAACTTGGTACTTCAGTAGAAAATGCCTCCCCGCGATGGTCTGCAAAGTTTCGTGGCACAATTCGAATAAATGTGAAGTTATAACCAGAAGCGCTATCAACTTTAAAACGCGCTAAATTTTGTTGATGTTTTGCGTATTCAGTTTGTATCGACATATCTCCAGTAGTACAAGAGCTGCACTTCTGAAACTTGGTACTTCAGTAGAAAATGTGTCTCCGCGACTCTCTACAAAGTTTCGTTTCACAATTCGAATAAATGTGGAAGTTATAAACAAAAGCGCTATCAACTTTAAAACGCGCTAAATTTTGTTGATGTTTTGCGTATTCACTTTGTATCGACACATCTCCTGTAGTACAAGAGCTGCACTTCTGAATCTTGGTACTTCAGTAGAAAATGTGTCTCCGCGACTGTCTACAAAGTTTCGTTTCACAATTCGAATAAATGTGCAAGTTATAAACAAAAGCGATATCAACTTTAAAACGCGCTGAATTTTGTAGATGTTTTGCGTATTCAGTTTGTATCGACATATCTCCGGTAGTAAAAAAGCTGCACTTCTGAAACTTGGTACTTAAGTGGAAACTGTGTCTCCGCGACTGTCTGCAAAGTTTCGTGGCACAATTCGAATAAATGTGGAAGTTATAAACATAAGCGATATCAACTTTGAAACGCGCTAAATTTTGTTGATGTTTTGCGTATTCAGTTTGTATCGACATATTTCCGATAGTACAAGAGCTGCACTTCTGAAACTTGGTACTTCAGTAGAAAATGCCTCTCCGCGATAGTCTGCAAAGTTTCGTGGCACAATTCGAATAAATCTGAAAGTTATAAACAAAAGCGCTATCAACTTTTAAACGCGCTAAAT
This sequence comes from Sepiola atlantica, assembly GCA_963556195.1. NCBI lineage: Eukaryota > Metazoa > Mollusca > Cephalopoda > Sepiida > Sepiolidae > Sepiola > Sepiola atlantica. The sequence goes on from CAUVYP010000832.1 coordinate 727,525, forward strand.
TTTGTAGATGTTTTGCGTATTCAGTTTGTATCGACATATCTCCGGAAGTACAAGAGCTGCACTTCTTAAACTTGGTACTTCAGTAGAAAATGTGTCTCCGCGACTCTCTTCAAAGTTTCGTTTCACAATTCGAATAAATGTGGAAGTTATAAACAAAAGCGATATCAACTTTAAAACGCACTAAATTTTGTAGATGTTTGGCGTATTCAGTTTGTATCGACATATCTCAGGTAGTACAAGAGCTGCACTTCTGAAACTTGGTACTTCAGTAGAAAATGCCTCTCCGCGACGGTCTGCAAAGTTTCGTTTCACAATTCGAATAAATGTGGAAGTTATAAACAAAAGCGATATCAACTTTAAAACGCACTAAATTTTGTAGATGTTTTTCGTATTCAGTTTGTATCGACACATCTCCGGTAGTACAAGAGCTGCACTTCTGAAACTTGGTACTTCAGTAGAAAATGCCTCCCCGCGATGGTCTGCAAAGTTTCGTGGCACAATTCGAATAAATGTGAAGTTATAACCAGAAGCGCTATCAACTTTAAAACGCGCTAAATTTTGTTGATGTTTTGCGTATTCAGTTTGTATCGACATATCTCCAGTAGTACAAGAGCTGCACTTCTGAAACTTGGTACTTCAGTAGAAAATGTGTCTCCGCGACTCTCTACAATGTTTCGTTTCACAATTCGAATAAATGTGGAAGTTATAAACAAAAGCGCTATCAACTTTAAAACGCGCTAAATTTTGTTGATGTTTTGCGTATTCACTTTGTATCGACAGTTCTCCAGTAGTACAAGAGCTGCACTTCTGAAACTTGGTACTTCAGTAGAAAATGTGTCTCCGCGACTCTCTACAAAGTTTCGTTTCAGAATTCGAATAAATGTGGAAGTTATAAACAAAAGCGATATCAACTTTAAAACGCACTAAATTTTGTAGATGTTGTGCGTATTCAGTTTGTATCGACATATCTCAGGTAGTACAAGAGCTGCACTTCTGAAACTTGGTACTTCAGTAGAAAATGCCTCTCCGCGACGGTCTGCAAAGTTTCGTTTCACAATTCGAATAAATGTGGAAGTTATAAACAAAAGCGATATCAACTTTAAAACGCACTAAATTTTGTAGATGTTTTTCGTATTCAGTTTTTATCGACACATCTCCGGTAGTACAAGAGCTGCACTTCTGAAACTTGGTACTTCAGTAGAAAATGCCTCCCCGCGATGGTCTGCAAAGTTTCGTGGCACAATTCGAATAAATGTGGAAGTTATAAACAAAAGCGCTATCAACTTTAAAACGCGCTAAATTTTGTTGATGTTTTGCGTATTCACTTTGTATCGACACATCTCCTGTAGTACAAGAGCTGCACTTCTGAATCTTGGTACTTCAGTAGAAAATGTGTCTCCGCGACTGTCTACAAAGTTTCGTTTCACAATTCGAATAAATGTGCAAGTTATAAACAAAAGCGATATCAACTTTAAAACGCACTAAATTTTGTAGATGTTTTGCGTATTCAGTTTGTATCGACATATCTCCGGTAGTAAAAAAGCTGCACTTCTGAAACTTGGTACTTTAGTGGAAACTGTGTCTCCGCGACTGTCTGCAAAGTTTCGTGGCACAATTCGAATAAATGTGGAAGTTATAAACATAAGCGATATCAACTTTGAAACGCGCTAAATTTTGTTGATGTTTTGCGTATTCAGTTTGTATCGACATATTTCCGATAGTACAAGAGCTGCACTTCTGAAACTTGGTACTTCAGTAGAAAATGCCTCTCCGCGATAGTCTGCAAAGTTTCGTGGCACAATTCGAATAAATCTGAAAGTTATAAACAAAAGCGCTATCAACTTTTAAACGCGCTAAATTTTGTAGATGTTTTGCGTATTCAGTTTGTATCGACATATCTCCGGAAGTACAAGAGCTGCACTTCTTAAACTTGGTACTTCAGTAGAAAATGTGTCTCCGCGACTCTCTTCAAAGTTTCGTTTCACAATTCGAATAAATGTGGAAGTTATAAACAAAAGCGATATCAACTTTAAAACGCACTAAATTTTGTAGATGTTTGGCGTATTCAGTTTGTATCGACATATCTCAGGTAGTACAAGAGCTGCACTTCTGAAACTTGGTACTTCAGTAGAAAATGCCTCTCCGCGACGGTCTGCAAAGTTTCGTTTCACAATTCGAATAAATGTGCAAGTTATAAACAAAAGCGATATCAACTTTAAAACGCACTAAATTTTGTAGATGTTTTTCGTATTCAGTTTGTATCGACACATCTCCGGTAGTACAAGAGCTGCACTTCTGAAACTTGGTACTTCAGTAGAAAATGCCTCCCCGCGATGGTCTGCAAAGTTTCGTGGCACAATTCGAATAAATGTGAAGTTATAACCAGAAGCGCTATCAACTTTAAAACGCGCTAAATTTTGTTGATGTTTTGCGTATTCAGTTTGTATCGACATATCTCCAGTAGTACAAGAGCTGCACTTCTGAAACTTGGTACTTCAGTAGAAAATGTGTCTCCGCGACTCTCTACAAAGTTTCGTTTCACAATTCGAATAAATGTGGAAGTTATAAACAAAAGCGCTATCAACTTTAAAACGCGCTAAATTTTGTTGATGTTTTGCGTATTCACTTTGTATCGACAGTTCTCCAGTAGTACAACAGCTGCACTTCTGAAACTTGGTACTTCAGTAGAAAATGTGTCTCCGCGACTCTCTACAAAGTTTCGTTTCAGAATTCGAATAAATGTGGAAGTTATAAACAAAAGCGATATCAACTTTAAAAGGCACTAAATTTTGTAGATGTTGTGCGTATTCAGTTTGTATCGACATATCTCAGGTAGTACAAGAGCTGCACTTCTGAAACTTGGTACTTCAGTAGAAAATGCCTCTCCGCGACGGTCTGCAAAGTTTCGTTTCACAATTCGAATAAATGTGGAAGTTATAAACAAAAGCGATATCAACTTTAAAACGCACTAAATTTTGTAGATGTTTTTCGTATTCAGTTTTTTTCGACACATCTCCGGTAGTACAAGAGCTGCACTTCTGAAACTTGGTACTTCAGTAGAAAATGCCTCCCCGCGATGGTCTGCAAAGTTTCGTGGCACAATTCGAATAAATGTGAAGTTATAACCAGAAGCGCTATCAACTTTAAAACGCGCTAAATTTTGTTGATGTTTTGCGTATTCAGTTTGTATCGACATATCTCCAGTAGTACAAGAGCTGCACTTCTGAAACTTGGTACTTCAGTAGAAAATGTGTCTCCGCGACTCTCTACAAAGTTTCGTTTCACAATTCGAATAAATGTGGAAGTTATAAACAAAAGCGCTATCAACTTTAAAACGCGCTAAATTTTGTTGATGTTTTGCGTATTCACTTTGTATCGACACATCTCCTGTAGTACAAGAGCTGCACTTCTGAATCTTGGTACTTCAGTAGAAAATGTGTCTCCGCGACTGTCTACAAAGTTTCGTTTCACAATTCGAATAAATGTGCAAGTTATAAACAAAAGCGATATCAACTTTAAAACGCGCTAAATTTTGTAGATGTTTTGCGTATTCAGTTTGTATCGACATATCTCCGGTAGTAAAAAAGCTGCACTTCTGAAACTTGGTACTTACGTGGAAACTGTGTCTCCGCGACTGTCTGCAAAGTTTCGTGGCACAATTCGAATAAATGTGGAAGTTATAAACATAAGCGATATCAACTTTGAAACGCGCTAAATTTTGTTGATGTTTTGCGTATTCAGTTTGTATCGACATATTTCCGGTAGTACAAGAGCTGCACTTCTGAAACTTGGTACTTCAGTAGAAAATGCCTCTCCGCGATAGTCTGCAAAGTTTCGTGGCACAATTCGAATAAATCTGAAAGTTATAAACAAAAGCGCTATCAACTTTTAAACGCGCTAAATTTTGTAGATGTTTTGCGTATTCAGTTTGTATCGACATATCTCCGGAAGTACAAGAGCTGCACTTCTGAAACTTGGTACTTCAGTAGAAAATGTGTCTCCGCGACTCTCTTCAAAGTTTCGTTTCACAATTCGAATACATGTGGAAGTTATAAACAAAAGCGATATCAACTTTAAAACGCACTAAATTTTGTAGATGTTTGGCGTATTCAGTTTGTATCGACATATCTCAGGTAGTACAAGAGCTGCACTTCTGAAACTTGGTACTTCAGTAGAAAATGCCTCTCCGCGACGGTCTGCAAAGTTTCGTTTCACAATTCGAATAAATGTGGAAGTTATAAACAAAAGCGATATCAACTTTAAAACGCACTAAATTTTGTAGATGTTTTTCGTATTCAGTTTGTATCGACACATCTCCGGTAGTACAAGAGCTGCACTTCTGAAACTTGGTACTTCAGTAGAAAATGCCTCCCCGCGATGGTCTGCAAAGTTTCGTGGCACAATTCGAATAAATGTGAAGTTATAACCAGAAGCGCTATCTACTTTAAAACGCGCTAAATTTTGTTGATGTTTTGCGTATTCACTTTGTATCGACAGTTCTCCGGTAGTACAAGAGCTGCACTTCTGAAACTTGGTACTTCAGTAGAAAATGTGTCTCCGCGACTCTCTACAAAGTTTCGTTTCAGAATTCGAATAAATGTGGAAGTTATAAACAAAAGCGATATCAACTTTAAAACGCACTAAATTTTGTAGATGTTTGGCGTATTCAGTTTGTATCGACATATCTCAGGTAGTACAAGAGCTGCACTTCTGAAACTTGGTACTTCAGTAGAAAATGCGTCTCCGCGACGGTCTGCAAAGTTTCGTTTCACAATTCGAATAAATGTGCAAGTTATAAACAAAAGCGATATCAACTTTAAAACGCACTAAATTTTGTAGATGTTTTTCGTATTCAGTTTTTATCGACATATCTCCGGTAGTACAAGAGCTGCACTTCTGAAACTTGGTACTTCAGTAGAAAATGCCTCCCCGCGATGGTCTGCAAAGTTTCGTGGCACAATTCGAATAAATGTGAAGTTATAACCAGAAGCGCTATCAACTTTAAAACGCGCTAAATTTTGTTGATGTTTTGCGTATTCAGTTTGTATCGACATATCTCCAGTAGTACAAGAGCTGCACTTCTGAAACTTGGTACTTCAGTAGAAAATGTGTCTCCGCGACTCTCTACAAAGTTTCGTTTCACAATTCGAATAAATGTGGAAGTTATAAACAAAAGCGCTATCAACTTTAAAACGCGCTAAATTTTGTTGATGTTTTGCGTATTCACTTTGTATCGACACATCTCCTGTAGTACAAGAGCTTCACTTCTGAATCTTGGTACTTCAGTAGAAAATGTGTCTCCGCGACTGTCTACAAAGTTTCGTTTCACAATTCGAATAAATGTGCAAGTTATAAACAAAAGCGATATCAACTTTAAAACGCGCTAAATTTTGTAGATGTTTTGCGTATTCAGTTTGTATCGACATATCTCCGGTAGTAAAAAAGCTGCACTTCTGAAACTTGGTACTTAAGTGGAAACTGTGTCTCCGCGACTGTCTGCAAAGTTTCGTGGCACAATTCGAATAAATGTGGAAGTTATAAACATAAGCGATATCAACTTTGAAACGCGCTAAATTTTGTTGATGTTTTGCGTATTCAGTTTGTATCGACATATTCCCGGTAGTACAAGAGCTGCACTTCTGAAACTGGGTACTTCAGTAGAAAATGCCTCTCCGCGATAGTCTGCAAAGTTTCGTGGCATAATTCGAATAAATCTGAAAGTTATAAACAAAAGCGCTATCAACTTTTAAACGCGCTAAATTTTGTAGATGTTTTGCGTATTCAGTTTGTATCGACATATCTCCGGAAGTACAAGAGCTGCACTTCGTAAACTTGGTACTTCAGTAGAAAATGTGTCTCCGCGACTCTCTTCAAAGTTTCGTTTCACAATTCGAATAAATGTGGAAGTTATAAACAAAAGCGATATCAACTTTAAAACGCACTAAATTTTGTAGATGTTTGGCGTATTCAGTTTGTATCGACATATCTCAGGTAGTACAAGAGCTGCACTTCTGAAACTTGGTACTTCAGTAGAAAATGCCTCTCCGCGACGGTCTGCAAAGTTTCGTTTCACAATTCGAATAAATGTGGAAGTTATAAACAAAAGCGATATCAACTTTAAAACGCACTTAATTTTGTAGATGTTTTTCGTATTCAGTTTGTATCGACACATCTCCGGTAGTACAAGAGCTGCACTTCTGAAACTTGGTACTTCAGTAGAAAATGCCTCCCCGCGATGGTCTGCAAAGTTTCGTGGCACAATTCGAATAAATGTGAAGTTATAACCAGAAGCGCTATCAACTTTAAAACGCGCTAAATTTTGTTGATGTTTTGCGTATTCAGTTTGTATCGACATATCTCCAGTAGTACAAGAGCTGCACTTCTGAAACTTGGTACTTCAGTAGAAAATGTGTCTCCGCGACTCTCTACAAAGTTTCGTTTCACAATTCGAATAAATGTGGAAGTTATAAACAAAAGCGCTATCAACTTTAAAACGCGCTAAATTTTGTTGATGTTTTGCGTATTCACTTTGTATCGACACATCTCCTGTAGTACAAGAGCTGCACTTCTGAAACTTGGTACTTCAGTAGAAAATGTGTCTCCGCGACTGTCTACAAAGTTTCGTTTCACAATTCGAATAAATGTGCAAGTTATAAACAAAAGCGATATCAACTTTAAAACGCGCTAAATTTTGTTGATGTTTTGCGTATTCAGTTTGTATCGACATATCTCCGGTAGTAAAAAAGCTGCACTTCTGAAACTTGGTACTTCAGTAGAAAATTCCTCTCCGCGATGGTCTGCAAAGTTTCGTGGCACAATTCGAATAAATGTGGAAGTTATAAACAAAAGCGATATCAACTTTAAAACGCGCTAAATTTTGTTGATGTTTTGCGTATTCAGTTTGTATCGACATATCTCCGGCAGTACAAGAGCTGCACTTCTGAAACTTGGTACTTCAGTAGAAAATGCCTCTCCGCGATGGTCTGCAAAGTTTCGTGGCACAATTCGAATAAATGTGAAGTTATAACCAGAAGCGCTATCAACTTTAAAACGCGCTAAATTTTGTTGATGTTTTGCGTATTCAGTTTGTATCGACATATCTCCAGTAGTACAAGAGCTGCACTTCTGAAACTTGGTACTTCAGTAGAAAATGTGTCTCCGCGACTCTCTACAAAGTTTCGTTTCACAATTCGAATAAATGTGGAAGTTATAAACAAAAGCGCTATCAACTTTAAAACGCGCTAAATTTTGTTGATGTTTTGCGTATTCACTTTGTATCGACACATCTCCTGTAGTACAAGAGCTGCACTTCTGAATCTTGGTACTTCAGTAGAAAATGTGTCTCCGCGACTGTCTACAAAGTTTCGTTTCACAATTCGAATAAATGTGCAAGTTATAAACAAAAGCGATATCAACTTTAAAACGCGCTAAATTTTGTAGATGTTTTGCGTATTCAGTTTGTATCGACATATCTCCGGTAGTAAAAAAGCTGCACTTCTGAAACTTGGTACTTAAGTGGAAACTGTGTCTCTGCGACTGTCTGCAAAGTTTCGTGGCACAATTCGAATAAATGTGGAAGTTATAAACATAAGCGATATCAACTTTGAAACGCGCTAAATTTTGTTGATGTTTTGCGTATTCAGTTTGTATCGACATATTCCCGGTAGTACAAGAGCTGCACTTCTGAAACTTGGTACTTCAGTAGAAAATGCCTCTCCGCGATAGTCTGCAAAGTTTCGTGGCATAATTCGAATAAATCTGAAAGTTATAAACAAAAGCGCTATCAACTTTTAAACGCGCTAAATTTTGTAGATGTTTTGCGTATTCAGTTTGTATCGACATATCTCCGGAAGTACAAGAGCTGCACTTCTTAAACTTGGTACTTCAGTAGAAAATGTGTCTCCGCGACTCTCTTCAAAGTTTCGTTTCACAATTCGAATAAATGTGGAAGTTATAAACAAAAGCGATATCAACTTTAAAACGCACTAAATTTTGTAGATGTTTGGCGTATTCAGTTTGTATCGACATATCTCAGGTAGTACAAGAGCTGCACTTCTGAAACTTGGTACTTCAGTAGAAAATGCCTCTCCGCGACGGTCTGCAAAGTTTCGTTTCACAATTCGAATAAATGTGGAAGTTATAAACAAAAGCGATATCAACTTTAAAACGCACTAAATTTTGACGATGTTTTTCGTATTCAGTTTGTATCGACACATCTCCGGTAGTACACGAGCTGCACTTCTGAAACTTGGTACTTCAGTAGAAAATGCCTCCCCGCGATAGTCTGCAAAGTTTCGTGGCACAATTCGAATAAATGTGAAGTTATAACCAGAAGCGCTATCAACTTTAAAACGCGCTAAATTTTGTTGATGTTTTGCGTATTCAGTTTGTATCGACATATCTCTAGTAGTACAAGAGCTGCACTTCTGAAACTTGGTACTTCAGTAGAAAATGTGTCTCCGCGACTCTCTACAAAGTTTCGTTTCACAATTCGAATAAATGTGGAAGTTATAAACAAAAGCGCTATCAACTTTAAAACGCGCTAAATTTTGTTGATGTTTTGCGTATTCACTTTGTATCGACACATCTCCTGTAGTACAAGAGCTGCACTTCTGAAACTTGGTACTTCAGTAGAAAATGTGTCTCCGCGACTGTCTACAAAGTTTCGTTTCACAATTCGAATAAATGTGCAAGTTATAAACAAAAGCGATATCAACTTTAAAACGCGCTAAATTTTGTTGATGTTTTGCGTATTCAGTTTGTATCGACATATCTCCGGTAGTAAAAAAGCTGCACTTCTGAAACTTGGTACTTCAGTAGAAAATTCCTCTCCGTGATGGTCTGCAAAGTTTCGTGGCACAATTCGAATAAATGTGGAAGTTATAAACAAAAGCGATATCAACTTTAAAACGCGCTAAATTTTGTTGATGTTTTGCGTATTCAGTTTGTATCGACATATCTCCGGCAGTACAAGAGCTGCACTTCTGAAACTTGGTACTTCAGTAGAAAATGCCTCCCCGCGATGGTCTGCAAAGTTTCGTGGCACAATTCGAATAAATGTGAAGTTATAACCAGAAGCGCTATCAACTTTAAAACGCGCTAAATTTTGTTGATGTTTTGCGTATTCAGTTTGTATCGACATATCTCCAGTAGTACAAGAGCTGCACTTCTGAAACTTGGTACTTCAGTAGAAAATGTGTCTCCGCGACTCTCTACAAAGTTTCGTTTCACAATTCGAATAAATGTGGAAGTTATAAACAAAAGCGCTATCAACTTTAAAACGCGCTAAATTTTGTTGATGTTTTGCGTATTAACTTTGTATCGACACATCTCCTGTAGTACAAAAGCTGCACTTCTGAATCTTGGTACTTCAGTAGAAAATGTGTCTCCGCGACTGTCTACAAAGTTTCGTTTCACAATTCGAATAAATGTGCAAGTTATAAACAAAAGCGATATCAACTTTAAAACGCGCTAAATTTTGTTGATGTTTTGCGTATTCAGTTTGTATCGACATATCTCCGGTAGTAAAAAAGCTGCACTTCTGAAACTTGGTACTTCAGTAGAAAATGTGTCTCCGCGACTGTCTGCAAAGTTTCGTGGCACAATTCGAATAAATGTGGAAGTTATAAACAAAAGCGATATCAACTTTAAAACGCGCTAAATTTTGTTGATGTTTTGCGTATTCAGTTTGTATCGACATATCTCCGGTAGTACAAGAGCTGCACTTCTGAAACTTGGTACTTCAGTAGAAAATGTGTCTCCGCGGCTGTCTACAAAGTTTCGTTTCACAATTCGAATAAATGTGCAAGTTATAAACAAAAGCGCTATCAACTTTAAAACGCGCTAAATTTTGTTCATGTTTTGCGTATTCAGTTTGTATCGACATATCTCCGGCAGTACAAGAGTTGCACTTCTGAAACTTGGTACTTCAGTAGAAAATGTGTCTCCGCGACGGTCTGCAAAGTTTCGTTTCACAATTCACATAAATGTGGAAGTTATAAATAAAAGCGCTATCAACTTTAAAACGCACTAAATTTTGTAGATGTTTTGCGTATTCAGTTTGTATCGACACATCTCCGGTAGTACAAGAGCTGCACTTCTGGAACTTGGTACTTCAGTAGAAAATGTGTCTCTGCGACTGTCTACAAAGTTTCGTTTCACAATTCGAATCTATGTGGAAGTTATAAACAAAAGCGCTATCAACTTTAAAACGCGCTAAATTTTGTTGATGTTTTGCGTATTCAGTTTGTATCGACATATCTCCGGTAGTACAAGAGCTGCACTTCTGAAACTTAGTACTTCAGTAGAAAATGTGTCTCCGCGACTGTCTACAAAGTTTCGTTTCACAATTCGAATAAATGTCGAAGTTATAAACAAAAGCGCTATCAACTTTAAAACGCGCTAAATTTTTTTGATGTTTTGCGTATTCAGTTTGTATCGACATATCTCCGGTAGTACAAGAGCTGCATTTCTGAAACTTGGTAGTTCAGTAGAAAATGTGTCTCCGCGACTGTCTACAAAGTTTCGTTTCACAATTCGGATAAATGTTCAAGTTATAAACAAAAGCGATATCAACTTTAAAACGCGCTAAATTTTGTTGATGTTTTGCGTATTCAGTTTGTATCGACATATCTCCAGTAGTACAAGAGCTGAACTTCTGAAACTTGGTACTTCAGTAGAAAATGCCTCCCCGCGATGGTCTGCAAAGTTTCGTGGCACAATTCGAATAAATGTGGAAGTTATAAACAAAAGCGATATCAACTTTAAAACGCGCTAAATTTTGTTGATGTTTTGCGTATTCAGTTTGTATCGACATATCTCCGGTAGTACAAGAGCTGCACTTCTGAAACGTGGTACTTCAGTAGAAAATGTGTCTCCGCGACTGTCTACAAAGTTTCGTCTTACAATTCGCATAAATGTGGAAGTTATAAACAAAAGCGATATCAACTTTAAAACGCGCTTAATTTTGTTGATGTTTTGCGTATTCAGTTTGTATCGACATATCTCCGGGAGTACAAGTGCTGCACTTCTGAAACTTGGTACTTCAGTAGGAAATGTGTCTCCGCGACTGTCTACAAAGTTTCGTTTCACAATTCGAATAAATGTGGAAGTTATAAACAAAAGCGCTATCAACTTTAAAACGCGCTAAATTTTGTAGATGTTTTGCGTATTCAGTTTGTATCGACACATCTCCGGTAGTACAAGAGCTGCACTTCTGAAACTTGGTACTTCAGTAGAAAATGTGTCTCCGCGACTGTCTGCAAAGTTTCGTGGCACAATTCGAATAAATGTGGAAGTTATAAACAAAAGCGATATCAACTTTAAAACGCGCTAAATTTTGTTGATGTTTTGCGTATTCAGTTTGTATCGACATATCTCCGGTAGTACAAGAGCTGCACTTCTGAAACTTGGTACTTCAGTAGAAAATGTGTCTCCGCGGCTGTCTACAAAGTTTCGTTTCACAATTCGAATAAATGTGCAAGTTATAAACAAAAGCGCTATCAACTTTAAAACGCGCTAAATTTTGTTCATGTTTTGCGTATTCAGTTTGTATCGACATATCTCCGGCAGTACAAGAGTTGCACTTCTGAAACTTGGTACTTCAGTAGAAAATGTGTCTCCGCGACGGTCTGCAAAGTTTCGTTTCACAATTCACATAAATGTGGAAGTTATAAATAAAAGCGCTATCAACTTTAAAACGCACTAAATTTTGTAGATGTTTTGCGTATTCAGTTTGTATCGACACATCTCCGGTAGTACAAGAGCTGCACTTCTGGAACTTGGTACTTCAGTAGAAAATGTGTCTCTGCGACTGTCTACAAAGTTTCGTTTCACAATTCGAATCTATGTGGAAGTTATAAACAAAAGCGCTATCAACTTTAAAACGCGCTAAATTTTGTTGATGTTTTGCGTATTCAGTTTGTATCGACATATCTCCGGTAGTACAAGAGCTGCACTTCTGAAACTTAGTACTTCAGTAGAAAATGTGTCTCCGCGACTGTCTACAAAGTTTCGTTTCACAATTCGAATAAATGTCGAAGTTATAAACAAAAGCGCTATCAACTTTAAAACGCGCTAAATTTTTTTGATGTTTTGCGTATTCAGTTTGTATCGACATATCTCCGGTAGTACGAGAGCTGCATTTCTGAAACTTGGTAGTTCAGTAGAAAATGTGTCTCCGCGACTGTCTACAAAGTTTCGTTTCACAATTCGGATAAATGTTCAAGTTATAAACAAAAGCGATATCAACTTTAAAACGCGCTAAATTTTGTTGATGTTTTGCGTATTCAGTTTGTATCGACATATCTCCAGTAGTACAAGAGCTGAACTTCTGAAACTTGGTACTTCAGTAGAAAATGCCTCCCCGCGATGGTCTGCAAAGTTTCGTGGCACAATTCGAATAAATGTGGAAGTTATAAACAAAAGCGATATCAACTTTAAAACGCGCTAAATTTTGTTGATGTTTTGCGTATTCAGTTTGTATCGACATATCTCCGGTAGTACAAGAGCTGCACTTCTGAAACGTGGTACTTCAGTAGAAAATGTGTCTCCGCGACTGTCTACAAAGTTTCGTCTTACAATTCGCATAAATGTGGAAGTTATAAACAAAAGCGATATCAACTTTAAAACGCGCTTAATTTTGTTGATGTTTTGCGTATTCAGTTTGTATCGACATATCTCCGGGAGTACAAGTGCTGCACTTCTGAAACTTGGTACTTCAGTAGAAAATGTGTCTCCGCGACTGTCTACAAAGTTTCGTTTCACAATTCGAATAAATGTGGAAGTTATAAACAAAAGCGCTATCAACTTTAAAACGCGCTAAATTTTGTAGATGTTTTGCGTATTCAGTTTGTATCGACACATCTCCGGTAGTACAAGAGCTGCACTTCTGAAACTTGGTACTTCAGTAGAAAATGTGTCTCCGCGACTGTCTAAAAAGTTTCGTTTCACAATTCGAATAAATGTGCAAGTTATAAACAAAAGCGATATCAACTTTAAAACGCGCTAAATTTTGTTGATGTTTTGCGTATTCAGTTTGTATCGACATATCTCCGGTAGTACAAGAGCTGCACTCCTGAAACATGGTACTTCAGTAGAAAATGTGTCTCCGCGGCTGTCTACAAAGTTTCGTTTAACAATTCGAATAAATGTGCAAGTTATAAACAAAAGCGCTATAAACTTTAAAACGCACTAAATTTTGTAGATGTTTTGCGTATTCAGTTTGTATCGACACATCTCCGGTAGTACAAGAGCTGCACTTCTGAAACTGTGTACTTCAGTAGAACATTTGTCTCCGCGACTGTCTACAAAGTTTCGTTTCACAATTCGGATAAATGTGCAAGTTATAAACAAAAGCGATATCAACTTTAAAACGCGCTAAATTTTGTTGATGTTTTGCGTATTCAGTTTGTATCGACATATCTCCGGTAGTACAAGAGCTGCACTTCTGAAACTTGGTACTTCAGTAGAAAATCTGTCTCCGCGACTGTCTGCAAAGTTTCGTTTCACAATTCGAATAAATGTGGAAGTTATAAACAAAAGCGATATCAACTTTAAAACGCGCTAAATTTTGTTGGGGTTTTGCGTATTCAGTTTGTATCGGACTATCTCCGGTAGTACAAGAGCTGAACTTCTGAAACTTGGTACTTCAGTAGAAAATGCCTCCCCGCGATGGTCTGCAAAGTTTCGTGGCACAATTCGAATAAATGTGGAAGTTATAAACAAAAGCGATATCAACTTTAAAACGCGCTAAATTTTGTTGATGTTTTGCGTATTCAGTTTGTATCGACATATCTCCGGTAGTACAAGAGCTGCACTTCTGAAACTTGGTACTTCAGTAGAAAATGTGTCTCCGCGACTGTCTTCAAAGTTTCGTTTTACAATTCGCATAAATGTGGAAGTTATAAACAAAAGCGATATCAACTTTAAAACGCGCTTAATTTTGTTGATGTTTTGCGTATTCAGTTTGTATCGACATATCTCCGGTAGTACAAGTGCTGCACTTCTGAAACTTGGTACTTCAGTAGAAAATGTGTCTCCGCGACTGTCTACAAAGTTTCGTTTCACAATTCGAATAAATGTGGAAGTTATAAACAAAAGCGATATCAACTTTAAAACGCACTAAATTTTGTAGATGTTTTGCGTATTCAGTTTTTATCGACACATCTCCGGTAGTACAAGAGCTGCACTTTTGAAACTTGGTACTTCAGTAGAAAATGTGTCTCCGCGACTGTCTACAAAGTTTCGTTTCACAATTCGAATAAATGTGCAAGTTATAAACAAAAGCGATATCAACTTTAAAACGCGCTAAATTTTGTTGATGTTTTGCGTATTCAGTTTGTATCGAAATATCTCCGGTAGTACAAGAGCTGCACTTCTGAATCTTGGTACTTCAGTAGAAAATGTGTCTCCGGGACTGTCTGCAAAGTTTCGTGGCACAATTCGAATAAATGTGGAAGTTATAAAAAAAAGCGATATCAACTTTAAAACGCGCTAAATTTTGTTGATGTTTTGCGTATTAAGTTTGTATCGACATATCTCCGGTAGTACAAGAGCTGCACTTCTGAAACTTGGTACTTCAGTAGAAAATGTGTCTCCGCGGCTGTCTACAAAGTTTCGTTTCACAATTCGAATAAATGTGCAAGTTATAAACAAAAGCGCTATCAACTTTAAAACGCGCTAAATTTTGTTGATGTTTTGCGTATTCAGTTTGTATCGACATATCTCCGGCAGTACAAGAGCTGCACTTCTGAAACTTGGTACTTCAGTAGAAAATGCCTCTCCGCGATGGTCTGCAAAGTTTCGTGGCACAATTCGAATAAATCTGAAAGTTATAAACAAAAGCGCTATCAACTTTAAAACGCGCTAAATTTTGTAGATGTTTTGCGTATTCAGTTTGTATCAACATATCTCCGGCAGTACAAGAGCTGCACTTCTGAAACTTGGTACTTCAGTAGAACATTTGTCTCCGCGACTGTCTACAAAGTTTCGTTTCACAATTCGGATAAATGTGCAAGTTATAAACAAAAGCGATATCAACTTTAAAACGCGCTAAATTTTGTTGATGTTTTGCGTATTCAGTTTGTATCGAAATATCTCCGGTAGTACAAGAGCTGCACTTCTGAATCTTGGTACTTCAGTAGAAAATGTGTCTCCGGGACTGTCTGCAAAGTTTCGTGGCACAATTCGAATAAATGTGGAAGTTATAAAAAAAAGCGATATCAACTTTAAAACGCGCTAAATTTTGTTGATGTTTTGCGTATTCAGTTTGTATCGACATATCTCCGGTAGTACAAGAGCTGCACTTCTGAAACTTGGTACTTCAGTAGAAAATGTGTCTCCGCGGCTGTCTACAAAGTTTCGTTTCACAATTCGAATAAATGTGCAAGTTATAAACAAAAGCGCTATCAACTTTAAAACGCGCTAAATTTTGTTGATGTTTTGCGTATTCAGTTTGTATCGACATATCTCCGGCAGTACAAGAGCTGCACTTCTGGAACTTGGTACTTCAGTAGAAAATGCCTCTCCGCGATGGTCTGCAAAGTTTCGTGGCACAATTCGAATAAATCTGAAAGTTATAAACAAAAGCGCTATCAACTTTAAAACGCGCTAAATTTTGTAGATGTTTTGCGTATTCAGTTTGTATCAACATATCTCCGGCAGTACAAGAGCTGCACTTCTGAAACTTGGTACTTCAGTAGAACATTTGTCTCCGCGACTGTCTACAAAGTTTCGTTTCACAATTCGGATAAATGTGCAAGTTATAAACAAAAGCGATATCAACTTTAAAACGCGCTAAATTTTGTTGATGTTTTGCGTATTCAGTTTGTATCGAAATATCTCCGGTAGTACAAGAGCTGCACTTCTGAATCTTGGTACTTCAGTAGAAAATGTGTCTCCGGGACTGTCTGCAAAGTTTCGTGGCACAATTCGAATAAATGTGGAAGTTATAAAAAAAAGCGATATCAACTTTAAAACGCGCTAAATTTTGTTGATGTTTTGCGTATTCAGTTTGTATCGACATATCTCCGGTAGTACAAGAGCTGCACTTCTGAAACTTGGTACTTCAGTAGAAAATGTGTCTCCGCGGCTGTCTACAAAGTTTCGTTTCACAATTCGAATAAATGTGCAAGTTATAAACAAAAGCGCTATCAACTTTAAAACGCGCTAAATTTTGTTGATGTTTTGCGTATTCAGTTTGTATCGACATATCTCCGGCAGTACAAGAGCTGCACTTCTGGAACTTGGTACTTCAGTAGAAAATGCCTCTCCGCGATGGTCTGCAAAGTTTCGTGGCACAATTCGAATAAATCTGAAAGTTATAAACAAAAGCGCTATCAACTTTAAAACGCGCTAAATTTTGTAGATGTTTTGCGTATTCAGTTTGTATCAACATATCTCCGGCAGTACAAGAGCTGCACTTCTGAAACTTGGTACTTCAGTAGAACATTTGTGTCCGCGACTGTCTACAAAGTTTCGTTTCACAATTCGGATAAATGTGCAAGTTATAAACAAAAGCGATATCAACTTTAAAACGCGCTAAATTTTGTTGATGTTTTGCGTATTCAGTTTGTATCGACATATCTCCGGTAGTACAAGAGCTGCACTTCTGAAACTTGGAACTCCAGTAGAAAATGTGTCTCCGCGACTGTCTGCAAAGTTTCGTTTCACAATTCGAATAAATGTGGAAGTTATAAACAAAAGCGATATCAACTTTAAAACGCGCTAAATTTTGTTGGGGTTTTGCGTATTCAGTTTGTATCGAACTATCTCCGGTAGTACAAGAGCTGAACTTCTGAAACTTGGTACTTCAGTAGAAAATGCCTCCCCGCGATGGTCTGCAAAGTTTCGTGGCACAATTCGAATAAATGTGGAAGTTATAAACAAAAGCGATATCAACTTTAAAACGCGCTAAATTTTGTTGATGTTTTGCGTATTCAGTTTGTATCGACATATCTCCGGTAGTACAAGAGCTGCACTTCTGAAACTTGGTACTTCAGTAGAAAATGTGTCTCCGCGACTGTCTTCAAAGTTTCGTTTTACAATTCGCATAAATGTGGAAGTTATAAACAAAAGCGATATCAACTTTAAAACGCGCTTAATTTTGTTGATGTTTTGCGTATTCAGTTTGTATCGACATATCTCCGGTAGTACAAGTGCTGCACTTCTGAAACTTGGTACTTCAGTAGAAAATGTGTCTCCGCGACTGTCTACAAAGTTTCGTTTCACAATTCGAATAAATGTCGAAGTTATAAACAAAAGCGATATCAACTTTAAAACGCACTAAATTTTGTAGATGTTTTGCGTATTCAGTTTTTATCGACACATCTCCGGTAGTACAAGAGCTGCACTTCTGAAACTTGGTACTTCAGTAGAAAATGTGTCTCCGCGACTGTCTACAAAGTTTCGTTTCACAATTCGAATAAATGTGCAAGTTATAAACAAAAGCGATATCAACTTTAAAACGCGCTAAATTTTGTTGATGTTTTGCGTATTCAGTTTGTATCGAAATATCTCCGGTAGTACAAGAGCTGCACTTCTGAATCTTGGTACTTCAGTAGAAAATGTGTCTCCGGGACTGTCTGCAAAGTTTCGTGGCACAATTCGAATAAATGTGGAAGTTATAAAAAAAAGCGATATCAACTTTAAAACGCGCTAAATTTTGTTGATGTTTTGCGTATTCAGTTTGTATCGACATATCTCCGGTAGTACGAGAGCTGCACTTCTGAAACTTGGTACTTCAGTAGAAAATGTGTCTCCGCGGCTGTCTACAAAGTTTCGTTTCACAATTCGACCAAATGTGCAAGTTATAAACAAAAGCGCTATCAACTTTAAAACGCGCTAAATTTTGTTGATGTTTTGCGTATTCAGTTTGTATCGACATATCTCCGGCAGTACAAGAGCTGCACTTCTGAAACTTGGTACTTCAGTAGAAAATGCCTCTCCGCGATGGTCTGCAAAGTTTCGTGGCACAATTCGAATAAATCTGAAAGTTATAAACAAAAGCGCTATCAACTTTAAAACGCGCTAAATTTTGTAGATGTTTTGCGTATTCAGTTTGTATCAACATATCTCCGGCAGTACAAGAGCTGCAGTTCTGAAACTTGGTACTTCAGTAGAAAATGTGTCTCCGCGATGGTCTGCACAGTTTCGTTTCACAATTCACATAAATGTGGAAGTTATAAATAAAAGCGCTATCAACTTTAAAACGCACTAAATTTTGTAGATGTTTTTCGTATTCAGTTTGTATCGACACATCTCCGGTAGTACAAGAGCTGAACTTCTGAAACTTAGTACTTCAGTAGAAAATGTGTCTCCGCGACTGTCTACAAAGTTTCGTTTCACAATTCGAATCCATGTGCAAGTTATAAACAAAAGCGCTATAAACTTTAAAACGCACTAAATGTTGTAGAGGTTTTGCGTATTCAGTTTGTATCGACACATCTCCGGTAGTACAAGAGCTGCACTTTTAAACTTGGTACTTCAGTAGAACATTTGTCTCCGCGACTGTCTACAAAGTTTCGTTTCACAATTCGGATAAATGTGCAAGTTATAAACAAAAGCGATATCAACTTTAAAACGCGCTAAATTTTGTTGATGTTTTGCGTATTCAGTTTGTATCGACATATCTCCGGTAGTACAAGAGCTGCACTTCTGAAACTTGGTACTTCAGTAGAAAATGTGTCTCCGGGACTGTCTACAAAGTTTCGTTTCACAATTCGAATAAATGTCGAAGTTATAAACAAAAGCGATATCAACTTTAAAACGCACTAAATTTTGTAGCTGTTTTGCGTATTCAGTTTTTATCGACACATCTCCGGTAGTACAAGAGCTGCACTTCTGAAACTTGGTACTTCAGTAGAAAATGTGTCTCCGCGACTGTCTACAAAGTTTCGTTTCACAATTCGAATAAATGTGCAAGTTATAAACAAAAGCGATATCAACTTTAAAACGCGCTAAATTTTGTTGATGTTTTGCGTATTCAGTTTGTATCGAAATATCTCCGGTAGTACAAGAGCTGCACTTCTGAATCTTGGTACTTCAGTAGAAAATGTGTCTCCGGGACTGTCTGCAAAGTTTCGTGGCACAATTCGAATAAATGTGGAAGTTATAAAAAAAAGCGATATCAACTTTAAAACGCGCTAAATTTTGTTGATGTTTTGCGTATTCAGTTTGTATCGACATATCTCCGGTAGTACGAGAGCTGCACTTCTGAAACTTGGTACTTCAGTAGAAAATGTGTCTCCGCGGCTGTCTACAAAGTTTCGTTTCACAATTCGACCAAATGTGCAAGTTATAAACAAAAGCGCTATCAACTTTAAAACGCGCTAAATTTTGTTGATGTTTTGCGTATTCAGTTTGTATCGACATATCTCCGGCAGTACAAGAGCTGCACTTCTGAAACTTGGTACTTCAGTAGAAAATGCCTCTCCGCGATGGTCTGCAAAGTTTCGTGGCACAATTCGAATAAATCTGAAAGTTATAAACAAAAGCGCTATCAACTTTAAAACGCGCTAAATTTTGTAGATGTTTTGCGTATTCAGTTTGTATCAACATATCTCCGGCAGTACAAGAGCTGCAGTTCTGAAACTTGGTACTTCAGTAGAAAATGTGTCTCCGCGATGGTCTGCACAGTTTCGTTTCACAATTCACATAAATGTGGAAGTTATAAATAAAAGCGCTATCAACTTTAAAACGCACTAAATTTTGTAGATGTTTTTCGTATTCAGTTTGTATCGACACATCTCCGGTAGTACAAGAGCTGAACTTCTGAAACTTAGTACTTCAGTAGAAAATGTGTCTCCGCGACTGTCTACAAAGTTTCGTTTCACAATTCGAATCCATGTGCAAGTTATAAACAAAAGCGCTATAAACTTTAAAACGCACTAAATGTTGTAGATGTTTTGCGTATTCAGTTTGTATCGACACATCTCCGGTAGTACAAGAGCTGCACTTTTAAACTTGGTACTTCAGTAGAACATTTGTCTCCGCGACTGTCTACAAAGTTTCGTTTCACAATTCGGATAAATGTGCAAGTTATAAACAAAAGCGATATCAACTTTAAAACGCGCTAAATTTTGTTGATGTTTTGCGTATTCAGTTTGTATCGACATATCTCCGGTAGTACAAGAGCTGCACTGCTGAAACTTGGTACTTCAGTAGAAAATGTGTCTCCGCGACTGTCTACAAAGTTTCGTTTCACAATTCGAATAAATGTGGAAGTTATAAACAAAAGCGATATCAACTTTAAAACGCACTAAATTTTGTAGATGTTTTGCGTATTCAGTTTTTATCGACACATCTCCGGTAGTACTTGAGCTGCACTTCTGAAACTTGGTACTTCAGTAGAAAATGTGTCTCCGCGACTGTCTACAAAGTTTCGGTTCACAATTCGAATAAATGTGCAAGTTATAAACAAAAGCGCTATCAACTTTAAAACGCGCTAAATTTTGTTGATGTTTTGCGTATTCAGTTTGTATCGAAATATCTCCGGTAGTACAAGAGCTGCACTTCTGAAACTTGGTACTTCAGTAGAAAATGTGTCTCCGGGACTGTCTGCAAAGTTTCGTGGCACAATTCGAATAAATGTTGAAGTTATAAAAAAAAGCGATATCAACTTTAAAACGCGCTAAATTTTGTTGATGTTTTGCGTATTCAGTTTGTATCGACATATCTCCGGTAGTACAAGAGCTGCACTTCTGAAACTTGGTACTTCAGTAGAAAATGTGTCTCCGCGGCTGTCTACAAAGTTTCGTTTCACAATTCGAATAAATGTGCAAGTTATAAACAAAAGCGCTATCAACTTTAAAACGCGCTAAATTTTGTTGATGTTTTGCGTATTCAGTTTGTATCGACATATCTCCGGCAGTACAAGAGCTGCACTTCTGAAACTTGGTACTTCAGTAGAAAATGTGTCTCCGCGGGTTTCTACAAAGTTTCGTTTCACAATTCGAATAAATGTGCAAGTTATAAACAAAAGCGATATCAACTTTAAAACGCGCTAAATTTTGTTGATGTTTTGCGTATTCAGTTTGTATCGACATATCTCCGGAAGTACAAGAGCTGCACTTCTGAAACTGGGTACTTCAGTAGAAAATGCCTCTCCGCGATGGTCTGCAAAGTTTCGTGGCACAATTCGAATAAATCTGAAAGTTATAAACAAAAGCGCTATCAACTTTAAAACGCGCTATATTTTGTAGATGTTTTGCGTATTCAGTTTGTATCAACATATCTCCGGCAGTACAAGAGCTGCAGTTCTGAAACTTGGTACTTCAGTAGAAAATGTGTCTCCGCGATGGTCTGCACAGTTTCGTTTCACAATTCACATAAATGTGGAAGTTATAAATAAAAGCGCTATCAACTTTAAAACGCACTAAATTTTGTAGATGTTTTTCGTATTCAGTTTGTATCGACACATCTCCGGTAGTACAAGAGCTGCACTTCTGAAACTTGGTACTTCAGTAGAAGAGGCCTATTTGAGACTGTCGGCAAAGTTTTGTTGCACAATTCGAATAAATGTGGAAGTTATAAACAAAAGCGCTATCAACGTTTAAACGCGCTAAATTTTTTGATGTTTTGCGTATTCAGTTTGTATCGACATATCTCCGGTAGTACAAGAGCTGCACTTCTGAAACTTGGTAGTTCAGTAGTAAATGTGTCCCAGCGACTGTCTACAAAGTTTCGTTTCACAATTCGGATAAATGTGCAAGTTATAAACAAAAGCGATATCAACTTTAAAACGCGCTAAATTTTGTTGATGTTTTGCGTATTCAGTTTGTATCGACTTATCTCCGGTAGTACAAGAGCTGCACTTCTGAAACTTGGTACTTCAGTAGAAAATGTGTCTCCGCGACTGTCTGCAAAGTTTTGTTTCACAATTCGAATAAATGTGGAAGTTATAAACAAAAGCGATATTAACTTTAAAACGCGCTAAATTTTGTTGGGGTTTTGCGTATTCAGTTTGTATCGACATATCTCCGGTAGTACAAGAGCTGAACTTCTCAAACTTGGTACTTCAGTAGAAAATTCCTCCCCGCGATGGTCTGCAAAGTTTCGTGGCACAATTCGAATAAATGTGGAAGTTATAAACAAAAGCGATATCAACTTTAAAACGCGCTAAATTTTGTTGATGTTTTGCGTATTCAGTTTGTATCGACATATCTCCGGTAGTACAAGAGCTGCACTTCTGAATCTTGGTACTTCAGTAGAATATGTGTCTCCGCGACTGTCTACAAAGTTTCGTTTCACAATTCGAATAAATGTGCAAGTTATAAACAAAAGCGATATCAACTTTAAAACGCACTAAATTTTGTAGTGTTTTGCGTATTCAGTTTGTATCGACACATCTCCGGTAGTACAAGAGCTGCACTTCTGAAACTTGGTACTTAAGTAGAAAATGTGTCTCCGCCACTGCCTGCAAAGTTTCGTGGTACAATTCGAATAAATGTGGAAGTTATAACAAAAGCGATATCAACTTTGAAACGCGCTAAATTTTGTTGATTTTTTGCGTATTCACTTTGTATCGACATATCTCCGGAAGTACAAGAGCTGCACTTCTGAAACTTGGTACTTCAGTGGAAAATGTGTCTCCGCGACTGTCTACAAAGTTTCGTTTTACAATACGAATAAATGTGCAAGTTATAAACAAAAGCGATATCAACTTTAAAACGCGCTAAATTTTGTTGATGTTTTGCGTATTCAGTTTGTATCGACATATCTCCGGTAGTACAAGAGCTGCACTTCTGAAACTTGGTACTTCAGTAGAAAATGCCTCTCCGCGATGGTCTGCAAAGTTTCGTGGCACAATTCGAATAAATCTGAAAGTTATAAACAAAAGCGCTATCAACTTTAAAACGCGCTAAATTTTGTAGATGTTTTGCGTATTCAGTTTGTATCAACATATCTCCGGCTGTACAAGAGCTGCAGTTCTGAAACTTGGTACTTCAGTAGAAAATGTGTCTCCGCGATGGTCTGCACAGTTTCGTTTCACAATTCACATAAATGTGGAAGTTATAAATAAAAGCGCTATCAACTTTAAAACGCACTAAATTTTGTAGATGTTTTTCGTATTCAGTTTGTATCGACACATCTCCGGTAGTACACGAGCTGCACTTCTGAAACTTGGTACTTCAGTAGAAAATGTGTCTCTGCGACTGTCTACAAAGTTTCGTTTCACAATTCGAATCCATGTGCAAGTTATAAACAAAAGCGCTATCAACTTTAAAACGCGCTAAATTTTGTTGATGTTTTGCGTATTCAGTTTGTATCGACATATCTCCGGTAGTACAAGAGCTGCACTTCTGAAACTTGGTACTTCAGTAGAAAATGTGTCTCCGCGACTGTCTACAAAGTTTCGTTTCACAATTCGAATAAATGTGGAAGTTATAAACAAAAGCGCTATCAACTTTAAAACGCGCTAAATTTTGTTGATGTTTTGCGTATTCAGTTTGTATCGACACATCTCCTGTAGTACAAGAGCTGCACTTCTGAAACTTAGTACTTCAGTAGAAAATGTGTCTCCGCGACTGTCTACAAAGTTTCGTTTCACAATTCGAATAAATGTCGAAGTTATAAACAAAAGCGCTATCAACTTTTAAACGCGCTAAATTTTTTGATGTTTTGCGTATTCAGTTTGTATCGACATATCTCCGGTAGTACAAGAGCTGCACTTCTGAAACTTGGTAGTTCAGTAGTAAATGTGTCTCTGCGACTGTCTACAAAGTTTCGTTTCACAATTCGGATAAATGTGCAAGTTATAAACAAAAGCGATATCAACTTTAAAACGCGCTAAATTTTGTTGATGTTTTGCGTATTCAGTTTGTATCGACATATCTCCGGTAGTACAAGAGCTGCACTTCTGAAACTTGGTACTTCAGTAGAAAATGTGTCTCCGCGACTGTCTGCAAAGTTTTGTTTCACAATTCGAATAAATGTGGAAGTTATAAACAAAAGCGATATCAACTTTAAAACGCGCTAAATTTTGTTGGGGTTTTGCGTATTCAGTTTGTATCGACATATCTCCGGTAGTACAAGAGCTGAACTTCTAAAACTTGGTACTTCAGTAGAAAATTCCTCCCCGCGATGGTCTGCTAAGTTTCGTGGCACAATTCGAATAAATGTGGAAGTTATAAACAAAAGCGATATCAACTTTAAAACGCGCTAAATTTTGTTGATGTTTTGCGTATTCAGTTTGTATCGACATATCTCCGGTAGTAAAAGAGCTGCACTTCTGAATCTTGGTACTTCAGTAGAATATGTGTCTCCGCGACTGTCTACAAAGTTTCGTTTCACAATTCGAATAAATGTGCAAGTTATAAACAAAAGCGATATCAACTTTAAAACGCACTAAATTTTGTAGTGTTTTGCGTATTCAGTTTGTATCGACACATCTCCGGTAGTACAAGAGCTGCACTTTTGAAACTTGGTACTTCAGTAGAAAATGCCTCCCCGCGATGGTCTGCAAAGTTTCGTGGCACAATTCGAATAAATGTGAAGTTATAACCAGAAGCGCTATCAACTTTAAAACGCGCTAAATTTTGTTGATGTTTTGCGTATTCAGTTTGTATCGACATATCTCCAGTAGTACAAGAGCTGCACTTCTGAAACTTGGTACTTCAGTAGAAAATGTGTCTCCGCGACTCTCTACAAAGTTTCGTTTCACAATTCGAATAAATGTGGAAGTTATAAACAAAAGCGCTATCAACTTTAAAACGCGCTAAATTTTGTTGATGTTTTGCGTATTCACTTTGTATCGACACATCTCGTGTAGTACAAGAGCTGCACTTCTGAATCTTGGTACTTCAGTAGAAAATCTGTCTCCGCGACTGTCTGCAAAGTTTCGTTTCACAATTCGAATAAATGTGCAAGTTATAAACAAAAGCGATATCAACTTTAAAACGCACTAAATTTTTTAGTGTTTTGCGTATTCAGTTTGTATCGACACATCTCCGGTAGTACAAGAGCTGCACTTCTGAAACTTGGTACTTAAGTGGAAAATCTGTCTCCGCGACTGTCTGCAAAGTTTCGTGGCACAATTCGAATAAATGTGGAAGTTATAATAAAAGCGATATCAACTTTGAAACGCGCTAAATTTTGTTGATGTTTTGCGTATTCAGTTTGTATCGACATATCTCCGGTAGTACTAGAGCTGCACTTCTGAAACTTGGTACTTTAGTAGAAAATGTGTCTCCGCGACTGTCTACAAAGTTTCGTTTCACAATTCGAATAAATGTGGAAGTTATAAACAAAAGCGATATCAACTTTAAAACGCGCTAAATTTTGTTGGGGTTTTGCGTATTCAGTTTGTATCGACATACCTCCGGCAGTACAAGAGCTGCACTTCTGAAACTTGGTACTTTAGTGGAAAATGCCTCTCCGCGATGGTCTGCAAAGTTTCGTGGCACAATTCGAATAAATCTGAAAGTTATAAACAAAAGCGCTATCAACTTTTAAACGCGCTAAATTTTGTAGAAGTTTAGCGTATTCAGTTTGTATCGACATATCTCCGGCAGTACAAGAGCTGCACTTCTGAAACTTAGTACTTCAGTAGAAAATGCCTCTCCGCGATGGTCTGCAAAGTTTCGTTTCACAATTAGAATAAATGTGGAAGTTATAAATAAAAGCGCTATCAACTTTAAAACGCACTAAATTTTGTAGATGTTTTGCGTATTCAGTTTGTATCGACACATCTCCGGTAGTACAAGAGCTGCACTTCTGAAACTTGGTACTTCAGTAGAAAATGTGTCTCCGCGACTGTCTACAAAGTTTCGTTTCACAATTCGGATAAATGTGGAAGTTATAAACAAAAGCGCTATCAACTTTAAAACGCGCTAAATTTTGTTGATGTTTTGCGTATTCAGTTTGTATCGACATATCTCCGGTAGTACAAGAGCTGCACTTCTGAAACTTGGTACTTCAGTAGAAAATGTGTCTCCGCGACTGTCTACAAAGTTTCGTTTCACAATTCGAATAAATGTGGAAGTTATAAACAAAAGCGCTATCAACTTTAAAACGCGCTAAATTTTGTTGATGTTTTGCGTATTCAGTTTGTATCGACACATCTCCTGTAGTACAAGAGCTGCACTTCTGAAACTTGGTACTTCAGTAGAAAATGTGTCTCCGCGACTGTCTACAAAGTTTCGTTTCACAATTCGAATAAATGTGCAAGTTATAAACAAAAGCGATATCAACTTTAAAACGCGCTAAATTTTGTTGATGTTTTGCGTATTCAGTTTGTATCGACATATCTCCGGTAGTACAAAAGCTGCACTTCTGAAACTTGGTACTTCAGTAGAAAATGCCTCTCCGCGATGGTCTGCAAAGTTTCGTGGCACAATTCGAATAAATGTGGAAGTTATAAACAAAAGCGATATCAACTTTAAAACGCGCTAAATTTTGTAGATGTTTTGCGTATTCAGTTTGTATCGACATATCTCCGGCAGTACAAGAGCTGCACTTCTCAAACTTGGTACTTCAGTAGAAAATGCCTCTCCGCGATGGTCTGCAAAGTTTCGTTGCACAATTCGAATAAATCTGAAAGTTATAAACAAAAGCGCTATCAACTTTTAAACGCGCTAAATTTCGTAGATGTTTTGCGTATTCAGTTTGTATCGACATATCTCCGGTAGTACCAGAGCTGCACTTCTGAAACTTGGTACTTCAGTAGAAAATGTGTCTCCGCGACTCTCTACAAAGTTTCGTTTCACAATTCGAATAAATGTGGAAGTTATAAACAAAAGCGTATCAACTTTAAAACGCACTAAATTTTGTAGATGTTTGGCGTATTCAGTTTGTATCGACACATCTCCGGTAGTACAAGAGCTGCACTTCTGAAACTTGGTACTTCAGTAGAAAATGCCTCTCCGCGACGGTCTGCAAAAGTTCGTGGCACAATTCGAATAAATGTGGAAGTTATAAACAAAAGCGCTATCAACTTTAAAACGCACTAAATTTCGTAGATGTTTTGCGTATTGAGTTTGTATCGACACATCTCCGGTAGTACAAGAGCTGCACTTCTGAAACTTGGTACTTCAGTAGAAAATTTGTCTCCGCGACTGTCTACAAAGTTTCGTTTCACAATTCGAATAAATGTGGAAGTTATAAACAAAAGCGCTATCAACTTTAAAACGCGCTAAATTTTGTTGATGTTTTGCGTATTCAGTTTGTATCGACATATCTCCGGTAGTACAAGAGCTGCACTTCTGAAACTTGGTACTTAAGTGGAAAATGTGTCTCCGCGACTGTCTGCAAAGTTTCGTGGCACAATTCGAATAAATGTGGAAGTTATAAACATAAGCGATATCAACTTTGAAACGCGCTAAATTTTGTTGATGTTTTGCGTATTCAGTTTGTATCGACATATCTCCGGCAGTACAAGAGCTGCACTTCTGAAACTTGGTACTTCAGTAGAAAATGCCTCTCCGCGATGGTCTGCAAAGTTTCGTGGCACAATTCGAATAAATCTGAAAGTTATAAAC
>CAUVYP010000834.1:0-67500 GCA_963556195.1 Sepiola atlantica
CTTAAAAAATCGACAATTCTCGTGTACGCGGACCCATCAGATTTTGCCATTTTCAGCAAGTTTCTTTCTGCTGTGATAACCCTGGTTTTCTATGACATAGAAGTTACAAAATCTGTTGGGAACATGTTTCCTAGCTGTTTTCTTGAATATAAAGCCGTTTTAAAGACGAAAATTAAAATTTCAAAATATCGCCAATTCTCGTGAACGCGAACATGTCAGATTGTGCCATTTTAAGCAAGTGTCTCTCTTCTGAAATAACCCTGGTTTTCTAGGACATAAAAGTTTCAAAATCTGTTGGGAACATCTTTTCTAAGAGTTTTCTTGAATATAAACCCCTAAATAAAGAAGAAAATATAAATTTTAAAAAATCGACAATTCTCGTGAACGCGGACCCATCAGATTTTGCCATTTTCAGCAAGTTTCTTTCTGCTGTGATAACCCTGGTTTTCTATGACATAGAAGTTACAAAATCTCTTGGGAACATGTTTCCTTGCTGTTTTCTTGAATATAAAGCCGTTTTAAAGACGAAAATTAAAATTTCAAAAAATCGACAATTCTCGTGAACGCGGACACATCAGATTTTTCCATTTTCAGCAAGTTTCTTTCTGCTGTGATAACCCTGGTTTTCTATGACATAGAAGTTACAAAATCTCTTGGGAACATGTTTCCTAGTTGTTTTCTTGAATATAAAGCGCAATTAAAGACGAAAATTAAAATTTTAAAAACTCGACAATTCTCGTGTACGCGGACCCATCAAATTTTGCCATTTTCAGCAAGTTTCTTTCTGCTGTGATAACCCTGGTTTTCTATGACATAGAAGTTACAAAATCTGTTGGGAACATGTTTCCATGCTGTTTTCTTGAATATAAAGCGCAATTAAAGAAGAAAATTAAAATTTCAAAAAATCGACAATTCTCGTGTACGCGGACCCATCAGATTTTGCCATTTTCAGCAAGTTTCTTTCTGCTGTGATAACCCTGGTTTTCTATGACATAGAAGTTACAAAATCTGTTGGAAACATGTTTCCGAGCTGTTTTCTTGAATATCAAACCGTTTTAAAGACGAAAATGAAAATTTCAAAAAATCGACTATTCTCGTGAACGCGGACACATCAGATTTTGCCATTTTCAGCAAGTTTCTTTCTGCTGTGATAACCCTGGTTTTCTATGACATAGAAGTTACAAAATCTGTTGGGAACATGTTTCCTAGCTGTTTTCTTGAATATAAAGCCGTTTTAAAGACGAAAATTAAAATTTCAAAGAATCGCCAATTCTCGTGAATGCGAACATGTCAGGTTGTGCCATTTTAAGCAAGTTTCTCTCTTCTGGGATAACCCTGGTTTTCTAGGACATAAAAGTTTCAAAATCTGTTGGGAACATCTTTTCTATGAGTTTTCTTGAATATAAACCCCTAAATAAAGAAGAAAATAAAAATTTTAAAAATCGACAATTCTCGTGAACGCGGACCCATCAGATTTTGCCATTTTCAGCAAGTTTCTTTCTGCTGTGATAACCCTGGTTTTCTATGACATAGAAAGTACAAAATCTCTTGGAAACATGTTTCCTAGTTGTTTTCTTGAATATAAAGCGCAATTAAAAAAGAAAATTAAAATTTCAAAAAATCGACAATTCTCGTGTACGCGGACCCATCAGATTTTGCCATTTTCAGCAAGTTTCTTTCTGCTGTGATAACCCTGGTTTTCTATGACATAGAAATTACAAAATCTGTTGGGAACATGTTTCCAAGCTGTTTTCTTGAATATAAAGCCGTTTTAAAGACGAAAATTAAAATTTCAAAAAATCGACAATTCTCGTGTACGCGGACCCATCAGATTTTGCCATTTTCAGCAAGTTTCTTTCTGCTGTGATAACCCTGGTTTTCTATGACATAGAAGTTACAAAATCTGTTGGGAACATGTTTCCTTGCTGTTTTCTTGAATATAAAGCCGTTTTAAAGACGAAAATTAAAATTTCAAAAAATCGACAATTCTCGTGAACGCGGACACATCAGATTTTTCCATTTTCAGCAAGTTTCTTTCTGCTGTGATAACCCTGGTTTTCTATGACATAGAAGTTACAAAATCTGTTGGGAACATGTTTCCTAGTTGTTTTCTTGAATATAAAGCGCAATTAAAGACGAAAATTAAAATTTAAAAAACTCGACAATTCTCGTGTACGCGGACCCATCAAATTTTGCCATTTTCAGCAAGTTTCTTTCTGCTGTGATAACCCTGGTTTTCTATGACATAGAAGTTACAAAATCTGTTGGGAACATGTTTCCTAGCTGTTTTCTTGAATATAAAGCCGTTTTAAAGACGAAAATTAAAATTTCAAAATATCGCCAATTCTCGTGAACGCGAACATGTCAGATTGTGCCATTTTAAGCAAGTGTCTCTCTTCTGGGATAACCCTGGTTTTCTAGGACATAAAAGTTTCAAAATCTGTTGGGAACATCTTTTCTAAGAGTTTTCTTGAATATAAACCCCTAAATAAAGAAGAAAATATGAATTTTAAAAAATCGACAATTCTCGTGAACGCGGACCCATCAGATTTTGCCATTTTCAGCAAGTTTCTTTCTGCTGTGATAACCATGGTTTTCTATGATATAGAAATTATGAAATCTGTTGGAAACATGTTTCCGAGCTGTTTTCTTGAATATCAAGCCGTTTTAAAGACGAAAATGAAAATTTCAAAAAATCGACTATTCTCGTGAACGCGGACACATCAGATTTTGCCATTTTCAGCAAGTTTCTTTCTGCTGTGATAACCCTGGTTTTCTATGACATAGAAGTTACAAAATCTGTTGGGAACATGTTTCCTAGCTGTTTTCTTGAATATAAAGCCGTTTTAAAGACGAAAATTAAAATTTCAAAAAATCGCCAATTCTCGTGAACGCGAACATGTCAGGTTGTGCCATTTTAAGCAAGTTTCTCTCTTCTGGGATAACCCTGGTTTTCTAGGACATAAAAGTTTCAAAATCTGTTGGGAACATCTTTTCTAGGAGTTTTCTTGAATATAAACCCCTAAATAAAGAAGAAAATTAAAATTTTAAAAATCGACAATTCTCGTGAACGCGGACCCATCAGATTTTGCCATTTGCAGCAAGTTTCTTTCTGCTGTGATAACCCTGGTTTTCTATGACATAGAAGTTACAAAATCTGTTGGGAACATGTTTCTTAGCTGTTTTCTTGAATATAAAGTGCAATTAAAGAAGAAAATTAAAATCTTAAAAAATCGACAATTCTCGTGTACGCGGACCCATCAGATTTTGCCATTTTCAGCAAGTTTCTTTCTGCTGTAATAACCCTGGTTTTCTATGACATAGAAGTTACAAAATCTGTTGGGAACATGTTTCCTAGCTGTTTTCTTGAATATAAAGCCGTTTTAAAGACGAAAATTAAAATTTCAAAATATCGCCAATTCTCGTGAACGCGAACATGTCAGATTGTGCCATTTTAAGCAAGTGTCTCTCTTCTGGGATAACCCTGGTTTTCTAGGACATAAAAGTTTCAAAATCTGTTGGGAACATCTTTTCTAAGAGTTTTCTTGAATATAAACCCCTAAATAAAGAAGAAAATATGAATTTTAAAAAATCGACAATTCTCGTGAACGCGGACCCATCAGATTTTGCCATTTTCAGCAAGTTTCTTTCTGCTGTGATAACCCTGGTTTTCTATGACATAGAAGTTACAAAATCTGTTGGGAACATGTTTCCTAGCTGTTTTCTTGAATATAAAGCCGTTTTAAAGACGAAAATTAAAATTTCAAAAAATCGCCAATTCTCGTGAACGCGAACATGTCAGGTTGTGCCATTTTAAGCAAGTTTCTCTCTTCTGGGATAACCCTGGTTTTCTAGGACATAAAAGTTTCAAAATCTGTTGGGAACATCTTTACTAGGAGTTTTCTTGAATATAAACCCCTAAATAAAGAAGAAAATTAAAATTTTAAAAATCGACAATTCTCGTGAACGCGGACCCATCAGATTTTGCCATTTGCAGCAAGTTTCTTTCTGCTGTGATAACCCTTGTTTTCTATGACATAGAAGTTACAAAATCTGTTGGGAACATGTTTCCTAGCTGTTTTCTTGAATATAAAGCGCAATTAAAGAAGAAAATTAAAATCTTAAAAAATCGACAATTCTCGTGTACGCGGACCCATCAGATTTTGCCATTTTCAGCAAGTTTCTTTCTGCTGTGATAACCCTGGTTTTCTATGACATAGAAGTTACAAAATCTGTTGGGAACATGTTTCCTAGCATTTTTCTTGAATATAAAGCCGTTTTAAAGACGAAAATTAAAATTTCAAAATATCGCCAATTCTCGTGAACGCGAACATGTCAGATTGTGCCATTTTAAGCAAGTGTCTCTCTTCTGGGATAACCCTGGTTTTCTAGGACATAAAAGTTTCAAAATCTGTTGGGAACATCTTTTCTAAGAGTTTTCTTGAATATAAACCCCTAAATAAAGAAGAAAATATGAATTTTAAAAAATCGACAATTCTCGTGAACGCGGACCCATCAGATTTTGCCATTTTCAGCAAGTTTCTTTCTGCTGTGATAACCCTGGTTTTCTATGACATAGAAGTTACAAAATCTGTTGGGAACATGTTTCCTTGCTGTTTTCTTGAATATAAAGCCGTTTTAAAGACGAAAATTAAAATTTCAAACAATCGACAATTCCTGTGAACGCGGACACATCAGATTTTTCCATTTTCAGCAAGTTTCTTTCTGCTGTGATAACCCTGGTTTTCTATGACATAGAAGTTACAAAATCTCTTGGGAACATGTTTCCTAGGTGTTTTCTTTAATATAAAGCGCAATTAAAGAAGAAAATTAAAATTTTTAAAACTCAACAATTCTCGTGTACGCGGACCCATCAAATTTTGCCATTTTCAGCAAGTTTCTTTCTGCTGTGATAACCCTGGTTTTCTATGACATAGAAGTTACAAAATCTGTTGGGAACATGTTTCCATGCTGTTTTCTTGAATATAAAGCGCAATTAAAGAAGAAAATTAAAATCTTAAAAAATCGACAATTCTCGTGAACGCGAACATGTCAGATTGTGCCATTTAAAGCAAGTGTCTCTCTTCTGGGATAACCCTGGTTTTCTAGGACATAAAAGTTTCAAAATCTGTTGGGAACATCTTTTCTAAGAGTTTTCTTGAATATAAACCCCTAAACAAAGAAGAAAATATGAATTTTAAAAAATCGACAATTCTCGTGAACGCGGACCCATCAGATTTTGCCATTTTCAGCAAGTTTCTTTCTGCTGTGATAACCATGGTTTTCTATGATATAGAAATTATGAAATCTGTTGGGAACATGTTTCCTAGTTGTTTTCTTGAATATAAAGCGCAATTAAAGAAGAAAATAAAAATTTAAAAAAATCGACTATTCTCGTGTACGCGGACCCATCAAATTTTGCCATTTTCAGCAAGTTTCTTTCTGCTGTGATAACCCTGGTTTTCTATGACATAGAAGTTACAAAATCTGTTGGAAACATGTTTCCGAGCTGTTTTCTTGAATATCAAGCCGTTTTAAAGACGAAAATGAAAATTTCAAAAAATCGACTATTCTCGTGAACGCGGACACATCAGATTTTGCCATTTTCAGCAAGTTTCTTTCTGCTGTGATAACCCTGGTTTTCTATGACATAGAAGTTACAAAATCTGTTGGGAACATGTTTCCTAGCTGTTTTCTTGAATATAAAGCCGTTTTAAAGACGAAAATTAAAATTTCAAAAAATCGCCAATTCTCGTGAACGCGAACATGTCAGGTTGTGCCATTTTAAGCAAGTTTCTCTCTTCTGGGATAACCCTGGTTTTCTAGGACATAAAAGTTTCAAAATCTGTTGGGAACATCTTTTCTAGGAGTTTTCTTGAATATAAACCCCTAAATAAAGAAGAAAATTAAAATTTTAAAAATCGACAATTCTCGTGAACGCGGACCCATCAGATTTTGCCATTTGCAGCAAGTTTCTTTCTGCTGTGATAACCCTGGTTTTCTATGACATAGAAGTTACAAAATCTGTTGGGAACATGTTTCTTAGCTGTTTTCTTGAATATAAAGCGCAATTGAAGAAGAAAATTAAAATCTTAAAAAATCGACAATTCTCGTGTACGCGGACCCATCAGATTTTGCCATTTTCAGCAAGTTTCTTTCTGCTGTGATAACCCTGGTTTTCTATGACATAATAGTTACAAAATCTGTTGGGAACATGTTTCCTAGCTGTTTTCTTGAATATAAAGCCGTTTTAAAGACGAAAATTAAAATTTCAAAATATCGCCAATTCTCGTGAACGCGAACATGTCAGATTGTGCCATTTTAAGCAAGTGTCTCTCTTCTGGAATAACCCTGGTTTTCTAGGACATAAAAGTTTCAAAATCTGTTGGGAACATCTTTTCTAGGAGTTTTCTTGAATATAAACCCCTAAATAAAGAAGAAAATTAAAATTTTAAAAATCGACAATTCTCGTGAACGCGGACCCATCAGATTTTGCCATTTGCAGCAAGTTTCTTTCTGCTGTGATAACCCTGGTTTTCTATGACATAGAAGTTACAAAATCTGTTGGGAACATGTTTCTTAGCTGTTTTCTTGAATATAAAGCGCAATTAAAGAAGAAAATTAAAATCTTAAAAAATCGACAATTCTCGTGTACGCGGACCCATCAGATTTTGCCATTTTCAGCAAGTTTCTTTCTGCTGTGATAACCCTGGTTTTCTATGACATAGAAGTTACAAAATCTGTTGGGAACATGTTTCCTAGCTGTTTTCTTGAATATAAAGCCGTTTTAAAGACGAAAATTAAAATTTCAAAATATCGCCAATTCTCGTGAACGCGAACATGTCAGATTGTGCCATTTTAAGCAAGTGTCTCTCTTCTGGGATAACCCTGGTTTTCTAGGACATAAAAGTTTCAAAATCTGTTGGGAACATCTTTTCTAAGAGTTTTCTTGAATATAAACCCCTAAATAAAGAAGAAAATATGAATTTTAAAAAATCGACAATTCTCGTGAACGCGGACCCATCAGATTTTGCCATTTTCAGCAAGTTTCTTTCTGCTGTGATAACCC
The DNA here is from genome assembly GCA_963556195.1 of Sepiola atlantica. Lineage (NCBI taxonomy): Eukaryota > Metazoa > Mollusca > Cephalopoda > Sepiida > Sepiolidae > Sepiola > Sepiola atlantica. The sequence goes on from CAUVYP010000834.1 coordinate 7,070, forward strand.
TGGTTTTCTATGACAGAGAAGTTACAAAATCTGTTGGGAACATGTTTCCTAGCTGTTTACTTGAATATAAAGCCGTTTTAAAGACGAAAATTAAAATTTCAAAAAATCGACAATTCTTGTGAACGCGGACCCATCAGATTTTTCCATTTTCAGCAAGTTTCTTTCTGCTGTGATAACCCTGGTTTTCTATGACATAGAAGTTACAAAATCTCTTGGGAACATGTTTCCTAGTTGTTTTCTTGAATATAAAGCGCAATTAAAGAAGAAAATATAAATTTCAAAAAATCGACAATTCTCGTGTACGCGGACCCATCAGATTTTGCCATTTTCAGCAAGTTTCTTTCTGCTGTGATAACCCTGGTTTTCTATGACATAGAAGTTACAAAATCTGTTGGAAACATGTTTCCTAGCTGTTTTCTTGAATATAAAGCCGTTTTAAAGACGAAAATTAAAATTTCAAAAAATCGACAATTCTCGTGAACGCGGACCCATCAGATTTTTCCATTTTCAGCAAGTTTCTCTCTGCTGTGATAACCCTGGTTTTCTATGACATAGAAGTTACAAAATCTCTTGGGAACATGTTTCCTAGTTGTTTTCTTGAATATAAAGCGCAATTAAAGAAGAAAATTAAAATTTAAAAAAATCGACAATTCTCGTGTACGCGGACCCATCAGATTTTGCCATTTTCAGCAAGTTTCTTTCTGCTGTGATAACCCTGGTTTTCTATGACATAGAAGTTACAAAATCTGTTGGAAACATGTTTCCGAGCTGTTTTCTTGAATATCAAGCCGTTTTAAAGACGAAAATGAAAATTTCAAAAAATCGACTATTCTCGTGAACGCGGACACATCAGATTTTGCCATTTTCAGCAAGTTTCTTTCTGCTGTGATAACCCTGGTTTTCTATGACATAGAAGTTACAAAATCTGTTGGGAACATGTTTCCTAGCTGTTTTCTTGAATATAAAGCCGTTTTAAAGACGAAAATTAAAATTTCAAAAAATCGCCAATTCTCGTGAACGCGAACATGTCAGGTTGTGCCATTTTAAGCAAGTTTCTCTCTTCTGGGATAACCCTGGTTTTCTAGGACATAAAAGTTTCAAAATCTGTTGGGAACATCTTTTCTAGGAGTTTTCTTGAATATAAACCCCTAAATAAAGAAGAAAATTAAAATTTTAAAAATCGACAATTCTCGTGAACGCGGACCCATCAGATTTTTCCATTTTCAGCAAGTTTCTTTCTGCTGTGATAACCCTGGTTTTCTATGACATAGAAGTTACAAAATCTCTTGGGAACATGTTTCCTAGTTGTTTTCTTGAATATAAAGCGCAATTAAAGAAGAAAATATAAATTTCAAAAAATCGACAATTCTCGTGTACGCGGACCCATCAGATTTTGCCATTTCCAGCAAGTTTCTTTCTGCTGTGATAACCCTGGTTTTCTATGACATAGAAGTTACAAAATCTGTTGGAAACAAGTTTCCTAGCTGTTTTCTTGAATATAAAGCCGTTTTAAAGACGAAAATTAAAATTTCAAAAAATCGACAATTCTCGTGAACGCGGACCCATCAGATTTTTCCATTTTCAGCAAGTTTCTCTCTGCTGTGATAACCCTGGTTTTCTATGACATAGAAGTTACAAAATCTCTTGGGAACATGTTTCCTAGTTGTTTTCTGGAATATAAAGCGCAATTAAAGAAGAAAATTAAAATTTAAAAAAATCGACAATTCTCGTGTACGCGGACCCATCAGATTTTGCCATTTTCAGCAAGTTTCTTTCTGCTGTGATAACCCTGGTTTTCTATGACATAGAAGTTACAAAATCTCTTGGGAACATGTTTCCTAGCTGTTTTCTTGAATATAAAGCGCAATTAAAGAAGAAAATTAAAATTTTAAAAAATCGACAATTCTCGTGTACGCGGACCCATCAGATTTTGCCATTTTCAGCAAGTTTCTTTCTGCTGTGATAACCCTGGTTTTCTATGACATAGAAGTTACAAAATCTGTTGGGAACATGTTTCCTAGCTGTTTTTTTTAATATAAAGCCGTTTTAAAGACGAAAATATAAATTTCAAAAAATCGACAATTCTCGTGAACGTGGACCCATCAGATTTTTCCATTTTCAGCAAGTTTCTTTCTGCTGTGATAACCCTGGTTTTGGTATGTCATTAAAGTTACAAAATCTCTTGGGAACATGTTTCCTAGGTGTTTTCTTTAATATAAAGCGCAATTAAAGAAGAAAATTAACATTTTAAAAAATCGACAATTCTCGTGTACGCTGACCCATCAGATTTTGCCATTTTCAGCAAGTTTCTTTCTGCTGTGATTACCCTGGTTTTCTATGATATAGAAGTTACAAAATCTGTTGGGAACATGTTTCCTAGCTGTTTTCTTGAATATAAAGCCGTTTTAAAGACGAAAATTAAAATTTCAAAAAATCGACAATTCTCGTGTACGCAGACCCATCAGATTTTGTCATTTTCAGCAAGTTTCTTTCTGCTGTGATAACCCTGGATTTGTATGACATAGAAGTGACAAAATCAGTTAGGAACTTGTTTCCTTGTTGTTTACTTGAATATAATGCCTTATTAAAGAAGAAAAGTAAACATTTAAAAAATCGACAATTCTCGTGAACGCGGACCCATCAGATTTTGCCATTTGCAGCAAGTTTCTTTCGGCTGTGATAACCCTGGTTTTCTATGAAATAGAAATTATGAAATCTGTTGGGAACATGTTTCCTAGTTGTTTTCTTGAATATAAAGCGCAATTAAAGAAGAAAATTAAAATTTTTAAAAATCGACCCTTCTAGTGTATGCGGACCCATCAGATTTTGCCATTTTCAGCAAGTTTCTTTCTGCTGTGATAACCCTGGTTTTCTATGACATAGAAGTTACAAAATCTGTTGGGAACATGTTTCCTGGCTGTTTTCTTGAATATAAAGCGCAATTAAAGAAGAAAATTAAAATTTCAAAAAATCGACAATTCTCGTGTACGCGGACCCATCAGATTTTGCCATTTTCAGCAAGTTTCTTTCTGCTGTGATAACCCTGGTTTTCTATGACATAGAAGTTACAAAATCTCTTGGGAACATGTTTCCTAGCTGTTTTCTTGAATATAAAGCGCAATTAAAGAAGAAAATTAAAATTTGAAAAAATCGACAATTCTCGTGAATGCGGACCCATCAGATTTTGCCATTTGCAGCAAGTTTCTTTCTGCTGTGATAACCCTGGTGTTCTATGACTTAGAAATTATGAAATCTGTTGGGAACATGTTTCCTAGTTGTTTTCTTGAATATAAAGCGCAATTAAAGAAGAAAATTAAAATTTTAAAAAATCGACAATTCTCGTGTACGCGGACCCATCAAATTTAGCAATTTCCAGCAAGTTTCTTTCTGCTGTGATAACCCTGGTTTTCTATGACATAGAAAGTACAAAATCTCTTGGAAACATGTTTCCTAGTTGTTTTCTTGAATATAAAGCGCAATTAAAAAAGAAAATTAAAATTTCAAAAAATCGACAATTCTCGTGTACGCGGACCCATCAGATTTTGCCATTTTCAGCAAGTTTCTTTCTGCTGTGATAACCCTGGTTTTCTATGACATAGAAATTACAAAATCTGTTGGGAACATGTTTCCAAGCTGTTTTCTTGAATATAAAGCCGTTTTAAAGACGAAAATTAAAATTTCAAAAAATCGACAATTCTCGTGTACGCGGACCCATCAGATTTTGCCATTTTCAGCAAGTTTCTTTCTGCTGTGATAACCCTGGATTTCTATGACATAGAAGTTACAAAATCAGTTAGGAACTTGTTTCCTAGTTGTTTACTTGAATATAAGGCCTTATTAAAGAAAAAAAGTAAACTTTAAAAAAATCGACAATTCTCGTGAACGCAGACCCATCAGATTTTGCCATTTGTAGCAAGTTTCTTTCTGCTGTGATAACCCTGGTTTTCTATGACATAGAAGGTACAAAATCTCTTGGAAAAAAGATTTCCTAGTTGTTTTCTTGAATATAAAGCGCAATTAAAGAAGAAAATCAAAATTTCAAAAAATCGACAATTCTCGTGTACGCGGACCCATCAGATTTTGCCATTTTCAGCAAGTTTCTTTCTGCTGTGATAACCCTGGTTTTCTATGACATAGAAGTTACAAAATCTCTTGGGAACATGTTTCCTAGCTGTTTTCTTGAATATAAAGCCGTTTTAAAGACGAAAATTAAAATTTCAAAAAATCGACAATTCTCGTGAACGCGGACCCATCAGATTTTTCCATTTTCAGCAAGTTTCTTTCTGCTGTGATAACCCTGGTTTTCTATGACATAGAAGTTACAAAATCTCTTGGGAACATGTTTCCTAGGTGTTTTCTTTAATATAAAGCGCAATTAAAGAAGAAAATTAAAATTTTAAAAAATCGACAATTCTCGTGAATGCGGACCCATCAGATTTTGCCATTTGCAGCAAGTTTCTTTCTGCTGTGATAACCCTGGTGTTCTATGACATAGAAATTATGAAATCTGTTGGGAACATGTTTCCTAGTTGTTTTCTTGAATATAAAGCGCAATTAAAGAAGAAAATTAAAATTTTAAAAAATCGACAATTCTCGTGTACGCGGACCCATCAAATTTTGCAATTTCCAGCAAGTTTCTTTCTGCTGTGATAACCCTGGTTTTCTATGACATAGAAGGTACAAAATCTCTTGGAAACATGTTTCCTAGTTGTTTTCTTGAATATAAAGCGCAATTAAGAAAGAAAATTAAAATTTCAAAAAATCAACAATTCTCGTGTACGCGAACCCATCAGATTTTGCCATTTTCAGCAAGTTTCTTTCTGCTGTGATAACCCTGGTTTTCTATGACATAGAAATTACAAAATCTGTTGGGAACATGTTTCCAAGCTGTTTTCTTGAATATAAAGCCGTTTTAAAGACGAAAATTAAAATTTCAAAAAATCGACAATTCTCGTGTACGCGGACCCATCAGATTTTGCCATTTTCAGCAAGTTTCTTTCTGCTGTGATAACCCTGGATTTCTATGACATAGAAGTTACAAAATCAGTTAGGAACTTGTTTCCTTGTTGTTTACTTGAATATAATTCCTTATTAAAGAAGAAAAGTAAACTTTAAAAAAATCGACAATTCTCGTGAACGCTGACCCATCAGATTTTGCCATTTGCAGCAAGTTTCTTTCTGCTGTGATAACCCTGGTTTTCTATGACATAGAAGGTACAAAATCTCTTGGAAAAAAGATTTCCTAGTTGTTTTCTTGAATATAAAGCGCAATTAAAGAAGAAAATCAAAATTTCAAAAAATCGACAATTCTCGTGTACGCGGACCCATCAGATTTTGCCATTTGCAGCAAGTTTCTTTCTGCTGTGATAACCCTGGTTTTCTATGACATAGAAGTTACAAAATCTCTTGGGAACATGTTTCCTAGCTGTTTTCTTGAATATAAAGCGCAATTAAAGAAGAAAATTAAAATTTTAAAAAATCGACAATTCTCGTGTACGCGGACCCATCAGATTTTGCCATTTTCAGCAAGTTTCTTTCTGCTGTGATAACCCTGGTTTTCTATGACATAGAAGTTACAAAATCTCTTGGGAACATGTTTCCTAGCTGTTTTCTTGAATATAAAGCCGTTTTAAAGACGAAAATTAAAATTTAAAAAAATCGACAATTCTCGTGAACGCGGACCCATCAGATTTTTTCATTTTCAGCAAGTTTCTTTCTGCTGTGATAACCCTGGTTTTCTATGACATAGAAGTTACAAAATCTCTTGGGAACATGTTTCCTAGGTGTTTTCTTTAATATAAAGCGCAATTAAAGAAGAAAATTAAAATTTCAAAAAATCGACAATTCTTGTGTACGCTGACCCATCAGATTTTGCCATTTTCAGCAAGTTTCTTTCTGCTGTGATAACCCTGGTTTTCTATGACATAGAAGTTACAAAATCTGTTGGGAACATGTTTCCTTGCTGTTTTCTTGAATATAAAGACGTTTTAAAGACGAAAATTAAAATTTCAAAAAATCGCCAATTCTCGTGAACGCGAACATGTCAGATTGTGCCATTTTACGCAAGTTTCTCTCTTCTGGGATAACCCTGGTTTTCTAGGACATAAAAGTTTCAAAATCTGTTGGGAACATTTTTTCTAGGAGTTTTCTTGAATATAAACCCCTAAATAAAGAAGAAAATATGAATTTTAAAAAATCAACAATTCGCGTGAACGCGGACCCATCAGATTTTGCCATTTGCAGCAAGTTTCTTTCTGCTGTGATAACCCTGGTTTTCTATGACATAGAAATTATTAAATCTGTTGGGAACATGTTTCCTAGCTGTTTTCTTGAATATAAAGCGCAATTAAAGAAGAAAATTAAAATTGCAAAAAATCGACAATTCTCGTGTACGCGGACCCATCAGATTTTACCATTTTCAGCAAGTTTCTTTCTGCTGTGATAACCCTGGTTTTCTATGACATAGAAGTTACAAAATCTGTTGGGAACATGTTTCCAAGCTGTTTTCTTGAATATAAAGCCGTTTTAAAGACGAAAATTAAAATTTCAAAAAATCGACAATTCTCGTGTACGCGGACCCATCAGATTTTGCCATTTGCAGCAAGTTTCTTTCTGCTGTGATAACCCTGGTTTTCTATGACATAGAAATTATGAAATCTGTTGGGAACATGTTTCCTACTTGTTTTCTTGAATATAAAGCGCAATTAAAGAAGAAAATTAAAATTTCAAAAAATCGACAATTCTCGTGTACGCGGACCCATCAGATTTTGCCATTTTCAGCAAGTTTCTTTCTGCTGTGATAACCCTGGTTTTCTATGACATAGAAGGTACAAAATCTCTTAGAAACATGTTTCCTAGTTGTTTTCTTGAATATAAAGCGCAATTAAAGAAGAAAATTAAAATTGCAAAAAATCGACAATTCTCGTGTACGCGGACCCATCAGATTTTACCATTTTCAGCAAGTTTCTTTCTGCTGTGATAACCCTGGTTTTCTATGACATAGAAGTTACAAAATCTGTTGGGAACATGTTTCCAAGCTGTTTTCTTGAATATAAAGCCGTTTTAAAGACGAAAATTAAAATTTCAAAAAATCGACAATTCTCGTGTACGCGGACCCATCAGATTTTGCCATTTTCAGCAAGTTTCTTTCTGCTGTGATAACCCTGGTTTTCTATGACATAGAAATTATGAAATCTGTTGGGAACATGTTTCCTAGCTGTTTTCTTGAATATAAAGCCGTTTTAAAGACGAAAATTAAAATTTCAAAAAATCGACAATTCTCGTGAACGCGGACCCATCAGATTTTGCCATTTGCAGCAAGTTTCTTTCTGCTGTGATAACCCTGGTTTTCTATGACATAGAAATTATGAAATCTGTTGGGAACATGTTTCCTACTTGTTTTCTTGAATATAAAGCGCAATTAAAGAAGAAAATTAAAATTTCAAAAAATCGACAATTCTCGTGTACGCGGACCCATCAGATTTTTCCATTTTCAGCAAGTTTCTTTCTGCTGTGATAACCCTGGTTTTCTATGACATAGAAGGTACAAAATCTCTTAGAAACATGTTTCCTAGTTGTTTTCTTGAATATAAAGCGCAATTAAAGAAGAAAATTAAAATTTCAAAGAATCGACAATTCTCGTGAACGCGGACCCATCAGATTTGGCCATTTTCAGCAAGTTTCTTTCTGCTGTGATAACCCTGGTTTTCTGTGACATAGAAATTATGAAATCTGTTGGGAACATGTTTCCTAGTTGTTTTCTTGAATATAAAGCGCAATTAAAGAAGAAAATTAAAATTTAAAAAAGTCGACAATTCTCGTGTACGCGGACCCATCAGATTTTGCCATTTTCAGCAAGTTTCTTTCTGCTGTGATAACCCTGGTTTTCTATGACATAGAAGTTACAAAATCTGTTGGGAACATGTTTCCTAGGTGTTTTCTTGAATATAAAGCGCAATTAAAGAAGAAAATTAAAATTTTTAAAAATCGACAATTCTCGTGTACGCGGACCCATCAGATTTTGCCATTTTCAGCAAGTTTCTTTCTGCTGTGATAACCCTGGTTTTCTATGACATAGAAGTTACAAAATCTGTTGGGAACATGTTTCCTAGCTGTTTTCTTGAATATAAAGCGCAATTAAAGAAGAAAATTAAAATTTTAAAAAATCGACAATTCTCGTGTACGCGGACCCATCAGATTTTGCCATTTTCAGCAAGTTTCTTTCTGCTGTGATAACCCTGGTTTTCTATGACATAGAAGTTACAAAATCTGTTGGGAACATGTTACCAAGCTGTTTTCTTGAATATAAAGCCGTTTTAAAGACGAAAATTAAAATTTCAAAAAATCGACAATTCTCGTGAACGCGGACCCATCAGATTTTGCCATTTGCAGCAAGTTTCTTTCTGCTGTGATAACCCTGGTTTTCTATGACATAGAAATTATGAAATCTGTTGGGAACATGTTTCCTACTTGTTTTCTTGAATATAAAGCGCAATTAAAGAAGAAAATTTAAATTGCAAAAAATCGACAATTCTCGTGTACGCGGACCCATCAGATTTTACCATTTTCAGCAAGTTTCTTTCTGCTGTGATAACCCTGGTTTTCTATGACATAGAAGTTACAAAATCTGTTGGGAACATGTTTCCAAGCTGTTTTCTTGAATATAAAGCCGTTTTAAAGACGAAAATTAAAATTTCAAAAAATCGACAATTCTCGTGTACGCGGACCCATCAGATTTTGCCATTTTCAGCAAGTTTCTTTCTGCTGTGATAACCCTGGTTTTCTATGACATAGAAATTATGAAATCTGTTGGGAACATGTTTCCTAGCTGTTTTCTTGAATATAAAGCCGTTTTAAAGACGAAAATTAAAATTTCAAAAAATCGACAATTCTCGTGAACGCGGACCCATCAGATTTTGCCATTTGCAGCAAGTTTCTTTCTGCTGTGATAACCCTGGTTTTCTATGACATAGAAATTATGAAATCTGTTGGGAACATGTTTCCTACTTGTTTTCTTGAATATAAAGCGCAATTAAAGAAGAAAATTAAAATTTCAAAAAATCGACAATTCTCGTGTACGCGGACCCATCAGATTTTTCCATTTTCAGCAAGTTTCTTTCTGCTGTGATAACCCTGGTTTTCTATGACATAGAAGGTACAAAATCTCTTAGAAACATGTTTCCTAGTTGTTTTCTTGAATATAAAGCGCAATTAAAGAAGAAAATTAAAATTTCAAAGAATCGACAATTCTCGTGAACGCGGACCCATCAGATTTGGCCATTTTCAGCAAGTTTCTTTCTGCTGTGATAACCCTGGTTTTCTGTGACATAGAAATTATGAAATCTGTTGGGAACATGTTTCCTAGTTGTTTTCTTGAATATAAAGCGCAATTAAAGAAGAAAATTAAAATTTAAAAAAGTCGACAATTCTCGTGTACGCGGACCCATCAGATTTTGCCATTTTCAGCAAGTTTCTTTCTGCTGTGATAACCCTGGTTTTCTATGACATAGAAGTTACAAAATCTGTTGGGAACATGTTTCCTAGGTGTTTTCTTGAATATAAAGCGCAATTAAAGAAGAAAATTAAAATTTTTAAAAATCGACAATTCTCGTGTACGCGGACCCATCAGATTTTGCCATTTTCAGCAAGTTTCTTTCTGCTGTGATAACCCTGGTTTTCTATGACATAGAAGTTACAAAATCTGTTGGGAACATGTTTCCTACGTGTTTTCTTGAATATAAAGCGCAATTAAAGAAGAAAATTAAAATTTTTAAAAATCGACAATTCTCGTGTACGCGGACCCATCAGATTTTGCCATTTTCAGCAAGTTTCTTTCTGCTGTGATAACCCTGGTTTTCTATGACATAGAAGTTACAAAATCTGTTGGGAACATGTTTCCAAGCTGTTTTCTTGAATATAAAGCCGTTTTAAAGACGAAAATTAAAATTTCAAAAAATCGACAATTCTCGTGAACGCGGACCCATCAGATTTTGCCATTTGCAGCAAGTTTCTTTCTGCTGTGATAACCCTGGTTTTCTATGACATAGAAATTATGAAATCTGTTGGGAACATGTTTCCTACTTGTTTTCTTGAATATAAAGCGCAATTAAAGAAGAAAATTAAAATTTCAAAAAATCGACAATTCTCGTGTACGCGGACCCATCAGATTTTTCCATTTTCAGCAAGTTTCTTTCTGCTGTGATAACCCTTGTTTTCTATGACATAGAAGGTACAAAATCTCTTAGAAACATGTTTCCTAGTTGTTTTCTTGAATATAAAGCGCAATTAAAGAAGAAAATTAAAATTTCAAAGAATCGACAATTCTCGTGAACGCGGACCCATCAGATTTGGCCATTTTCAGCAAGTTTCTTTCTGCTGTGATAACCCTGGTTTTCTGTGACATAGAAATTATGAAATCTGTTGGGAACATGTTTCCTAGTTGTTTTCTTGAATATAAAGCGCAATTAAAGAAGAAAATTAAAATTTAAAAAAGTCGACAATTCTCGTGTACGCGTACCCATCAGATTTTGCCATTTTCAGCAAGTTTCTTTCTGCTGTGATAACCCTGGTTTTCTATGACATAGAAGTTACAAAATCTGTTGGGAACATGTTTCCTACGTGTTTTCTTGAATATAAAGCGCAATTAAAGAAGAAAATTAAAATTTTTAAAAATCGACAATTCTCGTGTACGCGGACCCATCAGATTTTGCCATTTTCAGCAAGTTTCTTTCTGCTGTGATAACCCTGGTTTTCTATGACATAGAAGTTACAAAATCTGTTGGGAACATGTTTCCTAGCTGTTTTCTTGAATATAAAGCGCAATTAAAGAAGAAAATTAAAATTTAAAAAAATCGACAATTCCTGTGTACGCGGACCCATCAGATTTTGCCATTTTCAGCAAGTTTCTTTCTGCTGTGATAACCCTGGTTTTCTATGACATAGAAGTTACAAAATCTGTTGGGAACATGTTTTCTAGCTGTTTTCTTGAATATAAAGCGCAATTAAAGAAGAAAATTAAAATTTAAAAAAATCGACAATTCTCGTGAACGCGAACATGTCAGATTGTGCCATTTTAAGCAAGTTTCTCTCTTCTGGGATAACCCTGGTTATCTAGGACATAAAAGTTTCAAAATCTGTTGGGAACATCTTTTCTAGGAGTTTTCTTGAATATCAACCCCTAAATAAAGAAGAAAATATGAATTTTAAAAAATCAACAATTCTCGTGAACGCGGACCCATCAGATTTTGCCATTTGCAGCAAGTTTTTTTCTGGCGTGATAACCCTGGTGTTCTATGACATAGAAGTTACAAAATCTGTTGTAAACATGTTTCCTAGTTGTCTTCTTGAAATAAAGCTTTATTAAAGAAGAAAAGTAAAAGTGCAAAAAATCGAAAATTCTCGTGTATGCAGACCCATTAGATTTTGCTATTTTCAGCAAGTTTCTTTCTGCTGTGATAACCTTGAATTTCTAGGACATAAAAGGTTGAAAATCGTTTGGGACCATGTTTTCTAGGAGTTTTCTGTAATATAAACCGTGATTAGAGAAGAAAATTGAAATTTTAAAAAATCGACAATTTTCGTGTATGCAGATCTGTCAGATTGTGCCATTTTCAGCAAGTTTCTTTCTTCTGTGATAACCCTGGTTTTCTAGGACATAAAAGTTTCAAAATCTGTTGGGAACATGTCTTCTTAGAGTTTTCTTGAATATAAACCTTTATTTTAATAAAAAGACAATTAAAATTTCAAAAAAATCGACAATTCTCGTGTACGCGGACCCATCAGATTTTGCCATTTTCAGCAAGTTTCTTTCTGCTGTGATAACCCTGGTTTTCTATGACATAGAAAGTACAAAATCTCTTGGGAACATGTTTCCTAGTTGTTTTCTTGAATATAAAGCGCAATTAAAGAAGAAAATTAAAATTTCAAAAAATCGACAATTCTTGTGAACGCGGACCCATCAGATTTTTCCATTTTCAGCAAGTTTCTTTCTGCTGTGATAACCCTGGTTTTCTATGACATAGAAATTACAAAATCTGTTGGGAACATGTTTCCTAGTTGTTTTCTTTAATATAAAGCTGTATTAAAGAAGAAAATTAAAATTTCAAAAAATCGACAATTCTTGTGAACGCGGACCCATCAGATTTTGCCATTTCCAGCAAGTTTCTTTCTGCTGTGATAACCCTGGTTTTCTATGACATAGAAGTTACAAAATCTGTTGGGAACATGTTTTCTAGGATTTCTCTTGAATATGAACTTTAATTAAAGAAGAAAATTGAATTTTCTAAAAATCGAAAATTTTCGTGAACGCGAACATGTAAGATTGTGCCATGTTTCACATGTTTCTTTTTGCTGTGAAAACTCTTGATTTCAAGGACATAAAAGTTTCAAAATCTGTTGGGAACATGTTTTTAAGGATTTCTGTTTAATATAAACTTTAATTAAAGAAGAAAATTTAAATTTACAAAAATCGAAAATTCTCGTGAACGCGAACATGTCAGATTTTGCTATTTTCAGCAAGTTTCTTTCTTCTTTGATAACCCTGGTTTTCTAGGACATAAAACTGTCAAAATCTGTTGGGAACCTGTTTTCTAGGAGTGTGTGGCAGATCGATGAGACGAACGGGCATTGAGGAGACGTCCTAGCCTGTTTAGCTACCCCTTTTCTTTCTGTGTTCGTTCGGCTTACTCTCTCTTACTCTCTCCCTTTCTTTCTTTCTTATCTTTGTTTGACCCTTCTTTGCCTCTGGTGGTGAAACTCGCGAAATCTCGCCTAATCACGGTGGCCGGAGGTTTCTGACCAATGGGCGGCCGACAGGTCAGCTCGGCCGCACGTGATCTTAAATCTATAAAAGAGGGGACAGTCTCTTCCTCTCTCTCTCTCTCTCTTTGCCTTCAGCGTTCTGGGCGGACGCACACAAAGAACTCTCGTCGACAAACCCCCCCACCACCAGCTCGAACGAGCTGTGTGGAGGAGGGGGGTGAGAAAAAGGTAATCTTATTCACATCTTTCAATTCGATGCACATTTCTTCAATCTTTCAATTTGACGAACATTTCTTCACACATGATCAATTACAAATTAGCCACACAAAAGACATTCACATGCTCGCATATATACACTTACAAGTATGAATCTAAGAACTCTTTAAAATGTTTCAAATATTAAATAAATTGTTTTGTTGATAAAAATGTTATTCCTTTCCTTTTTTATTAACCATTATAAAAGGCCTATTCGTATATGTGTATAGCTTCCTAATTCCTTCGCTTTCTTTAAGGTAAGTTTAAATAATATTTTCTCACTTTCTCTTGGTTGTCTTAAACTGTTTTATTTAATCCCCACGTGGTCCGATGGTGGAAATTAACCGTGAGATGACATGCCGTTATAAAGGCATCTATCACACTACCTATGGTTGGGGGATTCATTATAACAAAACCATTTGTCCGAAATCCTTCGCGACTGTGGTTAAAATCCAAAATCCATTGTTCTCTTTTGAAGCTCCCGCCATAAACACCGCTTCCACTGACGGCCATAAGTGTTCTTGAATATAAACCCTTAAATAAAGAAGAAAATACGAATTTTAAAAAATCGAAAATTCTCGTGTACCCAAACATATTAGATTTGGCCATCTTCAGCAAGTTTCTTTCTTCTGTGATAACTCTTGATTTCTAGGACATAAAAGTGTCAAAATCTGTTGGGAACATGTTTTCTAGGATTTCTCTTGAATATGAACCCCTAAATAAAGTAGAAAATATGAATTTTAAAAAATCGAAAATTCTCGTGAACGCGAACATGTCAGATTGGGCCATTTTCAGCAAGTTTCTTTCTGCTAGAAAACTCTTGATTTCTAGGACATAAAAGTTTAAAAATCTGTTGGGAACATTTTTTCTAGGAGTTTTCTTGAATATAAAGTTTAATTAAAGAAGAAAAGAAAAACTTCAAAAAATCGAAAATTCTCGTGTACGCGAACATATCAGATTGTGCCATTTTCAGCAAGTTTCTTTCTTCTGTGATAACCCTGGTTTTCTAGGACATAAAAGTTTCAAAATCTGTTGGGAACATGTTTTCTATGAGTTTTCTTGAATATAAATCGCAATTAAAAGAAGAAAATTGAAATTTTAAAAAATCGAAAATTTTCGTGAACGCGAACATGTCAGATTGTGCCATTTTCAGCAAGTTTCTTTCTTCTGTGATAACCCTGGTTTTCTAGGACATAAAAGTTTCAAAATCTGTTGGGAACATGTTTTCTAGGAGTTTTCTTGAATATAAACCTTAATGAAAGTAGAAAATTTTAATAAATTAAAATAAAAAATTCTCGTGTATGCGGACTTGTTAGATTTTTCAATTTATCACGGCAAGTTTCTTTCTTCTGTGATAACCCTGGTTTTCTAGGACATAAAAGTTTCAAAATCTGTTGGGAACATGTTTTCTAGGAGTTTTCTTGAATATAAACCTTAATGAAAGTAGAAAATTTTAATAAATTAAAATAAAAAATTCTCGTGTATGCGGACTTGTTAGATTTTTCAATTTATCACGGCAAGTTTCTTTCTTCTGTGATAACCCTGGTTTTCTAGGACATAAAAGTTTCAAAATCTGTTGGGAACATGTTTTCTAGGATTTCTGTTGAATATAAACTTTAATTAAACAAGAAAATTGAAATTTTTAAAAATCGAAAATTCTCGTGTACGAGAACATATCAGATTTTGCCATTTTCAGCAAGTTTCTTTCTTCTGTGATAAACCTGGTTTACTAGGACATAAAAGTTTCAAAATCTGTTCGGAACAGGTTTTCTAGGAGTTTTCATGAATATAAACCTTAATTAAAGAAGAAAATTTTAATTTCAATTTATCCTGAGTGGGCGTTGTTAAGTGTTTCATCAATACTAATGAAGTCTGTACCTTGGGCGCTGATACACAGGTGATCTACTCTCAAAACGACGGGTGACATCATCTCTGAGTTGGTCGTTTGTATAGATGTTATACTTAAGTGGGGCAAGCACACTGCCTTGTGAGAGGCTATTCTTCTGGGTGCACCATCTGCTGTGCTTTCTGCCTAATTCGACGTAGAATCTGCGGTTCTGGAGCATGTCTTTCATCAGCTCTGTTAGGTCAGTATCTTTTTGTGATCTCAAGGATCTTACATAGAAGTCGTCTTTAGTTGCTGTATCGGAAGCAGCATACAAGTCCATGAAAACAGCACCGGTAAATCTTTCCCCCTTCAGATCCATCCTCAATGTGTTAAGTGAGGTTGCCGAGTTGGCTGGTTATCGCTTTGCCAGGACATAACCCTATTTGCTCTGAGATTATCTTCTCGTCTATGTGTGGTGCAATCATGTTCAGTATCAGGCTCTCAAACAGCTTGTATGTGTGATATAGAAGTGAGATTGACCGGAAACTTTGAGGATAAGACGGGTCCTTCCCAGGTTTAAGGAGTGCTAGTACATGTACCTTGAGCCAGATGTTTGGAAACGTGTGCATAGCCTTACAGATATTGAATAGACTGAGGAGTCATTCCTTTGTTTGTTCTTCAAAGTAATTGATCTGCTCTGTTGTTAGGTTATCCGAATCAATTGATTTCCATGTTACACCTAAGGCCAGATGTTTGGAAAGTTATGTGTAGCCATACAGTTATTGAATAGACTGAGGAGTCATTCCTTTGTTTGCTCTTCAAAGTAATTGATCTGCTCTGTTGTGATGTTATCCGGATCAATTTATTTATCTTGTATACCTTTAGCCAGATGTTTGTAAACTTATGTGTAGCCATAGAGTAATTAGAAACAACTTAAGAGTCATTCCCTTGTTTGTTCTTCAAAGTGCTTGATCTGTTCTGTTGTGATGTTATCCAGATCAATTGATTTCCTTGCTATACTTTGAGCCAGATGTTTGGAAACTTATGTGGGGCCATACAGTTATTGAATAGACTGAAGAGTCATTCCCTTGTTTGTCTATCAACGTGCTTGGTCTGCTCTGTTGTGATGTTATCCGGATCAATTGATTTCAATGCTATACCTTGAGCCAGATATTTGGAAACTTATGTGTAACCATACAGTTATTGAATAGACTTATAAGTAATTCCTTTGTTTGTTTTTCAAAGTACTAGTTCTGCTCTGTTGTGATGTTATCTTTACCAATTGATTTCCCTGCTATACCTTCAGCAAGAGGTTTGGAAACTTATGTGTAGCCATACAGTTATTTAATAGACGTAGGAGTCATTCCTTTCTTTTTTATTCAAATTACTTGGTCTGCTCTGTCGTGATGTTATAGGGACCAATTGATTTCCTTGCTATACCTTGAGCGAGATGTTTGGAAACTTATGTGTAGCCATACAGTTATTGAATAGACTTAAGAGTAATTCCTTTGTTTGTTCTTCAAAGTACTTGGTGTGCTCTGTTGTGATGTTATCCGGATCAATTTATTTCCCTGCTATACCTTGTTCCAGATGTTTAGAAACTTATATGTAGCCATACAGTTATTGACCAGACGGAGGAGTCATTCCTTTGTTTGTTCTTCAAATTAATTTACTAGCTCTGTTTTGATGTTATCCGGATCAATTGATTTCCCTGCTATACCTTGAGCTAGATGTTTGGAAACTTATGTGTAGCCATACAGTTATTGAATAGACTGAATAGTCATTCTTTTGTTTGTTCTTCAAAGTAATTGATCTGCTCTGTCGTGATGTTATCGGATCAATTGATTTCCTTGCTATACTTTGAGCCAGATGTTTGGAAACTTATGTGTAGCCATACAGTTATTGAATAGACTGAAGAGTCATTCCTTTGTTTGTTCTTCAAAGTAATTGATCTGCTCTGTTGTGATGTTATCGGATCAATTGATTTCCTTGCTATACCTTGAGCCAGATGTTTGGAAACTTATGTGTAGCCATACAGTTATTGAATAGACTTAGGAGTCATTCCTTTGTCTGTTCTTCAAAGTAATTCATCTGCTCTGTTGTGATGTTATCCGGATCAATTGATTTCCCTGCTATATCTTGACCAAGATGTTTGGAAACTCATGTGTAGCTATACAGTTATTGAATGAACTGAGGAGTCATTCCTTTGTTTGTTCGTCAAAGTACTTGGTCTGCTCTGTTGTGATTTTATCCGGACCAATCGAGTTTCCTGTTATACTTTGAGCCAGATGTTTGGAAACTTATGTGTAGCCATACAGTTATTTAATAGACTGAGGCGTCATTCCTTTGTTTGTTCTTCAAAGTACTTGGTCTGCTCTGTTGTTATGTTATCGGGACCAATTGATTTCCATTCTATACCTTGAGCAAGATGTTTGGAAACTTATGTGTAACTATACAGTTATTGAATAGACTAAGGAGTCATTCTTTTTTTTGTTCTTAAAATACTTTGTCTGCTCTGTTGTAATGTTATCCGGACTAATTTATGGCCCTGCTATACGTTGAGCCAGATGTTTGGAAACTTATGTGTAGCCATACAGTTATTTAATAGACTGAAGAGTCATTTTTTTGTTGGTTCTTCGAAGTACTTGGTCTGCTCTGTTGTAATGTCATCCGGACTAATGGATGTCCCTGCTATACTGTTGTGGTGGCAACCACTCATTTGCATATACGAATAACGTTACACTATAAATGGCAAGCCTAGGTTGGCCTTAGCGTGTGTTATCTAAATGCCACCGGAAGTGACGCCGAAGAGCGTACATGTCCTCCCACCAAGACTCTCTGACTCGACACCTTCATTTGTACATACTGTAAATATACCTTTTCTTTAATACACTTATTATTGCATTCTCCGTGTTGTTTGCGTCTTCATTGTATTCCTCACTAATTGTGGTTTAACCTTGCAACCACAACAGTTGGCGACGAGATATGAAGCGTCAAATATAACAGTTTGACGAAGAACTATTTTTTAAAAAAAAGTACAATGCAAAGTGTTGACGAGCAAACGGATTTTACGCTAAAGAAAAGTTTTCAACTTAAGTGAAAAAAAAAAATCGAACGTGGCAAAAGCGACAATTTACGCCGTTTTCTGGGAATCCGACTTACAAACGAATGTAAAAGTGAATTTTTGTTTTGTCGCTAAACGACAAATCTGTTTTGTATTACTAAAGGACCAACTTGCAAACGAAAAGCGGATTTTGTTCTGTCGCAAAACGACAGGTCAGACTCGTATTACGAAAAGCAAGGAAGTAACCTACGAAAAAAAAGAAGTTCACCGGTGGATTCTAATTACTGCTCCCCGTTAGCAAAACAACAACTAAAGGAATCTTTTAATTAATAATTTGTTTGGCGGCGGTATTAAAAGGAAATACCATAGCTAGAAATTAAAGCTCAAGGAAAGGATTTTTTTTTTTTTAAGTTGTCGCTGGATAACGGATAATACAGTAAAACGTCACGAAAAAAAAAAAAAAAAAAGTAAAATGGAAGAATTATCAAAAATGTTCATGCAATTTTTACAGGCACAAGCTGACCGCGAGGAAAGACAAAATCAGGCACAAGTTGACCGCGAGGAAAGACAAAATCAGGCACAAGCTGACCGCGAGGAAAGACAAAATGAACGTTTAGAAAAAAGCGAGGAAAGACAAAATGAACGTTTTGCTAAAACACTGGAACTACTAAAGAGTAATCGAGAAAATGTCGACAGTGTCAATTTCTCCCATACAACTATCTTTAATAGTATGGACACATTTAATTATGTGCCGGAGGAAGGAAATACTTTTGAAGCATACTATACAAGATACGAGGATGTCTTTCAACTGGACTGCAAAAATTGGCCAAATAGCCAGAAAGTGAGCCTTTTACTCAGGAAATTGGGTACATCAGAACACAGCAAATTCATAGATTACATATTACCTAAAAAAACTGCGGAATTAGAGTTCATGGAAGCTGTGAAATTACTAAAAGAATTATTTAATCCAAATGTATCTCTTTTTCATAAAAGATGGCTGTGCATGAATCTAAGAAAGATGGACAACCAAGATTATTTGACATACGCATCAGTTGTCAATAAAAACTGCGATAATTTTAAGCTTGCGGAACTAACGGTAGAAGATTTTAAATGTCTAATCTTCGCACAATGGTTGGTTTCCACGAAAAATGCAGAAATACGCAGACGAGTGTTGTCTAAGCTGGAATCTGAGCAAGATTTAACCCTCCAGAAACTAGCAGAGGACTGTGAAAGGGCCATTACACTTGTAATGATAAAAGAAGAATGAATAAGAATGCCTTTCGTAAAGGTTTTATCAGCTTAAAATATATACACGTGTTTGGCAAAGTCAATATGGCGGAATCCTTAGTTCCGGCCAAAGGGGAATAACCATGACTCATTTCCTGAAGAGTTACAGTAATTTATTATAACATTTTCCCCTTCAACAATAATCAAGTATGGAATTACAGAAGTTAAATTTAGTCTGTTCTGTACTAGGTTAAAAAGTCCTTATATTTACTTGGAAATCGCCGCATTCTGGACGATCTCCGCACTGACTCACAGGGATTTTTGTTCTCAGCATCCACATCGTGGCTAGTATGGATATGTTCAGGATCAGGTAAGGGATTCTTCTCCTCCACGTCGATATTGTTTTCGTCAGGTGGCGGTTCTTTATGGGCTTCAGGGCTTGCAGTATTGTTTTCATCGTGTTCGTCTTCTTGGTTTGAGGAGTTAGGGGCCAGGTCTCGCACATTGACAGTAGTTTCCGCACCAGAGGGTAGTCGTACATGAGCATAGTAGGGGTTGATGTCTAATAAGGTAGCAGGGGTTACTGGAGGGTCGAGCTTACTAGACTTAGTATGGTTTCTGACATATACTGGGCCTGGTTTCGCCCAAGTGGGAACAGAAGTTCCGGAGGAAGATCTACGACTATATTTGAACATTCTCTCATGAGGAGTCATATTGGTGGCAGTGCACAGTAACGACCTGATTAAATGGAGAGCGTTTGGTAGTATCTCTTCCCAATGAGGCAGTTTCATGTTGCTAGAGTGTAAGGTCGTTTGGATGGCCTTCCATAAAGTTCCATTGAGCTTCTCAACTTGCCCGTTACCCTCAGGGTGATACCTACTTGTTTTAGAGGTTGCGATACCTTTGCCACGTAAGTAATCTTTGATTTCTCCTGCAAGGAAGTCAGCAGCTCGGTCAGTGTGTATCATATCGGGCATGCCAAAAATAGCAAATAGTTGGTTTAGGCAATGGATCACGGTTTTACTAGTCATATCCTTACAGGGGAAGGCAAAGGGAAAGCGAGTATATTCATCAATTATGGTGAGTAAGTATTTGTTACCACGTACAGAGGTAGGTAAAGGGCCTTTAAAGTCGATGTTTAGTCGCTGGAAAGGTAATATAGCCTGTATGAGTGTTCCTTTGTTACAACTGGCAAATTTAGGTTTCAAATACTGACAGGAGGGGCACGAGTCTGTTATGTTTTTAATTTGTTCTAAAGAAAAAGGAAGGTTTCTTGTCCGGATGAAGTGGCTGAGTCGCGTGACTCCAGGATGGCATAGTGTAGCATGCAAGTCGCGGAGGTCTTGCAAAGTGTGCGTTAATGCAGAGATGCGAGAAAACGTATCAGCAGCTGTATTTTCCGTTCCTGGGCGGTAAGTAATGCTGAATTTGAATTGTGACAGTTCGATCCGCCAACGACATATCTTATCATTTTTAATTTTTGATTTTCTCTTATTATCGAACATAAAACTGACGCTCTTTTGATCTGTAATAACTTTGAAATGTCTCCCGAGTAAGAAGTGTCGCCACTTTCGAAGAGCTTCGACAATCGCAGCAGCTTCTTTTTCGACCGCGTGATGTCTAATCTCGTTCGGACTTAGTGTCCGAGAAAAGAATGCAACGGGTCTACCCTGTTGGTTCAGCGTAGCAGCAATGCAGTATTTACTGGCATCAGTTTCCACTACAAATTCTTTGTCCGGGTCAACAGTTATAAGGGTGGCATTACTTAAGTCGGTCTTCAGCGTCTGAAAAGAATTTAGAATAGACGGGGGTAGTGGAAACTCCCTGTTATGGTTCAGCGGCAGTATCTTATCAGAAAAATTTCGAATGAATTTACTATAGTAAGAGAACATACCAATTATTCGTTTTTGCGACTGTAGATTTAGAGGCGGTGGCATTTCAAGGAGTGGTTTTAGCCTCAGGTAATCAGGAGTAATTTGGTTGTTCTGGAGTGTGTACCCAAGAAGTGTGATAGAAGTAGTAGAAATGATGCTCTTACTTTGGTTGAGTGTGATGTTGCATTTTTTTGCTACATTATAAAACCTTTGAAGGTTGTAATCGTGTTCTTGTTGATCCTTTCCGCATATCGTGACATTGTCTACATACACAAAAGTATCTGTTAATTTTTCTCTTTCTACAATGTCATCGATGCATCTTTGAAAGGCACTCACTCCGTTAGTGACTCCAAAAGGGATACGAGTAAATTGGTAAAGTTTTCCATTTACTTCGAATGCTGTGTATTTCCGATCGGCGTGACTAATTGGGATTTGGTGGTAAGCAGACTTCAGGTCAAGTGTTGTAAAAACGTTGTATCGAGCTATGTCATCAATCATTTTAGTAATGTTAGGCATGGGATAGGCATCCAGTTCTGTAAATCTATTTATGGTGTCGCTGTAGTCGACCACCATTCTTTTTTTTTGATTCTCGTTAGAGGTCACTAAAACTTGGGCTCGCCAAGGAGATATAGAGGGCTCTATTATGCCTTCCCTCAGCATTCTGGCAGTTTCCTCTTTAATAAAAATGTTGTCAGTGAATGAGTGACGACGAGATTTGGTGGCAATAGGGGTCGTCCGAGTAGAAAGATGAGAGAAGAGGGGAGGAGGAGAAATTTTGATACATGGAAAACTGTTACTCTTACCCATCGCTCCAATAACAAGTTCTTCCCTGGGACCGTCGAATTTCAACGTCACAGTTTTATATTGTTTTAGAAGGTCTTTTCCGACAATCATATCCGTGAACAGGTCCTTAATTACTTCCACCGTCATGGCGTGGTGGTTTTTACCGTTTAGAGAGATGTCAACAACAGTTTCGCCGCATGATGATTCGGGTCCGCCAATGCTACGGTTTTCAGTTTGGGGATAACAAAAAGTTTCAGCTTTCTTGCTGTATTTTTGCTAATGAACGTCCTCACGCTGCCGGAGTCTACCATAGCATTCACTACCTGCCCATTTATTTCGCATTTGGTGTAGGTGATGTCTTTGGCACCCGTTCCTAGTCAGGAGAGATTGGGTGGGGGGAGTCCGGGTCGTACAACACAGCAGCAGGAGAGGAGGATGATCTACATACCTTAGCCCAATGGCCATTTTTTTTACATTTTCTACACTCGGCATTACGTGCAGGACACATCGCCCGTGCATGCCGTGTGTTCCCACAGAAGAAACAAATTCCTTTTTGTAATGTATTTCCTTTTACAGCGGCTAAGGGAGTTTCTTCTGGTTGACCTACGGTAGCTGTTACGCTCGGGTGGTAATCGAAGCTGGCCGTATGCTTCTCCGCTTGTTCTAGGGATCTAGCCACTGTAAATGTCTCTTGTAGTGTCGAGAAAGGTTTTTCAAGTAGGCGCTGACGGATAGACGAAGACGAGATGCCGCTAATGAACGCGTCCCGTATATATTGTTTTTTGTTTTCCTCGGCACTTACCGCTTGAAATTCGCAAGATTTAGCGAATACTTCCAACTGTTGCATGAACTCGTCGATGGTTTGTGTCGGTTTCTGTTTACTTGTCAGGAGTTGATGTCTGTTAAATACAATGTTTGTTGGTTTCATATAAATAGCGTCTAGCGTTTCTATGGCGCCGTTGTAATCCGTGGCGTCGCTTATGATTTCGAAAATTGTCGCCGAGACAGAATTGATCAATGCGAAAAGATTTTGCGCATTGTTTTCGATTTGGTCGTTATTTAACGTGCGTAGGTAATATTCAAATGTTAATTTCCAATGTTTGTATATTTTTTCCGAATTCGGAGCAGTTGGTTCTGTGTTAAATCTTTCTGGCCGCAGTAATTTGTCCATTTTTTTTTTTTTAAGCTGATAAAATTGTAATTATAAAAGAAGAATGAATAAGAATGCCTTTCGTAAAGGTTTTATCAGCTTAAAATATATACACGTGTTTGGCAAAGTCAATATGGCGGAATCCTTAGTTCCGGCCAAAGGGGAATAACCATGACTCATTTCCTGAAGAGTTACAGTAATTTATTATAACAACACTAAAAAAGGATTCAAAAAATATAGAAGAATCCGGAGTGGCATATGTAAGAAAAGTTAGAAAACCATACACACCAACCAAGAACTTTACAAAGAATAGCAATCAAAATGGAACGGGATATTACAATCCTAATAACCATAAATATAGGACAGAATATAACAAGCCTCTTCCTAGATATAACTGTAAGAGATGTGCAGAAAAGCATTGGGAATCAGATTGTCCTTATAAGAAGAAAAAATGCTACATTTGTAAGAAGGTGGGACACAAAAGCGATTGCTGCAGATATAAAGATTACACCAGAAAGAGAGTACAGCAAACAAAATCAAATACAAAATTAGACAAAGATCGGCGAAAATACGTAAAAGTGGAAATATTTAAAACACCAATAAAGTTACAACTCGACTCCGGCTCCGATATTTCTATTATAAACCTGAATACATGGAAAAAGTTGGGTAAATAAACAACCATGATGAAAACGAGTAAATCAGCCCGGACGGTAACTGGTGGGGGTATAAAATTTGAAGAAGTTGTTCTTCCGATAAAATTAAAAGGGATTACGAAATTAAAAATATTCGTACTGAAAAATAGTGAAAATCTTTTTGGAATAGATTTAATTGAGAAATTTGGTCTATGGGATAAGCCAATCAATAGATTCTGTAAAAAAATAGAATGTTCTTCTCCAACAACAGTAAATATAAAAGACGATTTAAAAGAATTATTTCCTGAAGCATTCACGACTAACTTAGGTCGCTGTAATAAATTCAAGGCCTCGTTTGAACTTAAAGAAAACGCCAGCCCAATTTTTAGAAAAAAGCGAAACGTTCCGTTCGCTGGGTTGGAAAAAATTAATAAAGAATTAGATAGATTGGAACAGACAGGAATTCTATCAAAAATAGAACACAGCGAGTGGGCAGCTCCCACCGTATACGTAAAGAAAAAGAATGACGAAGTTAGAGTGTGCGCAGATTTTTCGACTGGGGTCAACTCCCTATTAAAAGATCACCATTACCCTCTACCAAGGGAACACCAACAGAAAAAGCTTTGCAACAATTCTTGCAAGTGTATAGGATTACACCACATCCTAGTACACCATCAAACATATCACCAGCTGATCTAATGTTTGCCAGAAAGGTAAAATCAGCGTTTGATAAACTGTTGCCAAGACAGGCAATTATCCGAAACACTACACACACGAGAAGAAAGAAATATAACTCGGGAGATCGAGTATATTTTAAGTGCTACAAGAATAACACATCTTACTGGGAATGTGGAGTAGTGGATAAACGCATTGGTGATTGTACATATATGATTAAAGGTCCACAGAGTATACATAAAAGGCACCTAAATCAGATAAAAAAACGTCATATCCAAGATGATGATTATACGACAACAGTCGAAGAGGAGGAAACCATAGATGTCATATACGAATCCTTTAATTTGGAACCGCCTCAATATACACCTGAACCCCGAACTTCAGGTAGGAAAAGAAAATTTAATGAACCATTGATGGTAAACCCAAAAAGAAAAAGATATTGAAATCTGTGTGACTTCAAATCTTGGGAGGGGGGTGTTGTGGTGGCAACCACTCATTTGCATATACGAATAACGTTACACTATAAATGGCAAGCCTAGGTTGGCCTTAGCGTGTGTTATCTAAATGCCACCGGAAGTGATGCCGAAGAGCGTACATGTCCTACCACCAAGACTCTCTGACTCGACACCTTCATTTGTACATACTGTAAATATACCTTTTCTTTAATACACTTATTATTGCATTCTCCGTGTTGTTTGCGTCTTCATTGTATTCCTCACTAATTGTGGTTCAACCTTGCAACCACAACATATACCTTGAGCAAGAGGTTTGGAGACTTATGTGTAGCAATACAGTTATAAAATAGACTTAGGAGTCATTCCTTTGTTTGTTATGTAAAGTACTTGATCTCCTCCGTTGTAATGTTATCCAGATCAATTGATTACCCTGCTATACTTTGAGCCAGATGTTTGGAAACTTATGTGTAGCCATACAGGGTTTGAATAGACTAGTGAGTCATTCCCTTGTTATTTCTGTAAAGTGCTTGTTCTACTCTGTTGTGATGTTATCAAGACCAATTTATTTCCGTGTTTTACCTTGAGTCAGATGTTTGGAAACTTATGTTTAGCCATACAGTAATTGCATAGACTGAGGAGTCATTCCTTTGTTTGATCTTCAAAGTACTTGGTCTGCTCTGTTGTGATGTTATCTTGACCAATTTATTACCTGGCTATACCTAGAGCCAGATGTTTGAAACTTATCTGTAGCCATACAGTTATAAAATGGACTGAAGAGTCATTCCTTTGTTTGATCTTCAAAGTAATTGATCTGCTCTGTGTTGATGTTATCTGGACCAATTAATTTCCATGCTATACCTTGAACCAGATGTTTGAAACTTATCTGTAGCCATACAGTTATTGAATAGACTGAAGAGTCATTCCTTTGTTTGATCTTCAAAGTAATTGATCTGCTCTGTGTTGATGTTATCTGGACCAATTAATTTCCATGCTATACCTTGAACCAGATGTTTGAAACTTATCTGTAGCCATACAGTTATAAAATGGACTGAAGAGTCATTCCTTTGTTTGATCTTCAAAGTAATTAATCTGCTCTGTTGTGATGTTATCCGGACCAATTGATACTCCTGCTATATCTTGAGTCAGATGTTTGGAAACTTATGTGTAGCCATACAGTTATTGAATTGACTGAAGAGTCATTCCTTTGTTTATTCTTTAAAAACTTTGTCTTCTCTTTAGTGATATTAACTGGACCAATTGATTTCCC
This sequence comes from Sepiola atlantica, assembly GCA_963556195.1. Lineage (NCBI taxonomy): Eukaryota > Metazoa > Mollusca > Cephalopoda > Sepiida > Sepiolidae > Sepiola > Sepiola atlantica. The sequence goes on from CAUVYP010000834.1 coordinate 33,039, forward strand.
TGCTATACCTTGAGCCAGATGTTTGGAAAGTTATGTGTAGCCATACAGTTATTGAATAGACTGAGGCGTCAGTCCTTTGTTTGTTCTTTAAAGTACTTGGTCTGCTCTGTTGTGATGTTATTCGGACTAATTGATTTCCCTGCTATACCTTGAGCCAGATGTTTGGAAACTTATGTGTAGCCATACAGTTATTGAATAGAATAAAGAGGCATTCCTTTGTTGGATCTTCAAAGTACTTAGTCTGCTCTGTTTTGATATTATCCGGACCAATTGATTTCCCTGCTATACCTTGAGCCAGATGGTTGGAAAGTTATGTGTAGTCATACAGTTATTGTATAGACTAGGGAGTCATTCTTTGTTTGCTATTACAAGTACTTGGTCTGCTCTGTTGTGATGTTATCGGGACTAATTGATTTCCCTGCTATACCTTGAGCCAGATGTATTGAAACTTATGTGTAGCCATACAGTTATTGAATGAACTGATGAGTCATTTTTTTTCTTCAAAGGAATGACACCTCAGTCTATTCACTAACTGTATGGCTACACATAAGTTTCCAAACATCTGGCTCAAGGTATAGCAGGGAAATCTACTGGTCCCTATAACATTAGCATTGGTCCAGATAACATCACAACAGAGAAGACCAAGTACTTTAAATAACAAACAAAGGAATGACGCCTCAGTCTGTTCAATAACTGTATGGCTACACATAAGTTTCCAAACATCTAGCTCAAGGTATAGCAGGAAAATAAATTGGTCCGGATAACATCACAAAAGAGAAGACCAAGTACTTTGAATTAAAAAAAAAGGAATAACTCTTCAGTGTATTCAATTACTGTATGGCTACACATAAGTTTCCAAACATCTGGATCCAGGTATAGCAGGGGAATCTATTTGTCCGGATAACATTACAACAGAGCAGACCAAGTACTTTTAATAACAAACAAAAGAATGACTCCTTAGTGTATTCAATAACTGCATGGCTACACATAAGTTTCTAAACATCTGGCTCAAGGTATAGCAGGGAAATCAAATGGTTCGGATGACATCACAACAGAGCTGACGAAGTACTTTGAATAACAAACAAAGACATGACTCCGCAGTCTATTGAATAACTGTATGGCTACACATAATTTTCCAAACATCTGGCTCAAAGTATAGCAGAAAAATCAATTGGTCCGGATAACATCACAACAGAGCAGACCAAGTACTTTACAGAAAAAACAAAAGAATGACTCCTCAGTCTATTCACTAACTGTATGGCTACACATAAGTTTCTAAACATCTGGCTCAATGTATAGCAAGGAAATCAATTGGTTCGGATAACAGACAACAGAGAAGACCAAGTACTTTTAATAACGAACAAAGAAATGACTCCTCCGTCTTGTTAATAACTGTATGGCTACACATAAGTATCCAAACTTCTGGCTCAAGTTATAGCAGGGAAATCAATTGGTCCGGATAACATCACAACAGAGTAGACCAAGTACTATGAATAACAAACAAAGAAATAACACCTCAGTCTATTCAATAACGGTATGGCTACACATAAGTTTCCAAACTTCTGGCTCAAGTTATAGCAGGGAAATCAATTGGTCCGGATAACATCACAACAGAGCAAATTAATTACATTACAGAATAAACAAAGGAATGACACCTCAGTCTATTCAATTACTGTATGTCTACACATAAGTTTCCAAACATCTTGCTCAAGGTATAGCAGGGAAATCAATTGGTCCGGATAATATCACAACAGAGCAGACCAAGTACTTTGAAGAACCAACAAATGCAATGACACTTCATTCTATCCAATAACTGTTTGGCTACACATAAGTTTCAAACATCTGGCTCTAGGTTTAGCAAGGTACTCAATTGGTCCAGATAACATCACAACAGAGAAGACCAAGTACTTTAAATAACAAACAAAGGAATGACGCCTCAGTCTATTCACTAACTGTATGGCTACACATAAGTTTCCAAACATCTAGCTCAAGGTATAGCAGGAAAATAAATTGGTCCGGATAACATCACAAAAGAGAAGACCAAGTACTTTGAATTAAAAAAAAGGAATAACTCTTCAGTGTATTCAATTACTGTATGGCTACACATAAGTTTCAAAACATCTGGATCCAGGTATAGCAGGGGAATCTATATGTCCGGATAACATTACAACAGAGCAGACGAAGTACTTTTAATAACAAACAAAAGAATGACTCCTTAGTGTATTCAATAACTGCATGGCTACACATAAGTTTCTAAACATCTGGCTCAAGGTAAGGAGGGAAATCAAATGGTTCGGATAACATCACAACAGAGCAGACGAAGTACTTTGAATAACAAACAAAGAAATGACTCCGCAGTCTATTCAATAACTGTATGGCTACACATAAGTTTCTAAACATCTGGCTCAATGTATAGCAGGGAAATCAATTGGTTCGGATGACAGACAACAGAGAAGACCAAGTACTTTTAATAACGAACAAAGAAATGACTCCTCAGTCTTGTTAATAACTGTATGGCTACACATAAGTTTCCAAACTTCTGGCTCAAGTTATAGCAGGGAAATCAATTGGTCCGGATAACATCACAACAGAGTAGACCAAGTACTATGAATAACAAAAAAAGAAATAACACCTCAGTCTATTCAATAACTGTATGGCTACACATAAGTTTCCAAACTTCTGGCTCAAGTTATAGCAGGGAAATCAATTGGTCCGGATAACAACACAACAGAGCAGACCAAGTACTTTGAATAACAAACAAAGGAATGACTCCCTAGTCTATACAATAACTGTATGGCTACACATAAGTTTCCAAACATCTGGCTCAAGGTATAGCAGGGAAATCAATTGGTCCGGATAATATCACAACAGAGCAGACCAAGTACTTTGAAGAATAAACAAAGGAATGATTCTTCAGTCTATTCAATAACTGTATGGCTAAACATAAGTTTCCAAAAATCTAGTTCAAGGTATAGCAAGGAAATCAATAAGTCCGGATAACATCACAACAGAGCAGACTAAGTACTTTGAAGAACCAACAAAGGAATGACTCTTCATTCTATTCAATAACAGTATGGCTACAGATAAGTTTCAAACATCTGGCTCTAGGTATAGCCAGGTAATAAATTGGTCAAGATAACATCACAACAGAGCAGACCAAGTACTTTAAAGAACAAACAAAGGAATGATACCTCAGTGTATTCAATAACTGTATTGCTACACATAAGTTTCCAAACATCTAGCTCAAGGTATAGCAGGGAAATAAATGGGTCCGGATTACATCACAAAAGAGCAGATCAAGTACTTTGAATGAAAAAAAAAGAAATGACCTGTCAGTCTATTCAATAACTGTATGGCTACACATAAGTTTCTAAACATCTGGCTCAATGTATAGCAAAAAAATCAATTATTCGGATAACATCACAACAGAGCAGACCACGTACTTTGAATAACAAACAAAGAAATGAGTCCTCAGTCTATTCAATAACTGTATGGCTACACATAAGTTTCTTAACCTCTGGCTCAAGTTATAGCAGAGAAATCACTTGGTCCGGATAACATCAAAACAGAGCAGACCAAGTACTTTGACTAACAAATAAAGGAATGACACCTCAGTCTATTCAATAACTGTATGGCTACACATAAGTTTCTAAACATCTGGCTCAATGTATAGCAGGGAAATCAATTGGTTCGGATGACAACACAACAGAGGAAACAAAGTACTTTGAAGAACAAACAAACGAATGACTCCTCAGTCTATTCACTAACTGTATGGCTACACATAAGTTTCCAAACTTCTGGCTCAAGTTATAGCAGAGAAATCAATTGGTCCGGATAACATCACAACAGAGCAGACCAAGTACTTTACAGAAAAAACAAAAGAATGACTCCTCAGTCTATTCACTAACTGTATGGCTACACATAAGTTTCCAAACATCTGGCTCAAGGTATAGCAGGGAAATCTATTGGTCCCTATAACATCACAACAGAGCAGACCAAGTACTTTGAATAACAAACAAAGGAATGACACCTCAGTCTATTCAATAACTGTATGGCCACACATAAGTTTCCAACCATCTGGCTCAAGGTATAGCAGAAAAATCAATTGATCCGGATAACATCACAACAGAGCAAATTAATTACATTACAGAATAAACAAAGGAATGACACCTCAGTCTATTCAATTACTGTATGTCTACACGTAAGTTTCCAAATATCTGGCTCAACGTATAGCAGGGACATCTATTAGTCCGGATAACATCACAACAGAGTAGACGAAGTACTTTTAATAATAAACAAAAGAAATGACTCTTCAGTCTATTCATTGACTGTATGGCTACACATACTTTTTCTAATCTTCAACAGCAAAACAGACATACCCACAAAGAATGCTTCTCATCTACAACTGTCATATTGAATAATATTTTAAATATTTTTCGATCTGGGGGGAGTCTTTGTAGCAGTTACCTCCTCCTTTCAAAACATAACTGCACCGGTTGGCCGTAAGGTGTCGCTTTTTCACAGACAGGTGGCGCTGTAAAGCGACACCAGAGTTATCTGCCCTTCGGACTATAAAAACCGTTGCAAACGGAAATTCTCCCCAATCTTCACAAACCAGCCTCGGCAGAACAACGCTGACACAAGCGCTCCGTTTCACTCGTTTTTTCCTACTCAATTGGCCTCGAGAGAACGACGCTAATACACTAGCGTTTCGTTTCTCTCTTCTCTTCTGGTCAATTGGCCTCGGCAGAACGACGCTAATACACTAGCGCTTCGTCTCACGCTTTTCTCTTCAACTGGTCTCGGCAAAAACGACTACCAACACACGTTTCTTCCGTCAACACGTGGTCAAACAACGGTAAGAGTTCTCAACTCATTTTCTTTGTGTACGGCTTTCAAAGACTTTCCACACGCCGAATTCATTTCTTCTTATACTTTTTCAAGAACTGTTTTTCCATCGATACACATGCATACATCACACACTTCATCATTCCACGTACACACACGTTCAATAAACCTTATTTGAACTACTTCATCTTGTTTGTTAATTATTACTCTGTCTTTGCATGCAACATCGCTTGATTTACTCAACACGTTTATAATCCAGGTGACACGACCCTCGATCTGTACAGTCTGCTCTGTTGTGATGTTATCCGGACCAATAGATTTCACTGCTATACCTTGAGCAAGATGTTTGGAAACTTATGTGTAGCCATAAAGTTATTAAATAGACTGAGGCGTCATCCTTTGTTTGTTATTCAAAGTACTTAGTCTGCTCTATAGTGATGTTATCCGGACCAATTGATTTCCCTGCTATACCTTGGATAGATATTTGGCAACTTATATGTAGCACTACAGTTATTGGATAGACTGAAGGGTCATTCCTTTGTTTGTTCTTTAAAATACTTGGTCTGTTTTGTTGTGATGTAATCATGACCAATTGATTTTCCTGCTATATCTTTAGCCAGATGTTTGGAAATACATGTGTAGCCATACAGTTATTGAATAGACTGAGGAGTCATTCTTTTGTTTGTTATTCAAAGTACTTGGTCTGCTCTGTTTTGATGTTATAGGGACCAATTGATTTCCCTGCTATACCTTGAGCCAGATGTTTGGAAACTTATGTGTAGCCATACAGTTAGTGAATAGACTGAGGAGTCATTCTTTTGTTTTTTCTGTAAAGTACTTGGTCTGCTCTGTTGTGATGTTATCCGGACCAATTGATTTCTCTGCTATAACTTGAGCCAGAAGTTTGGAAACTTATGTGTAGCCATACAGTTATTAACTAGACTGGGGAGTCATTCGTTTGTTTGTTCTTCAAAGTACTTTGTTTCCTCTGTTGTGTTGCTATCCGAACCAATTGATTTCCCTGCTATACATTGAGCCAGATGTTTAGAAACTTATGTGTAGCCATACAGTTATTGAATAGACTGAGGTGTCATTCCTTTGTTTGTTAGTCAAAGTACTTAGTCTGCTCTGTTTTGATGTTATCCGGACCAAGTGATTTCTCTGCTATAACTTGAGCCAGAGTTTTGGAAACTTATGTGTAGCCATACAGTTATTGAATACACTGAGGTATCATTCCTTTGTTTGTTCTTCAAAGTACTTGGTCTGCTCTGTTGTGATGTTATCTTGACCAATTTATTACCTGGCTATACCTAGAGCCAGATGTTTGAAACTTATCTGTAGCCATACAGTTATTGAATAGAATGAAGAGTCATTCCTTTGTTGGTTCTTCAATATACTTAGTCTGCTCTGTTGTGATGTAATCCGGACTTATTGATTTCCTTGCTATACCTTGAACTAGATTTTTGGAAACTTATGTTTAGCCATACAGTTATTGAATAGACTGAAGAATCATTCCTTTGTTTATTCTTCAAAGTAATTGATCTGCTCTGTTGTGATGTTATCTGGACCAATTGAGTACCTTGCTAAACCTAGAGCCAGATGTTTGAAACTTATGTGTAGCCAAACAGTTATTGGATAGAATGAAGTGTCATTGCATTTGTTGGTTCTTCAAAGTACTTGGTCTGCTCTGTTGTGATATAATCCGGACCAATTGATTTCCCTGCTATACCTGTAGCCAGATGTTTGGAATATTATGTGTAGCAATACAGTTATTAAATACACTAAGGAGTCATTCCTTTGTTTGTTATTCAAAGTACTTGGTCTGCTCTATAGTTATGTTACTCGGACAAATTGATTTCCCTGCTATACCTTGAGCCAGATGGTTGGAAACTTGTATGTAGCCATACAGTTATTGAATACACTAAGGAGTCATTCTTTTGTTTGTTAATCAAAGTACTTGGTCTACTCTGTTGTGATGTTATCTGGACCAATAGATTTCCATGCTATACCTTGAGCCAGATGTTTGGAAACATATGTGTAGCCATACAGTTATTAAATAGACTGAGGCGTCATTCCTTTGTTTGTTCTTCAAAGTACTTGGTCTGTTCTGTTGTGATGTTATCCCGACCAATTGATTTCCCTGCTATACCTTGAGCCAGATGTTTGGAAAATTATGTGTAGCAATACAGTTATTGAATACACTGAGAAGTCATTCCTTTGTTTGTTATTCAAAGTACTTCGTCTTCTCTGTTGTGATGTTATCCGAATAATTGATTTCTTTGCTATACATTGAGCCAGATGTTTAGAAACTTATGTGTAGCCATACAGTGATTGAATAGGTTGAGGAGTCATTCCTTTGTACTCCAAGTTAATCTGCGATGTTATCAAGACCAATTGCTGTCCTTGGTTTTAAACCATGTATACCTGTTTCATTTCAGTCATAATGAAAGGTCTTGTCAAGCCTGGATTTGCATGGTACAGGTCTAAAATAATAATTAGTTCTAAGTGACGGTCTTCTGAAGTTTGAATGTCTAATACTCGTTGATTCTCCAGATTAGGACTAAGCTAAAGTAAACCCCGTTGTTAGGTTAGAGTTGGGGTCATGGTCGGGGTCAGGGTAAGAGTAAGGGTCAGGGTTAGAGATAGGGCCAGGGTTGGGGGTCAAAGTTAGCTCGGGTCCTAATCTGAAAAGGTTCTACACGCAATACTAAGGATAAAATAAAAATTATTTTAAATTTCTACTCTGTTATGGATGACGGAACGACAACAATCTTACTCCCGTCGATAAAATAAAGGGTTCAAGTCGAAATTCCGCATAAAGTCTCGAAGAAGGTCGAAGGGTTTATTCAAGATGACAATAATCCAAATAATCCAAGTGAAAACTTACCTTTACTCTATTAGAATTATTTGTAGCCGATAAGTATTTTTAAGGTAAGAAGAAAGAGAAGACGATCGGAAAGCAACCGTGAACATTCCACAGAATCCTGCTCGTAAGAAATTAAAGTTTAAATACTATTAAGGTGTACAAGATTCGTGCCTGCATTATTAGGGAATGCGGATAAGCAGGAAAACAATATTGATCTTTTAAATATAGAAACTAGATGAATACCCGTCTCAGGACGGGTAAAGGGAATTCCGCGAACAGAACAGTTTTGCACCACTTTTATGTCCCTTTGCGAAGATCAAAATCAAGGTATAATGATACTAAACCTTATGTCTAGAATCCTTATTCCGATTTTGATACAAATCTATTATATTATTTTGATTCTAAAAAATGTCTAAAATATAATGTAGCTATACATGGTGAGGAAAAAGAATTTGAAATTCAAGGAGTATTGCTTAATTTGTGTCGAATGACTATGTATCAAATTCAAGGAGTATTGCTTAATTGGTGTCGAATGACTATGTATCAAATTCAAGGAGTATTGCTTAATTGGTGTCGAATGACTATGTATCAAATTCAAGGAGTATTGCTTAATTGGTGTCTAATAACTATGTATCAAATTCAAGGAGTATTGCTTAATTGGTGTCTAATAACTATGTATCAAATTCAAGGAGTATTGCTTAATTGGTGTCGAATGACTATGTATCAAATTCAATGAGTATTGCTTAATTGGTGTCTAATAACTATGTATCAAATTCAATGAGTATTGCTTAATTGGTGTCGAATGACTATGTATCAAATTTAAGGAGTATTGCTTAATTGGTGTCGAATGACTATGTATCAAATTCAATGAGTATTGCTTAATTGGTGTCTAATAACTATGTATCAAATTTAAGGAGTATTGGTTAATTGGTGTCGAATGACTATGTATCAAATTCAATGAGTATTGCTTAATTGGTGTCTAATAACTATGTATCAAATTTAATGAGTATTGGTTAATTGGTGTCGAATGGCTATGTATCAAATTCAAGGAGTATTGCTTAATTGGTGTCTAATAACTATGTATCAAATTTAAGGAGTATTGGTTAATTGGTGTCGAATGACTATGTATCAAATTCAATGAGTATTGCTTAATTGGTGTCGAATGACTATGTATCAAATTTAAGGAGTATTGCTTAATTGGTGTCGAATGACTATGTATCAAATTCAATGAGTATTGCTTAATTGGTGTCTAATAACTATGTATCAAATTAAAGGAGTATTGGTTAATTGGTGTCGAATGACTATGTATCAAATTCAATGAGTATTGCTTAATTGGTGTCGAATGACTATGTATCAAATTCAAGGAGTATTGCTTAATTGGTGTCGAATGACTATGTATCAAATTCAAGGAGTATTGCTAAATTTGTGTCGAATGACTATGTATCAAATTCAAGGAGTATTGCTTAATTGGTGTCGAATGACTATGTATCAAATTCAAGGAGTATTGCTTAATTGGTGTCGAATGACTATGTATCAAATTCAAGGAGTATTGCTTAATTGGTGTCTAATAACTATGTATCAAACTCAAGGAGTATTGCTTAATTGGTGTCTAATAACTATGTATCAAATTCAAGGAGTATTGCTTAATTGGTGTCGAATGACTATGTATCAAATTCAATAGGTATTGCTTAATTGGTGTCTAATAACTATGTATCAAATTCAATGAGTATTGCTTAATTGGTGTCGAATGACTATGTATTAAATTTAAGGAGTATTGCTTAATTGGTGTCGAATGACTATGTATCAAATTCAATGAGTATTGCTTAATTGGTGTCTAATAACTATGTATCAAATTTAAGGAGTATTGGTTAATTGGTGTCGAATGACTATGTATCAAATTCAATGAGTATTGCTTAATTGGTGTCTAATAACTATGTATCAAATTTAATGAGTATTGGTTAATTGGTGTCGAATGGCTATGTATCAAATTCAAGGAGTATTGCTTAATTGGTGTCTAATAACTATGTATCAAATTTAAGGAGTATTGGTTAATTGGTGTCGAATGACTATGTATCAAATTCAATGAGTATTGCTTAATTGGTGTCGAATGACTATGTATCAAATTTAAGGAGTATTGCTTAATTGGTGTCGAATGACTATGTATCAAATTCAATGAGTATTGCTTAATTGGTGTCTAATAACTATGTATCAAATTAAAGGAGTATTGGTTAATTGGTGTCGAATGACTATGTATCAAATTCAATGAGTATTGCTTAATTGGTGTCGAATGACTATGTATCAAATTTAAGGAGTATTGCTTAATTGGTGTCGAATGACTATGTATCAAATTCAATGAGTATTGCTTAATTGGTGTCTAATAACTATGTATCAAATTTAAGGAGTATTGGTTAATTGGTGTCGAATGACTATATATCAAATTCAAGGAGTATTGCTTAATTGGTGTCTAATAACTATGTATCAAATATCAAGGAGTATTGCTTAATTGGTGTCGAATGACTATGTATCAAATTCAAGGAGTATTGCTTAATTGGTGTCTAATAACTATATATCAAATTCAAGGAGTATTGCTTAATTGGTGTCTAATAACTATGTATCAAATTCAAGGAGTATTGCTTAATTGGTGTCGAAAACTATGTATCAAATTCAAGGAGTATTGCTTAATTGGTGTCTAATAACTATATATCAAATTCAAGGAGTATTGGTTAATTGGTGTCTAATAACTATGTATCAAATTCAAGGAGTATTGCTTAATTGGTGTCGAATGACTATGTATCAAATTTAAGGAGTATTGCTTAATTGGTGTCGAATGACTATGTATCAAATTCAAGGAGTATTGCTTAATTGGTGTCTAATAACTATGTATCAAATTTAAGGAGTATTGCTTAATTGGTGTCTAATAACTATGTATCAAATTCAAGGAGTATTGCTTAATTGGTGTCTAATAACTATGTATCAAATTCAAGGAGTATTGCTTAATTGGTGTCGAATGACTATGTATCAAATTCAAGGAGTATTGCTTAATTGGTGTCTAATAACTATGTATCAAATTCAAGGAGTATTGCTTAATTGGTGTCGAATGACTATGTATCAAATTCAAGGAGTATTGCTTAATTGGTGTCTAATAACTATGTATCAAATTCAAGGAGTATTGCTTAATTGGTGTCGAATGACTATGTATCAAATTCAAGGAGTATTGCTTAATTGGTGTCGAATGACTATGTATCAAATTCAAGGAGTATTGCTTAATTGGTGTCTAATAACTATGTATCAAATTCAAGGAGTATTGCTTAATTGGTGTCGAATGACTATGTATCAAATTCAATGAGTATTGCTTAATTGGTGTCGAATGACTATGTATCAAATTCAATGAGTATTGCTTAATTGGTGTCTAATAACTATGTATCAAATTCAAGGAGTATTGCTTAATTGGTGTCTAATAACTATGTATCAAATTCAAGGAGTATTGCTTAATTGGTGTCGAATAACTATGTATCAAATTTAAAGAGTATTGCTTAATTGGTGTCGAATGACTATGTATCAAATTCAAGGAGTATTGCTTAATTGGTGTCGAATGACTATGTATCAAATTCAAGGAGTATTGCTTAATTGGTGTCGAATGACTATGTATAAAATTCAAGGAGTATTGCTTAATTGGTGTCGAATGACTATGTATCAAATTCAAGGAGTATTGCTTAATTGGTGTCTAATGACTATGTATCAAATTCAAGGAGTATTGCTAAATTGGTGTCTAATGACTATGTATCAAATTCAATGAGTATTGCTTAATTGGTGTCTAATAACTATGTATCAAATTCAATGAGTATTGCTTAATTGGTGTCGAATGACTATGTATCAAATTCAAGGAGTATTGCTTAATTGGTGTCGAATAACTATGTATCAAATTCAATGAGTATTGCTAAATTGGTGTCTAATAACTATGTATCAAATTCAATGAGTATTGCTTAATTGGTGTCTAATAACTATGTATCAAATTCAAGGAGTATTGCTTAATTGGTGTCGAATGACTATGTATCAAATTCAAGGAGTATTGCTTAATTAGTGTCTAATAACTATATATCAAATTCAAGGAGTATTGCTCAATTGGTGTCGAATGAGTATGTATCAAATTCAAGGAGTATTGCTGAATTGGTGTCGAATGACTATGTATCAAATTCAATGAGTATTGCTTAATTGGTGTCGAATGACTATGTATCAAATTCAAGGAGTATTGCTTAATTGGTGTTGAATGACTATGTATCAAATTCAATGAGTATTGCTTAATTGGTGTCTAATAACTATGTATCAAATTTAATGAGTATTGGTTAATTGGTGTCGAATGACTATGTATCAAATTCAAGGAGTATTGCTTAATTGGTGTCGAATGACTATGTATCAAATTCAATGAGTATTGCTTAATTGGTGTCTAATAACTATGTATCAAATTCAAGGAGAATTGCTTAATTGGTGTCGAATGACTATGTATCAAATTCAATGAGTATTGCTTAATTGGTGTCGAATGACTATGTATCAAATTCAAGGAGTATTGCTTAATTGGTGTCTAATAACTATGTATCAAATTCAAGGAGTATTGCTTAATTGGTGTCGAATGACTATGTATCAAATTCAAGGAGTATTGCTTAATTGGTGTCGAATGACTATGTATCAAATTCAAGGAGTATTGCTTAATTGGTGTCGAATGACTATGTATCAAATTCAAGGAGTATTGGTTAATTGGTGTCGAATGACTATATATCAAATTCAAGGAGTATTGGTTAATTGGTGTCGAATGACTATATATCAAATTCAAGGAGTATTGCTTAATTGGTGTCTAATAACTATGTATCAAATTTAATGAGTATTGGTTAATTGGTGTCGAATGACTATGTATCAAATTCAAGGAGTATTGGTTAATTGGTGTCGAATGACTATATATCAAATTCAAGGAGTATTGCTTAATTGGTGTCTAATAACTATGTATCAAATTCAAGGAGTATTGCTTAATTGGTGCCGAATTACTATGTATCAAATTCAAGGAGTATTGCTTAATTGGTGTCTAATAACTATATATCAAATTCAAGGAGTATTGCTTAATTGGTGTCTAATAACTATGTATCAAATTCAAGGAGTATTGCTTAATTGGTGTCGAATGACTATGTATCAAATTCAAGGAGTATTGCTTAATTGGTGTCTAATAACTATATATCAAATTCAAGGAGTATTGCTTAATTGGTGTCTAATAACTATGTATCAAATTCAATGAGTATTGCTTAATTGGGGTCGAATGACTATGTATCAAATTTAAGGAGTATTGGTTAATTGGTGTCGAATGACTATGTATCAAATTCAATGAGTATTGCTTAATTGGTGTCTAATAACTATGTACCAAATTTAAGGAGTATTGCTTAATTGGTGTCTAATAACTATGTATCAAATTCAAGGAGTATTGCTTAATTGGTGTCTAATAACTATGTATCAAATTCAAGGAGTATTGCTTAATTTGTGTCGAATGACTATGTATCAAATTCAAGGAGTATTGCTTAATTGGTGTCTAATAACTATGTATCAAATTCAAGGAGTATTGCTTAATTGGTGTCGAATGACTATGTATCAAATTCAAGGAGTATTGCTTAATTGGTGTCGAATGACTATGTATCAAATCTAAGGAGTATTGCTTAATTGGTGTCTAATAACTATGTATCAAATTCAAGGAGTATTGCTTAATTGGTGTCTAATAACTATGTATCAAATTCAAGGAGTATTGCTTAATTGGTGTCGAATGACTATGTATCAAATTCAATGAGTATTGCTTAATTGGTGTCGAATGACTATGTATCAAATTCAAGGAGTATTGGTTAATTGGTGTCTAATAACTATGTATCAAATTCAAGGAGTATTGCTTAATTGGTGTCTAATAACTATGTATCAAATTCAAGGAGTATTGCTTAATTGGTTCTGAATAACTATGTATCAAATTTAAAGAGTATTGCTTAATTGGTGTCGAATGACTAGGTATCAAATTCAATGAGTATTGCTTAATTGGTGTCGAATGACTATGTATCAAATTCAAGGAGTATTGCTTAATTGGTATCGAATGACTATGTATCAAATTCAATGAGTATTGCTTAATTGGTGTCTAATAACTATGTATCAAATTCAAGGAGTATTGCTTAATTGGTGTCGAATGACTATGTATCAAATTCAAGGAGTATTGCTTAATTGGTGTCTAATAACTATATATCAAATTCAAGGAGTATTGCTTAATTGGTGTCGAATGACTATGTATCAAATTCAAGGAGTATTGCTTAATTGGTGTCGAATGACTATGTATCAAATTTAAGGAGTATTGCTTAATTGATGTCTAATAACTATGTATCAAATTCAAGGAGTATTGCTTAATTGGTGTCGAATGACTATGTATCAAATTCAAGGAGTATTGCTTAATTGGTGTCGAATGACTATGTATCAAATTCAATGAGTATTGCTTAATTGGTGTCGAATGACTATGTATCAAATTCAATGAGTATTGCTTAATTGGTGTCGAATGACTATGTATCAAATTCAAGGAGTATTGCTTAATTGGTGTCGAATGACTATGTATCAAATTCAAGGAGTATTGCTTAATTGGTGTCGAATGACTATGTATCAAATTCAAGAAGTATTGCTTAATTGGTGTCGAATGACTATGTATCAAATTCAATGAGTATTGCTTAATTGGTGTCGAATGACTATGTATCAAATTCAAGGAGTATTGCTTAATTGGTGTCGAATGACTATGTATCAAATTCAAGGAGTATTGCTTAATTGGTGTCGAATGACTATGTATCAAATTCAAGGAGTATTGCTTAATTGGTGTCGAATGACTATGTATCAAATTCAAGGAGTATTGCTTAATTGGTGTCGAATGACTATGTATCAAATTCAAGGAGTATTGCTTAATTGGTGTCGAATGACTATGTATCAAATTCAATGAGTATTGCTTAATTGGTGTCGAATGACTATGTATCAAATTCAAGGAGTATTGCTTAATTGGTGTCGAATGACTATGTATCAAATTCAAGGAGTATTGCTTAATTGGTGTCGAATGACTATGTATCAAATTCAAGGAGTATTGCTTAATTGGTGTCTAATAACTATGTATCAAATTCAAGGAGTATTGCTTAATTGGTGTCGAATGACTATGTATCAAATTCAAGGAGTATTGCTTAATTGGTGTCGAATGACTATGTATCAAATTCAAGGAGTATTGCTTAATTGGTGTCTAATAACTATGTATCAAATTCAAGGAGTATTGCTTAATTGGTGTCTAATAACTATGTATCAAATTCAAGGAGTATTGCTTAATTGGTGTCTAATAACTATGTATCAAATTTAAGGAGTATTGCTTAATTGGTGTCTAATAACTATGTATCAAATTCAAGGAGTATTGCTTAATTGGTGTCTAATAACTATGTATCTAATTTAATGCAAATCTGAACAACTTTAATTTTTGAAAGATAACTTGTTCCCATATTATTCTCCCAAAATCCCCTTAAAAAAAATGTTGGTTTTAATATTTATTAATTGGGGAATATTGATGTCTAATACATATTGTTACAATTTCACAAAAATGTGAAGTATCTAAATTTTCACGAAGGGCTTCCACCTTCTTCTTACTCCCTTGCATAATACTAAATTACACTAGATATGGCCATATTACGACGCCTTATGCTTAGTAGCTATGTTTCAAAATTTATAATGATCGATTGATTAGTTTAGAAGTGAATCCTGTACATACAAGTATATAAACATATACACATATCTAACTTGATATAGATAGAGATGTGTATCGTGCTTTCTATATGCGTTCGCTTTGCGTGCATGTTTCCATTGGGCGTTTTGTTCATTGATACATGAATAATGAGCCGTGTTTTGTATCCGAAATGAGAACAGCCGGTGGGCTCGTCCGGTGATTATTAGTTGAACGTCATTACAATCAATTCTATTTGGCTGTCGTGGCAAGCGGTAAGGTGTCAATCGTTGATATATCTGCCAACAGCAAATAATTTAGATAACATGCATATATTTACAAGAAAGAGAGAGAAATAGAAAAAGAAACTAGATTGGATATGCAGAATGATATAACCAGACTGAAATACTACATTTCTCAAACAAATGCATCAAGCATGTGGTCTATAGTCACATGTATATTCCGGTCAGTGGGAAATGACATACAGGCTCAACGTCGCTTAACTTCGGAGATCTATCGCGAACGGAATTGAAAACATTGTATATCACAATCTAATGTATTTATATTCTCATAATTTGCCACACCAGTTTCTTTTCGGATTTTATTTTCAGTTTGTTCGTAAAGGGTTAATATATCATTCGGTTGATTTCGGCTTGCAACTGTTCGGATCGAGGGTCGTGTTCCCCCGATTATAAACGTGTTCAGTAAATCAAGCAATGTTGCATGCAAAGACAGAGTAATAATTAATAAACAAAAATGAAGTAGTTCAAATACCGTTTATTGAACGTGTGTGTACGTGGAATGATGAAGTGTGTGAGGTATGCATGTGTGTCGGTGGAAAAACAGTTCTTGAAAAGGTATAAGAAGAAATGAATCCGGCGTGTGGAAAGTCTTTAAAAAGCCGTACACAAAGAAAACGAGTTGAGAACTCTTACCGTTGTTTGCCCACGTGTGTTGGTAGTTGTTTTGCCCAGACTAGTTGGAGAGAAAAGCGTGAGACGAAACGCTAGTGTATTAGCGTCGTTCTGCCGACCAGAGAAGAGTGAAACGGAACGCTAGTGTCAGCGTCTGCCTGCCGAGGCAGGTCGGTGAGGAAGAGAGAGATTTTCCGTTTGGCTCCGGGTTTTATAGTCCGAAGGGCAGATAACTCTGGTGTCGCTTTACAGCGCCACCTGTTGGTGATAAAGCGCCACCTACCGGCAAACCGGTGTAGTTATGTTTTGAAAGGAGGAGGTAACTGCTACACAACAATGCAATCGGTAATTTTCGGTAATTTTCATTGTTTGGACGCAGATTGCAGATTTTTCCATTGATATATTTGCTGCATTTAACGGTGTAATTTATTATCTACTCTCGTTAATTTGTACCTCGTCGTATTTCTTTAATTATTTATGATATATATTTTTAAAAAAGAATTAAAAATCATCACAACCGATTACATATTTATTAAAATGAACTTTTAATAATCAATATATTAATAAGATATAACATTAACTTTCTGAACCAGGATTTTGTTTTATATACTAGCAAATATATGCTTCCTCCGGTCGCATAGTTTGGCTAGTTGCAAGCAGAACAGATACTACACAACCTCGACACTTCTCAAAAAAGACGGAAGTAATGCTTGGGAGGATGGTATCATGGAAGCAAAACAGATACTACACTACCTCCACACCTCTCAAAAAAGGAAGAGGTAATGCCTGGGAGGATGGTATCATGACAACAGAACAGATACTACACTACCTTCACACCTCTCAAAAAAGGAAGAGGTAATGCCTGGGATGATGGTATCATGACAACAGAACAGATACTACACTAGACTATGCCCCTGAATTGAGCATTTAGAGATAGTACATTAGTCTGAAATAGTATATACTATACTATTTCATAATAAGTACAATAGTCTTCAATAGTATACTTTTGGCTTCAGACAGACAGATACATAATCTGTATTATGTTATATATATATATATATATATATATATATATATATATATATATATATATATATATATATATAGTCTAAAGAAGCTTTGAGTCATTAAAAAAAAAATGTAAAATGCAGTTTAAATTCCCAGACAAACTAACTAAATCCAAGATATTGCAGACTTAACATTCGTTGGAAAATTAATAAATGAAAAAATATAAAAGAAAAAAAAAAAAAAAAAAAAAAAGGGGGTTAATTATCTAAGAGTGAAACAAAAACAGGAGACCTTAAGCGTATAATATTAACACGGGGATCATCAGCTGTTTACCATGTAACTGTTTCGGAGATTTAAAAACAGGACAGTTATAATATTCATGACTCTCCAATGGTACTGATTATACGACCATTTCCCCAATAATCAAGTGTCGAAATAATTCAGCTTAAAATATCACTAATATATACATAAATAAATAATAATAATAATAATAATAATAATAATAATAATAATAATAATAATAATAATAATATATTACCCTTAAGACTACCGTATGATATAGTAATTTGCATATCAAATAACTTTAATTATAACAATTATAAAAAATATATAAAAATAATAATAATATTATCTAAACACTACATCCAAGAACCATTCTGCAATATGGTAGCTAGCAATAAAATTATATAGGAATTAAAATTGCATTAAAAAAATAAATAAAAAATAAAGCTTAAGTACCTTAGGTACCAGAAAAGTAATTAGATAAGAGGAAGGAAACCTAGCCATACAGATCTAAATACCCAATATATAGTCTAAAGAAGCTTTGAGTCATTAAAAAAAAAAAAATGTAAAATGCAGTTTAAATTCCCAGACAAACTAACTAAATCCAAAATATTACAGACTTAACATTCGTTGGAAAATTAATAAATGAAAAAATATAAGTAAAAAATATATATATATATATATATATATATATATATATATATATATATATATATATATATATATATATATATATATATATATATATATATATATATAGATAGATAGATAGATAGATAGATAGATAGATAGAGAAGGGGGATTGCTATTTGTCCCAATCCTATAAAGTTGACTGACCGACGCCTCCAAATTCCAGCTAAAAACAAAATCAGAATTTTTTTTCCAAAAAGCGGCTCCCAATATCAACTTAGCAAAATTATTAAAAATCAAAAATAGCTGTCACGTGGGTTGCCTTCAACTACGTCTGCGCGATTTGTTTATAAACATAAATAGATAAAACAAAACATCATATTTTCCAATCTGTGTCTGCCTCGGGCTTGAAACCTATGGTACTATGTCGATTTAATTTAAATTAGTATTCTGTAACAATATAAACAATATATATATATATATATATATATATATATATATATATATATATATATATATATATAATTTATTATTATTTCATGTATACATATATAATATTATAAAGTGATATAATATATATATATATATATATATATATATATATATATATATATATATATATATATATATTAAAATAAAGATAAAGATTATATCTCTAATTTTTTATATTACACTTGTTTGAAAACTTGTTAATTTAATAAATATTGCATGCTAGCCAACTTTTATTTTCATCACTCATATATATATATATATATATATATATATATATATATATATATATATATATATATATATATATATATATATATATATATATGCGGCCTTAGACCAGAAAAATACTTCAGGTAGCTGACGGGGTTAGGACCCAAGTCTCCTTCAAGTAGGCCTTTTGTGCTTACACACTGATTCATCCACTATCGGAAATACCTCTGGAAGTCTTTTTTTTGGGGGGGGGGGGATACTGTTCATCTCCGCCATCGTGTTCCGTATTCTCTCTTCTCTAGTCTCAAACGGGAACCTTGCAGTGGCGTCGTCAATTTTCAAAACAACCACAAGTCGCAAGGAGCCATGTCTCGAGAGTAGGGAGGTTTGCGAACGACTGGAATTCCATGTTTGGCCAAGAAATGTTGGATCAATTGGGATGAACGTGCGGGGGCGTAGTCGTTATGCAGTTGCCAGCTTTTTGCCGTCCACATGTCTGATTTTTTGCGCAGAACTGCGTCACGAAGACGCCGGAGAACATCTTGATAGTACTTCTTTGTCACTGTTTGTCCTTCCGGTGCATATTCGTGATGCACAATTACACGGACATCAAAGATGACAGTCAGCATCACCTTGATTTTGCTACGCACCTGTCGCGCTTTGGGGGCCTTGGAGACTCGGAATGCTTCCATTGCGACGACTGTCTTTTTGTTTCTGGGTCGTACTCATCTCCAGTTATCACGGTGTTCAGAAACCCAGGATCAGTGTTGGCGGTTTCCAGAAGGTCCTGTGCAACTTGAAAACGTAGGTCTTTTTGTTCCTGCGACAACTTGAGCACAAAATTCGCAGCCACTCTGTACATGTTCAAATCATCACGCAACTTGCATATGTGGAATCTTTACTCACGCCGACCTCTTGGACGATCTATTGCACGGTAAAACCACGCTCTTCTATCGCCAAATTTCGAACCCTCTCAACAAGAGCTGCACTTCGAGCAGTTTGGGGCCTGCCAGAACGTTGATCACTCTCTGCTAATGTGCGACCATTTTTGACTCTGTTAGACCACTCCTTAATTTGTGTTACACGCATCGCATCTTCTCCAAACACGTGCTAAATCTTACGAATTGTTTTGCTTTGAGAATCACCAAGCTTTTGACAAAATCTGATGCAGTACCTTTGCTCAACACTTTCAGTCATCTTGAGAGAATCCGTTATCAGACGAACACGTTGTGTAGCACCTCACTCAGCGACCGACAGGCAGTGACTAACCGCAGGTAGGCGGTGATAAAGTCTCTTCCTTCACTGTGTAGAGTGACGCCGCCCTATCGTCTCTATTTCGCACGGAAAAAATAAAGGTCGGATACTTTTTAGACAGGCCTCGTATATATATTGGGACCAATTTTTAAACAATGCAACGTCGTTATTGCACGTGTTTTTAAATTAACGGCATTTCTTTACTGATGTTCATAATTTTATATTCAGTTGAAAAGTCAGCAGCACTGTCATTGGGTGATGTCTCCTGCTGCTTCTTCGCGTAATGCAAAGCTATTTATAAATAAACAAATCGAGCACGGTGAATACATTATAGATATTATTTACGAGCGCTTAACTGACGACTATCAACTAGATTGGCAAGAGAGAAGTGCTAGTCTAGCCGCACTGAAGAGCTTGAAACAGTGTAACAGTCTATTTGCGAACTATATATATATATGTATATATAGTCTCGGAAGTTTCTCAACCATTAAAACTATATTTTAAAAAAACCTATAGTCCCAAGTCTTTCAGTGGAAAAAACACTCATGTAAGTCAATTTATGTTTTACAATTATTATATTAGTTTGTTTCTAACACTATTTTAAGGGATCATCAGTTGTTTACCA
Source organism: Sepiola atlantica (assembly GCA_963556195.1). Taxonomy (NCBI): domain Eukaryota; kingdom Metazoa; phylum Mollusca; class Cephalopoda; order Sepiida; family Sepiolidae; genus Sepiola; species Sepiola atlantica. Next base: position 53,915 of record CAUVYP010000834.1, read on the forward strand.
TGAAAAACTGTTTCGGGAATTTAAAAAGAGTTGATCAGACCCCACTTCCCTTAAAAGACAAAAACATAAACGTTCCTTATACTAAATCTATGTTTTGTTCAATATAAATGTTTTGCTAACTTATATTAGTTATTTTCAAAAAAAAAAAAAAAGTTCTTTATCTCTGCTGTTCGTCTGTCTAATAAAATTTATCCGTTACTTACAAAAATGTAGCTGCATTTTAAAGTGTTTGGACGAATCCATTATATATATATATATATATATATATATATATATATATATATATATATATATATATATATATATGAATTTTTTATTTAATTTAAAACACGTCAAATGTTAAGAAGAACAGATTCACACCATTTCACAAAAAAAAATGTTTCTATTTTCAGCATACAATCGTTTCGGTTTACTACCAAGATATTGATAAAATGCTCCTGTATCCAATGCATTTATTTCCTGGGGTGACTATCTTCAGTGCTTGTATATAAACAAAGAAAAAGAAAGAAACACAAAGAAAAAAGAAAAAAATTAAGACAAGTAAAGTCCGTACTCATCATCATTTTTTTATGCTAATGGAGCTGTTAACTCCTAAATATTCAAGTCGTGGCATCCACACGCCATATGCGTTTAGCTATTAGCTTTTTAAATCGTTCGTCATCGACTCAGGTATTCATTCTAAATCACAGGAAATATAAATAAATGTTTTTACCAACCGTTTTTTTTTTTCGACCTATTTATTTTATTTTCATCCAGGTTTTAACGATCAATCTTTTGTTTTATATTTTCTTCCTACATTATAGATTAGCATATCCGTGGTCACCTTCCGTTTTCCGCACAACAGAAAGTATACAAACCTATCTGTTCGAGCCGTTCAATAATAAACTAGATTGGTCATAATACCTATTTAGAAATGTGTTTATATTTAATATATAAAAAAAGAATTTTATATTTGATCACAAATATTTTCGTATAATTAGTTTATTCTTGCTCTGCATTGTATTGAGCTCTCTTATTTAAGATATATCAAGAACACTCCATCCTTAATAGATCATAATATATATATATATATATATATATATATATATATATATATATATATATATATATATTTATATATATATATATTTATATATATATTTATATATATATTTTTATATATATATATATATTTATATATATATTTATATATATATGTATTTATATATATATTTATATATATATATATATTTATATATATATTTATATATATATATTTATATATATATTTATATTTATATATATATTTATATTTATATATATATTTATATATATATTTATATATATATATATTTATATATATATATATATATTTATATATATATATATATATATTTATATATATATATATATATATATATATTTATATATATATATATATATATATATTTATATATATATATATATATATATATATATATATATATATATTTATATATATATATATATATATATATATATATATATATATATATATATATATATTTATATATATATATATTTATATATATATATATATATATATATATATATATATATATTTAAGTGCAGATTAGTCGTCCGAGGCTATAGCAATGCGATGTGGTTGCCGTAAGATGGAAAAGTGAAAAGAAATAAACGCAGGGAGAAAGTGAAACTCAAAACGATTTATTAATAATTTCACGAAAACTGATTAAATACCAAATAGTAAATACTGTCCGGTAAGTAACAGTTCGGCAAAGGGTAATCTTAAATTTTCGAAAGAAAATTTTTCATTATCAGAAGACAACAATAAAAACCGAGTGGTCGAAGAAAAACGGGGAAAACCGGTGTCAGAACATCGAAATACGGCAGAAAACAATTGGAAGTAGGAACGCAGAAAATGTCAAAATTCTATTAAGCAATCATATAACTAAAGTTAAAATATTATAAACATTTGTTTAATAATATACCAATTTTTTATAATTTTATTATGTTTTATTTTATATGATTTATCAATTAATTTTTTTTTCTCTTTTTTCTCTTTATTCAATTCAAATTTAAATTTACGTGTGGGCTGTTATTGTCAAAGGGGAATAACTTATTTTAAAAATATATTTAGAAATGTGATTTGAAATTTGAGAAGGAATTTGAATTGTGGAATAACCGTTGTAACAGGGGCAGGGGGAGGTAATAAGAAGAGATTATGGGGAAGGGGGGACTATGGAGAAAATAAATAAATAAGATAAAAATAAACAAACAAACAAATAAACACACAAAAACAAAATTAAAATAAAGATAAACAAATAAAAATAAAAATAAAATAAAAATAAAATGTACTATTTATTCATTCATTCACTCTTTCCTTTCTTCTTTCTTTCTTTTTTATTTTTTATAGTTAATTTAAGAGGAAAATACTCCTAGAAGTAAATTTGTATAAATTTATTCTATCCATTGACTCATAGACTCACTTATTTTACATTTACTATTTTTTTCCTTTTTTTTCCTCAATTCTCCCTTGTTATTATGATCTACTAATATATTTAATTTATTCTTTTATTACTATAATTTATTTTTTATTCTTTTCCCTTTCATTTATTTATTTATTTATTTTTCTTTCCTTATTCATCCTAATTTCAATCTTTTATTCCCTTTATTTTAATTTTCTTATTTTCTACTATTATTTTATTTTATTGAGCATACACATACACACACATGAGAATACACCCATATTCACATACATGAATATATGCATACACATAAAATCACTAGGTCTAAATGTAAATAAAGTGCATATCATTCCATTCCACAATTATAATACGTAAAGTATAAAAATGTGGGGTGGGTGGCGCTGGCAAATACCGAGGAGACAAAGGCAAATAAGTTGGGGGTGGGAGTATGAAGATGTAAGAATCAGAGGATGAAGGGAGAAGACAACTCGAATCTGTTATTCAAGGTTGAACGAAATTTAGAGATTAGAATAGCTTCCGAAATTCGAAGCTGACCTATATTGCGGACGGAGTTGAGGATGCGGACACTAAAGGAGCGGTGTGTGTTGCCAGATGATATTAAGTGTTTATGGAAGGAAGAAATGTGGGTGTTTAGATGCTCTTTAATGCGTTGGTGTAGAGGCCTAACGGTACTACCGATGTAGAACTTTTGACACTTAGCGCATTGTAGGTTGTATACTGTATAGGTGCGGAGGCAGAGGCCAGAGTTGGGAATGGGGCAACTAGCTAGAGAGCAGGGGTCTGGGGTGTAGTGGCTTTTTTTGGATAAATGTTGTCGGAGAGAGGTGCCTGTGTGAGAAAGTTGTATGTTAAGGTTCTCGCTACGTATGGCATTGCGGATAGCAGAAGTGATACGGTCGCTAAAGAAGGGGAGTTTAAGGAAGCAAGTGTTGGTGAGAGTGTGGTGTCTACGTCTTCTGGTGTTGTTAAGGCTGGATATGGTAGTTAGGGGGAAACCGTTGGTTAATAGGGTTTGTTGGAAGACCTCGGTGTGTGTTGTTTTATCGGAAGTAGAAGAGCATTTGTCCTGTATGCGGGTGATTTCGGTTTGTGCGTAACTAATTTTGGATTTAAGGGTTAGTGCAGATTTATATTGGATAAAGAGGTTCCTGCAGGCGGGTTTTCTATAGAAAGTGGTGTGGAGAGATCCGTCGTCATTAATGCTGAGTTTGAAGTCTAGAAGTGAGAGAGAGCCTGAGGTGTTGGGATGTTCGATGGTGAATTTAATGTGGGGGTCAGAATTATTTAATGTATTAAAGATAGAGGTAGCTTCTTCTCGGGGTGAGGTGAGGATCAAAATGTCGTCAACGTATCTCGAGAAGAAAATATGGGAATGGCAGGTGCTAAGTGCTTGTTGTTCCAGTCTGTTCATGTAGGAAATGGCGAGGAGGCCGGAGAGACTGGAACCCATGGGTAGGCCAGAGACTTGTTTGTATGTGTCTTGTTGGAACTTAAAGTAGGTGTTATCTACAATGATACGTAGGAGCTGATGAATGTCTGTAGGGGTAAGCCCAAAACAGTCAAGATTGTTAGAGGAGATGTGGTCAGTTATGAGGTCAATGGCGGGGTGTGCGGGAATGGAAGTATAAAGGGAGACTACGTCAATGCTGTAGATGTAGTTGTTGATGCGGAGCTGTTGGGGTTAGAGCAAGTCTCTCCGGCCTCCTCGCCATTTCCTACATGAATAGACTGGAACAACAAGCACTTAGCGCTTGCCATTCCCATATTTTCTTCTCGAGATACGTTGACGACATTTTGATCCTCACCTCATCCCGAGAAGAAGCTACGTCTATCTTTAATACATTAAATAATTCTGACCCCCACATTAAATTCACCATCGAACATCCCAACACCTCAGGCTCTCTCTCACTTCTAGACTTCAAACTCAGCATTAATGACGATGGATCTCTTCACACCACTTTCTATAGAAAACCCGCCTGCAGGAACCTCTTTATCCACTACAAATCTGCACTAACCCTTAAATCCAAAATTAGTTACGCACAAACCGAAATCACCCGCATACAGGACAAATGCTCTTCTACTTCCGATAAAACAACACACACCGAAGCCTTCCACCAAACCCTATTAACCAACGGTTTCCCCCTAACTACCATATCAAGCCTTAACAACACCAGAAGACGTAGACATCACACTCTCACCAACACTTGCTTCCTTAAACTCCCCTTCTTTAGCGACCGTATCACTTCTGCTATCCGCAATGCCATACGTAGCGAGAACCTTAACATACAACTTTCTCACACGGGCACCTCTCTCCGACAACATTTATCCAAAAAAAAACACTACACCCCAGACCCCTGCTCTCTAGCTAGTTGCCCCATTCCCAACTCTGGCCTCTGCCTCCGCACCTATACAGTATACAACCTACAATGCGCTAAGTGTCAAAAGTTCTACATCGGTAGTACCGTTAGGCCTCTACACCAACGCATTAAAGAGCATCTAAACACCCACATTTCTTCCTTCCATAAACACTTAATATCATCTGGCAACACACACCGCTCCTTTAGTGTCCGCATCCTCAACTCCGTCCGCAATATAGGTCAGCTTCGAATTTCGGAAGCTATTCTAATCTCTAAATTTCGTTCAACCTTGAATAACAGATTCGAGTTGTCTTCTCCCTTCATCCTCTGATTCTTACATCTTCACACTCCCACCCCCAACTTATTTGCCTTTGTCTCCTCTTTATTTGCCAACGCCACCCACCCCACATTTTTTTTTAGCTTGCCTTTGTCTCCTCGGTATTTGCCAGCGCCACCCACCCCACATTTTTGCACTTTACGTATTATAATTGTGGAATGGAATGATATGCACTTTATTTACATTTAGACCTAGTGATTTTATGTGTATGCATATATTCATGTATGTGAATATGGGTGTATTCTCATGTGTGTGTATGTGTATGCTCAATAAAATAAAATAATAGTAGAAAATAAGAAAATTAAAATAAAGGGAATAAAAGATTGAAATTAGGATGAATAAGGAAAGAAAAATAAATAAATAAATGAAAGGGAAAAGAATAAAAAATAAATTATAGTAATAAAAGAATAAATTAAATATATTAGTAGATCATAATAACAAGGGAGAATTGAGGGAAAAAAAAGAAAAAAAATAGTAAATGTAAAATAAGTGAGTCTATGAGTCAATGGATAGAATAAATTTATACAAATTTACTTCTAGGAGTATTTTCCTCTTAAATTAACTATAAAAAATAAAAAAGAAAGAAAGAAGAAAGGAAAGAGTGAATGAATGAATAAATAGTACATTTTATTTTTATTTTATTTTTATTTTTATTTGTTTATCTTTATTTTAATTTTGTTTTTGTGTGTTTATTTGTTTGTTTGTTTATTTTTATCTTATTTATTTATTTTCTCCATAGTCCCCCCCTTCCCCATAATCTCTTCTTATTACCTCCCCCTGCCCCTGTTACAACGGTTATTCCACAATTCAAATTCCTTCTCAAATTTCAAATCTCATTTCTAAATATATTTTTAAAATAAGTTATTCCCCTTTGACAATAACAGCCCACACGTAAATTTAAATTTGAATTGAATAAAGAGAAAAAAGAGAAGAAAAAAAATTAATTGATTAATCATATAAAATAAAACATAATAAAATTATAAAAAATTGGTATATTATTAAACAAATGTTTATAATATTTTAACTTTAGTTATATGATTGCTTAATAGAATTTTGACATTTTCTGCGTTCCTACTTCCAATTGTTTTCTGCCGTATTTCAATGTTCTGACACCGGTTTTCCCCGTTTTTCTTCGACCCACTCGGTTTTTTATTGTTGTCTTCTGATAATGAAAAATTTTCTTTCGAAAATTTAAGATTACCCTTCGCCGAACTGTTACTTACCGGACAGTATTTACTATTTGGTATTTAATCAGTTTTCGTGAAATTATTAATAAATCGTTTTGAGTTTCACTTTCTCCCTGCGTTTATTTCGTTTCACTTTTCCATCTTACGGCAACCACATCGCATTGCTATAGCCTCGGACGACTAATCTGCACTTACATTTACCAGCAATGCTTCAAGCAAACTACAATCTTTTTTATATATATATTTATATATATATATATATTTATATATATATATATATATTTATATATATATATATATTTATATATATATATATTTATATATATATATATATATATATATATATATATTAATATATATATATATGTATATATATATATATTTACATATATATCTATATATATATATATATATTTATATTTATATATATATATATATATATTTATATATATATATATATTTATATTTATATATATATATATATATATATATTTATATATATATATATATATATATTTATATATATATATTTATATATATATATATATATATATATATATATATATATATATATATATATATATATATATTAATAAGCCCCTTTAAAGAAATTAAAGTTGAGCCTTCTCGGGTATGTTAAAAATAGACTGTCATCAGCTTTAATACAAAGTTTCGAATACGTTCGTCAAACACTCTAAACTAGTCTTCTGTCTGTGCCCGCTTCTAGGTATATATAGATCTTAATTTCCCTTAAATATGTGACAGTTTCCGTGTGCCGCGTTGATATGGCGACTGCTTGCAGATTCTAGGTTGCCTTTGTGAACCGGGTTCGCGCCTCTCTGTCGTGTGAAATAATTACTTGAAACGCTATCTGTAGATATATGCACTATAATAATTGTCACCCAAGCTGGCTACCTGATCACTAGTTTACTTGGAAATAGAGACGCTTACACCATATTGGAAATATCAAGGAGTTATTTACCATTCCGACAGAGAAGAGCGGGTATGAGTTAGAGTCGGCCAGTACCTAACCAAGTGTCTATTTGTACGTTTTCACCCTCTCTCTAGCTTCTCTGTCGATTTCAATCTTATTTTTATTTATAGCCATGACGTCATTTGAAATTTGAATTTGAAAACCTCCTAGATAAAAATAGAGTTGAAAAGTGAATACGTATTTAGCGACATTTGTAGTATATAATAATTTCTTTATTATGCCCTGATAATTTTTTTAATAAGACATGGAGTAAATATACCTTTTATATGTTAGTGTAGAAAAAGAGAACAAAAGGGGATTTTAATTGTCCGAAAATAAGCACATATGGTAGGGGCTAATTGTGGAGTACGCGGTGAATTACATGTAATATGAGTTCATCCGAAAAAAAGGGGTCTAAGCTACGACCGAATTAATTATAATGACATAAGGGGAAGGAGAGTGTAAAAGGGGTGGTGTAAGGTGTTGGATATTAATAATAGTACTAATAATAAAATCATACTGCTTAAATACATGATATATATATATATATATATATATATATATATATATATATATATATATATACAGGGTGGGCAAAAATAAGGGTGCTATTTTTAAAAATTCATAACTTTTTTATTTATTGATTTTTTTTTTTTTTTAGAATGAGTAAAGGACCCCTTCCGAAGCAAGCATGAGCCGTATTAGCCCTAAGGAACGTACCCTCATTTAGAAAACATTATTTTTGCTTAAAAAACTCAAAACAGTGTAAAAAACAATACTATAGTTTTTGTAAGTTTTAAGAAGTGTTTTTCGGCTAAAATTTGTTTTGTTTATTTCAAAAAATCTCGGAAGGGTCAGTCTACACACACATAAAGTTTGGTGAGTTTAACTTTTATTTTGTGGAAGTTATTCAAATTCAAGTTATTCAAATTTAAAGATAGGACCCTTATTTTGGCCCACCCTGTATATATATTTGTGTATTTAGGCATGTTTTTTATGAAGTCAAACGTCGTTAAATAACACGATTTTTTTGTTTATGTGGCTTCTTTTTTTAATTTTCCGAATAGTCCATTTGGTATCGCGATGAAATTGTAAGTGGGTTTCTTTTTCCATATATTCGCGAGTAGTTTCGATTTGATTCATCAAATCATAATAAGGCTGGCATTGGTCTGTGTATTTTCATCTATTTTCTTTTACCTTTTAGTTTTTAAGTATTTAAGTATTTATCAACTGTAAAACGAGCATTTATAGTGACGAGACAGACTATACAGAAAACTGATGATGCATGCGAATCTGATAACGTGAACTCCGCATACCAAATTGAAAATAATAATGTATAACGGCTAATAATTTGTTTATGTTAATTACTACATTTGGCAGTTTCAAATTTTGGGACTGGTTTCGTAATAGATGTTATTAATTGTTGGGTGTCTAGTTTTAATGTAGATAGCTTCAAGAATTTGAATCTTTTCATTATTCTTTAAGCCATCTACATTATGACTAGACATTCTGCATTCTATGATTATATATATGAATATTTTAGGAATATAAATATTTATATATAAACACATCTATCTTTAAACATCTATTCTGAGATTTCACCTTCGCTATCAATGTAGCCACGCCCTATGGCGTTTATTTAGCGACGGGATATTCCAGTCTGTATTGATTTACTCCTCTCCGGGAGTTATGCACAAGGCCAGTTTTTTATCTTACTCCCACAAGTAAGATGTGACCCAAGGTCGGGTCGGGAAAGTGGGGGTTAAAAATTGCCTGGGCAGCCCCGTCGGCATTCCCGGTAAGGGCGCCTCAGGCAGTAAGCAATAAACTTACTCCTCCCCAAAGAGGGGAGGCAAAGCCTGGGAAGGTGGACCTCCCAAAACTGCACAGGACAGACCCATTGACCAGCATAAATCAAGACCCGAAGACCAAGATAACACCAGTATGGGGTGCAGTATCCATGGAAACAGATACTACACTTTGATCTTAGCAAAAAGGCCAAGTGTCTGTAGCTAACATCTGTATAAAGATAAACTTTGCAGGTGGTTTCGTATCAATCAACAATTATCTTATTGCTAACAATCAACAATTATCTTATTGCTAACAATCAACAATTATCTTATTGCTAACAATCAACAATTATCTTATTGCTAACAATCAACAATTATCTTATTGCTAACAATCAACAATTATCTTATTGCTAACAATCAACAATTATCTTATTGCTAACAATCAACTGTGCCTTGTTTCTTCCGGTCAGGTGCATGTCTGTGTCAGATACGTTTTATTCCTGCGAAGTGACATTTCCGGTACACCCGGGCTGGATATTCAACACCGCCATCTTAACCAAGTTAAGCCACTCTTAACACGAGCGCTGCTCTCTATCGTTCAACGCGACAACAAATTTCGCAGAGAAACTGACGATTTTCTATCTAGATCTGCTTTAGAATAGCAGAATGATTACCTCCACCCATACATTATAATTTTAGTGGATCGTCTACCTGGTCGCATGTGTTATTTCGCAATGTTCCTTCTCTTAGGCTAGTTTCCCTACCAAAGAAAGAAATAATAGTGTATATGATTTAACCATTGGCAAATTTCCGACCTAATGTACTCTACAGAGACAAATCACTTAATCATTCTACGTGATATGGTTGTATCGCTTTGAAAAGTCCACAAGATCGAAACATTGGCAATTTCGATGTAAGCATTACAAAATAGTAGTAGCAGTAGTAATGTTATTATTATTATTATTATTATTATTATTATTATTATTATTATTATTATTATTATTATTATTATCATCATTATTATTATTGTTGTTGTGTTATTGCTGCGACTGCTCCTACTTATAGTAACAAGCAATACATTTGAATTCAGTACATACTACTTACCGAAATTACCACAAACTACCAAAGTTAGTAATATCCTTTACTATATATATATATATATATATATATATATATATATATATATATATATATATATATTATATTATTATATTATTATATATATATATATGTTTCACGATAGTTTTCTCTATCTATATAGTTTTTTTTGTCATAAAGGAAACGAACAATAGATGTTAATTGCATATCGCACCTTCTGTCCAATTATTACCGACAACTTTGCTAAAAAATAAGTCAAACTAAAAAGGCGCGAAATTGTCTCCGGTGTTGCTTTTTTGGAATGGAATAATTTTCTCAGTAAGAAAAACTGATAGATAAAAGTCGGCCAAAACAGATTGCACTAAAAGAAGCCTGTTTCGCTGTCTGTCGGTCATATATGCTTAAATCGTACCACATTTCTAATCAAATATCTTTGAAATCACGGAAATAGAATATGACAATCTTAATACTACTACTACTACTACTACTACTACCGTCAGTATTCTAAAATGTAACCACTCATAGGCCCTCATACTATGGGACATATGTAAACGAAATGGTTAATGAAGCACCCCTGGTATGCTGAATCGGTCAACCACTATAACTGCTGATACTACTATTAATAATAGTATTTTGGTATTACTATTACTACTACTACTAATAATAATAATTATAATTATAACTATTGGTGCTATTCCACCAAATTTGGCGGGAATCAACCTTGGCATCAGTGTTTAACAGGATTTAAACTATTATGCTATTACTACTGCTATTACTATTGTTACTGCTACTACTGTTATAACCAATAATAATAGTAATATTAGCTCATAGATCAAAAACTATTAGTAATATTCCTCCAACTTTGGCGGGAATAAACCTTGATATAACACGTGTTTAACAGAAGGGTCTTCAATCTTATAGTATTACTACTACTACTACTATTATTATTGTTACTGCTACTATTGTTGCATACTCAATGATGTATCAGCAGCAACTAAAGTCGCCGTTATTCTCACAGGAACGTTAAAATTCAAAATAGTTATTCATACCTTGTTTAATGGCTATTCTCATGTGTGTTCTTGCCGTGATCGTCCCGGCTGGAGGAAATACTTGTCTTGCAGTTACGTTTCTGATACATTTAAAAAGACTAACTCGACACCAGTAGGGAGGAAGATAGGAGAGATCGAAATCATTAATTAGTTATATCTAGTCAGCCCATTTCGTTATGAGTTCGACGCTCTGCGTGTGTCTAGCGGACCGCTTCGTTGTATCACCCACTATTAGTGTTGCTGCTGCTACAAATACTTTCACCAAAAATAATAAAGAGACGCATGAAATCACCTGAACATGGCTATGCATGTCTCAGCAGTTTACAGGGTGAAAATTAAGGAGACATAAAAACGGAGCAACTGCATGGAACTTTCTGGAGAACTGAAAGGAATATGGAACATGAATAAATCTCGCTGCTCAGATCCCAATTTAAGCTGAACCACCAATCCTTCTCCCCTTTTCTTTTTTTCTCAGTAGCCCCTTACGTTTACAGTGGCGGCCTGCCTTGTTTGGGATGAATCATGTTAGAAAAAAAGAATTACGCGAGCCCAAGGTAACTGAAACTGCCAGAAATCCCATACAAAAAAACGTGGTGACACTAGCCTCTGCGGACACCCCACAAAATAATAGTAAAGGATAAAAAAAGATGAAAATACCTAAAAGAGAGAGCGCTAACCGAACCGTCACTGAAAAAGAGTACTGAGAATACTGGAACCTTGGAGAGACTTATTTCTACTTACATTCTAGCGAAGAACAATGGTCGTTGCCAGTGAGAAATCAATAGTAAACGGCTGATTCGATAGCACGAAATTACTTGCAATGGGTGTCGAAAGAGTTGAAGTGTTTGCAATTTGAGACTTGTTGTCACTCACTCTTCAGGAAACACCACTTATCATTGCTAGTGAACGATCACTGATAATGATTTTGTGAAAACTCTTAGTGGGTAAATAATAAAATTTTGTTGGCATGATGTACTCTTTGCGCAACAGGTGTGTCCTCAAATGATCAAGATTCTAAGAGTGTTACTTATAATACTAGTATTACTATTACTGCTACAACTACTATTATTACTACTACTACTACTACTACTACTAATAATAATAATAATAATAATACCCAAACCATATAGAGCAGACGTGCAAGTGTGGATGACCAAAGGAAGGACAACGCTAATACAAAAAAACACAAAAAAGAGAACGATCGCAAGCAACTACAGACCGATAACTTGTTTACCAACAATTTGGGAAATCCTAACGGCGCAACTGAGAGAACAAATCTACCACTGCCTGTACAATCGTGAGCTGCTCCCCGAGGAACAAAAATGATGCCGGAAAGGGAAAATAGAGGCGCATGATCTGCTGCAAATAGATAAAAAGATCCTGAAGAAGGTAAAAAGCAGAAAAAAAAGAACATAGCCATGGCATGGATTGACCACAAGAAAACATGCGACGGAATCCCTCAAGCATAGATAATTGAATGCTTCAAAATGTACAATATACACGACAGGATTATTAATCTCATTAAGAAAGCAATGGGAACATGGAGACTAGAACTGACAGCTGGAGGACAACACCTGACTGAGATAAGAAAAAATAGAGTGGGGCATTTTCCAAGGAGACTTCCTACCACCACGCCTATTTATCATAGTCATCATGCCATTCAATTCCATACTCGGGAAATATGATGCCAGATACTAGTTTACAGACACAGAACAAAGAATAAACCACCTCATATACATGGACGACCTGAAGCTATTTGCTAAAAGCAAAAAAGAACTGGAAAAGCTGATAAATACGACCAGAATATTCAGCCAGGACTATCAAATAGAATTCCAGACTCCAGGGAATACCACCAGTTGTCGGTAAACAATCACTGATGACCTGTGTGAGAACTCTTAGTGAGTACATAATAATAATAATAAACGCCTATATGCTCCAAAACTATTGATCATAATTTTACTAAATATATCATAAAAAACATTTGGGTCGCCAAATGTGGCATAGCGGATAACAATTACACTACTTGTATTAATACTACTACCGCTATTACAAACTATTTATCAATAATTATAATAACAACTTAGAGCCTCTAAATGTATTGGGGAGAATCCTTGTAATGCGTGTTGTATCATAAGGGGCACAAATTTACTCATAATCATTATAATTATTATTCTTTCTTCATTTGTCTCCGTGTCATTTTTTTTTTTTTTGCACTAATCGTCAAGTTATTAACAGTAGCTTTGCCTGTCGTGGAGACAACTATATTTTTGTAAGAGATATTAAAGCCATTTTTGTGAATATTTTTAATTTTCCCGAAATATATTTAG
>CAUVYP010000834.1:72500-85000 GCA_963556195.1 Sepiola atlantica
TAACCCTAACCCTGAGCCTAATAAGTACCCTAACCCTAACTCTAACTCTAACCCTAACTCTAACTCTAACCCTGAGCCTAATACTAACTCTAACCCTAACCCTAACCCTGAGCCTAATACTTACTCTAACCCTAACTCTAACCCTAACCCTAACCCCGACTCTGAGCCTAATACTAACCCTAACCCCGACCCTGAGCCTAATACTAACTTTAACACTAACCCTTACTCTAACACTTATGCTAACCCTAACCCTAACGACGCAAAGTCGATTTTAGCTTGGGTCCTAATCTACATCAGCACCGTAACATGTTTCAATACGTTTGCCAAACAGGGAATATTTTCGGGGTGATACATTTTTTTGTGGCATCTAAACTCCATCCGGTAATATTATATTTTATTTGACAATATTTTGTACTCATTATTCATACCATTGTTAATGTAGGATTTAATTTTTTAGTTGTGAATGACAGTCCAGATTTTTGAAAAACCCTTATGCAAAATGCAAAAGTGATCATAATCTTTATTCTCTCCCCCCCCCCCCCCACACACACACATGAATGTATTTAGAAACTGGAATCCGTTAATAAAAATACAGATCAATATTAGTGATCGTTAGTATCAACGTTCACGTTCCAAACAAGAGGAATTATGTTTGTGAATTTTTAAGATGGGGATTGATAATTTGTATAATTTGGATTATTCGGACTACTGCTCTCATCTTAGGGGGTTATTCTTTGAGAATAACCCCCTAAGATGAGAACAGATAAACTAAATTATACAAATTAATTCTCTATGACAAACACAGAAAATAAAATATTTAATCTATATACTACTAAAAGTCTATGGGTCTTGTATGTTTGCAATCAGCTTTCAGCTTTCCGGTTTTCAACATCCGGTTGCGCATGCGTAAATAGCATCGTCTTCCAATCTGTTATTCCAATTCCGTTGAACTCCTTTTATTAACGAACGCATGAAATTTTTCATTCTGGAAATGTTTATATCGCTTTAAATATAAAACAATTACATTTAATTTCATCAAATAGTTTTTTTGTTTTCTCCACGGCTAAAAACATTCAACGGCAGGACTTTGTAAAGTCTGTCGCAGTTTCAAAAAAGCTCCACCCTTTTAAAAAACAAAAACAAACAAACAAAACAACAACAATCATTATTAATATCAATAGCGGCGGTGACGAAACCACCTCCCACTTTTCCTCTCACAGATTTCACCACTCCTACTCCCTCTGTTTTCGTTACGTACGCGAGACAGCCGGTTGTACCCCCTTCCTTTCTCACCTGTTCAGTGCATATTTACCTATAAGTATGGCCAACCACTTATAATTCAGTAACTATAATTAAAAAAAAAACAATTATAATAAACAGAACGACGCATAGAAATCTATCTATATTCTTTTTTAAACAATTACATTTAATTTCATCAAATAGTTTTTTTGTTTTCTCCACAAGTGTCACGCACATACATGAATTCCATAGCTAATATAACAAACTGACCCAACGGGTCACGGGTGGTCTAGTAATATTATAAACCCCTCTATATACGTACGCTATGTCGATGATCATCATAATTTATCTGATAATAATGATCAAATGCACAAACTACAGAACCTTTTCCCCAAAAACTATGTTCTTAAATTAACCGTAGAACGAAATGTAAGTAATAAAATCCCATTCCTTGATGCTGTTACTGACTCCTTTAATAATACGTTTTACATTTCTACTTATAAAAAAAACAGCCATTATTCCTCGGATTGGTAATGAAGGATTACATTTTTTAGTTGTGAAAACCCCTTATCCAAAATGCAAAAACAACCATGATCTATATTCTCTCACACATAAATGTATTTTCAAACCGGAATCTATTTGTAAGAATACAGATGAATATGACCCCCTTTGTGTTAATCTACTTAAGTAGGTGATAGTTAGTATCAAAGTTCACGTTCCATCCTAGAATACATGTAATGTAGTTAACGGACAATCGAACAAACAAATATCAGTCTTTGTTTACGTACTGCTGCTTAGAACGTTGTTTGAAGAAAATCTTTGTCAGCTCTTTAGAATTAACGGTTGTTCAATTCGATAGGAAAATGTCTCTTCTAAATCAAGACTTGACTTCTGTCATTAGTTGACATTTTCATTAGAAACCGATCCATTTTCTAAAGAATTGGAAAAAGAAGAACAATTGACTTGTCAAATATGACAAGGCATTCTATTTTCAAGATTTTTTTTTTCGGAGAGGGGGGGGGAAGAATTCTCTTTGTGAAAGTCTATTATCGAACATGACAAAGTAATACTGATCGCGTGGTTTTGAGCAAAACAAACTACTTTCTCAGCTAATCGTGTTTCCCCTATTTACTTGCCTCCCTACGAGAGCGGAGTTAGACACGAGGTCGGTTGTTTTATGTGGGGGAAATCCATCTCCTCAAGAAGGGTTACGTTAGTTTAGAACAAAAATAAAACCTTGCATCAGTCTAAAAGAATTTCTTGTTTAGCGATCGATGACAGAACAGGTGAAGTGTTAGAACAGATACTACACTTTCCTTCTTGCCAAAAGACCAAGTTAATCGTGTTGTCGTCAGTCATTATTGTCCGAAGTTGTTCTCTCAGAAGATACCAATGCCCTGCCAGGAGATGTGAAATATGGAATGCCCTTGTGGCCTACTAAGCCGGTTTTAATGATGTTTTAGGAGAAGTAAAAAAAAGATTACCCTGTGATTAAGAAAACACTAGAAATTTCTTTGAAGCTGAATTTCATTATTCTATTCGAATCATAGATTTTCACATTCATAAGTTTGTGTCACTTTCTATTTTTCTGTTAAATTTTGAGCAGAATATAGGGAGAGAATATTAGGGCAATTTGGAGGGGGGCGATACTTCAATTCCTTTCGTGTGTTAGTTTATTGATTTCATCTCGTCCGACCTTTTTTTCCGGAACTCATTGCGTCCCAAGTATATTTGTCGTTCACGTTGTTTTTTTTTAAAAAACATTTTAAATAACTATACTTAAAAAAAAACATATACATAGAAGTGTGACGTATAAAACAGGTGCATCCACCACACATCCATAGGGATGAGAAGACTGTTGGCTCGTAGTTGTCTCTAGGTTTATTATCGTCTACAGCACTACGCAATCTTCTATCTAGCATTTCGATTATGCATCCTAAAAAAACGACTGCTCGTTACTCAAATCACAAGGTCATCTTTTTTTACTTCTTATAAAACATCATTAAAACCGGCTAAGTAGGCTGACGATCTCTGCGAGGATGAAACGCGAACGCCTCTGTGTAGCTTAATTGTCATAATTTACTATATATATATATATATATATTATTATTATTATTATTATTATTATTATCAAAAAGTGACTCATGTCCGGGGGTAGAAGTCATGCGACCGGCAGAATAGTTATCCTCCAAACTGATGCTTCCATTAAGATGAAACGTATACTATGCGGATAATAATCAAAGAATATTTATTATTTAATAATTATATATCGGATCACATTGACAAGAACTTCGCATTAAGCTTAGATTAGACGGCTTATTTCATTTATCTTAAAGGTGACCATACGAAAGGAAGCTATAAATAATTATTTAATAAAAAAAACTTTTTAATTATAATCCACATACGTATATATTTCGTCCTAATGGAATCATCAGTGTGGAAGAAAACTGTTCAGTCGGTCGCATGATTCAAACTTCCGGACACGAGTCACTTTTAACTCAAATCTAAGCGTTCCAACCAAGAGGCCAACATTAACACCTATACGACAAGCCGATAAATAAACCATATTTATGTCATGTTAAACAGACAATATAGTCAGCCGTCTTAACAGTTTTCAACAGATCACGTGGACTGGAACTTCGCATTTAGATTAGATTAAACGGCTTATTTAATCTCTCTTTATATATATATATATATATATATATATATATATATATATATATATATGTATATGTATATATATATATATATATATATATGTATATGTATATATATATATATATATATATATATATATATATATATATATATATATATATATATATGATAATTTTATTTACACAGACATGTACAAAATCTGCGACACTGGCATGTCGATGTTATCGATCAACAGTTACTATAAACTGAGATCTCATCAGGCAGAGTTAGAATCCGATCTTAACCTCAGATCATATTTGGTTCTCTCCAAATATGATCTGAGGTTAAGATCGGATTCTAACTCTGCCTGATGAGATCTCAGTTTATAGTAACTGTTGATCGATAACATCGACATGCCAGTGTCGCAGATTTTGTACATGTCTGTGTAAATAAAATTATCATATATAAAGCTCTATTTTGATATTGAGCACTTTTTATAAACCCGGTTAAAATTCTCTGGATTACCACCCTGTGGATATTTTTCACCTGGATTATTACCATTATTATATATATATATATATATATATATATATATATATATATATATAGAGAGAGAGAGAGAGAGAGAGAGAGAGAGAGAGAGAGAGAGAGAGAGATCATGTTTATAATGATGATTGTACAAGGAATTAAAATTGGCGAATTTATTATGTAATATCATGGTAAAAACGTTGTAAAGACATTTTAAAATTACTTCGCCACTCTCATATAAGGCCTAAAATGTCAGGCTTTCCCGTTTAGGGGAGTAACTGGGAGGGAGGGATGAATTCACAGCTAGCATCTTGGTAAAGTTGCAATTCCTTACGGATGTCTGCAGAAATTGTAAAATTGGTACTGAACGAATAGAAAACATTTTTAAACAGTTTGCCACAGCCACATATTCCGCTACAAAAATCGATGCGCGTCTAAAATTGCCTTTGCTAAAATCTCTGACGATATTTCTAAATTAGTTTGCATTTCGCTTTCCCATTAAATGGTCAATATTGCCGACGAACAACGCTGAAAATCCACCTCGCTGCACCATTTCGTCGATAAACCCGATTCCGTGTAGAGTGGATGAAGATTGTAAAATTTTGTTGGAATGGCATATTGGATAATCTGTCACTTAGCTTAATCCGACTGAGTGGTCTCAAGACATCGGTCGTTATTAGAAGTTATTCCGCGAGACAGAGAAATCAAAGCGAATCTACGCCCGAGATTCCTATTCTGCAAATGGACCTTTGATTCCGTAAACGCTTTGGCTTTTAAAGGATCAAAATATAGCAACATTGCGGAAAATGAAAAATACGTCTTGAAATACACGAGAAGTTCGAATGTAACATTTTATCCGTTTTAACGTGATCATCCAAGCATTCTAGTAGTAAGCTTTATGGAAAATAATTTCAAGTTCTACATACATTGAATCATAAGCTTATTTCGTGTAAACATCTAAAGATCTTTTAGAATATTGGTTATGTGTGTGTCTGTAAATAAAAAGCACACAGCAATATATCATGATTGTTTACAGCTGTTCCAAAACTATTTTAATTTAACATTTACATACGTGCATTTTTACATTCAAACTTCTTTCTATTAATGGTCTGTCATTGGCTACTAGAACGTTTTATTTAATTTAGTGTTCTTTACTTACTGATTGAGTAAATTCACTGTTTTGTTTCTTAAGTCCTTATTTAATCATTCTCTCACAGAAAATAAAAACATTCGATAAAATAACGTAATCCAAGATATCTATGACTCGGCCGTCCCGAATAACAGGAGAAAAGACAAGTATATGAAGGAATAAAAAATAAAATGGTAAAATCAAACAGACAGTCTGGCTAATTCAAAAACACGACAACGCTCTTGATTCCTGTTTACGAGACTGAACGGTGGGCATTATACATATATATATATATATATATATATATATATATATATATATATATATATATATAACATAAAATATATATATATATATATATATATATATATAACATAAAATATATATATATAACATAAAATATATATATATATATATATATATATATATATATATATATATATATATATATATAACATAAAATATAATAATTTTATATTTTATGTTATTCTTGCTCTGTTTACCACATTGAGCTCTCATACTCGGATTTCTTCCTGGAATTATTCCATAATAACACAAATATATATATATATATATATATATATATATATATATATATATATATATATACATAATGACCTCTGTTCAGTCGCAAAAGACAATGAATAGTCCCTGTAAGGGTGCCTGCTCATGTAATAGTAAGTTCAGTGTTGCGCAATTTCAAAACATTCCTCTGTTGAGTCGACACTGCCTGATTCAAATGGCAAGAAGTCCAGAACGACTAGATACAATGCCGATATAAGAGGAGAGCATATACAGCACCTGCTATTCCCAATTGGTCACCCATTTAGTACTGGTAGGTACTTAAATAGTATCTGCACTGGGGCGGCGATAAGTACGTATATTGTATGTGTACTGGGGCGGCGATAGGTACGTATATAGTATGCGCACCGGGGTGATGATAGATACGTATATAGTATGAACACCGAGGCGGAGATAAGTACCTATATAGAAGGCGCAGATAGAGGTGTTACTTTTTATAGAAATATGTCATACTATTGCCCTGGGCAACGTAGGAGAAATGGTGGGGAAGAAACAGCTCTCGCAAAAGGCAAAATTAGAAAGTAGCGGTGAAATGGGGCGACCAGGGAAGAGAAAGGTAGAAAGATAAAGAGACGGCTATAGAGAAAGGGTGGGGGAGAAATAGAGGTTTGTATATAAAGATGTTACACACACGATTTTCTTCAATTATATGTGTTTATGACCCCGAGCAACGCCGGGTAGCCCCGCTAGTTTCATCTAAAACCCAACTGATTAAACATCGTTAATCCATTGAAACGCCCTCCCTCTGTATTTGATTTCTTAATACTTTCATATCCAATATTATCATTTTTCACGATCTTACCTGAGTTTTATTTATTAGAAAAAAATGTGATTTTCTTTCTTTGCTGTCAACAAAAAAACTAACGCAGTGTACTAGAAAACTATACAACTGATTTAAGAATCGAATTGTTTGATTAAAAAAAGGTCATTAAACAAACAAACACACACACAGTGTTCACTGTATTTGATTTTTTGGTGCTTATCCATTTTAGGACCCGCGCTAACTTTGACCCCGTCGTTAGGGTTAGGGTCAAGGTCAACGTGGGGGTTAGAGTTAGGGTTAGGTTTTCTTTTTTTTCCTTTTTAATTAAAAATATTTATAAATATAGGGGGAAGAATTTAAAAAATTGGTGGAAGGCCGTCAAAAAAAAAAATTTTCTTTTCTTAACTAAAATTATTTCTATGTATGGGGGAAGGTTAAATAAATTAAAAAATTGAGAAAGTGGGTGCCAAAAATTTTCTATTTATGGGATCGAGTAAAACAAAAATCGGGATAGGTTCGAATTTCTTTTGTTTCTTTATTTTCAACAAAAAAAATTCATGGTCAAAAACAAAGAAAATCAATGTCTAACCACCCAAGAAATATGACTGGGGCTCCATCGGTTTACGCGTGAGCGTTCATTTCTAACGCGGCAGCCTAGCAAAAATATGCGACCGGAGGGAGCATATATTTGCTAGTATATATAATGTGTATATTTCGGCAGCAAGTCATTTATTATACACGCGTCGTTGAAGACCATGGAGTTTTCTCTCTTCGCTATCTTTCTTGTTAATTTTTTTACGCGGCGAGCGATTCGTCGGTTTTCTGGTGTTAATTGGTGGAGTATGGCACCAAACGTTGTATCGTGGGCCATCCCTCTAGCGCGTTCGGTCTCTCCATCAATTAACACCAGAAAACCGACGAATCGCTCGCCGCGTCAAACTACAGACTTAAAATACTAGAAGCAATATTCATTAAAACTAAACAGCCTAATATTAACAAAATAGCTTTCAACACAGGTACTAACATATTAAAAGTATTCCATAATTAAATGGAAATAAAGTGATGAAAAAATGAAAAATAAATAAATAAAAATAAATAAATAAATAATGGTAAAAATAGTAATAGGAATAAATAATAATAAATAAATAAATAATAGCAAAAATAAGAATTAATGAAATAAATAAATAAACAATAAAACCAAACACACAAACGATAGAATAAAATGAACTCAACCACACACACCTTTTTTTACATTCGCCCTTAACGATATCTATAAAACATTAATTCAAGTCTTCTTATTTAAAAAAAAAAAAAAACCCACCTAATCCTGAATCTATGAAAGTCGAAAGCGCTCGAAAAAAATGGCCGAATTAAGAACAATCGGAGAAGTACTATACGGATTGCCACCTGAAACCAGAAGGATAGCTCGACGGTTTGAGAACCTCACGAAGAAGATATACAAACGAGAAAGTTCCATGACCTTCAACAACGCTTGCTTAGATAATGACTATCTGCCTAAGTATACACATACACACACACACACACACATATATATATATATATATATATATATATATATATATATATATATATATATATATATAATTATTTCATTTATCCGCATATAATATAATATAATAAGGAGATATAATATATTATGTTCTCGATACGTGGGTAGAGCTAGGTAGTAAGTCATGAAAATATATTTATGGCAATTAAGCTACACAGAGGCGTCCGCGTTTCTTCCCTGTATCGAATCGTCAGGCTAGCCTGATGATTCCCTTCGGGAATGTGGCTTAATTCTGTAGCCTGACCATTCACTACGAAGGCGCCTGTTTGTAGCTTAATTGCCATGAATATGTTTTCGTAACTTAATATTATATATAGTCTTCTATCTGTCCCTGCTTCTAGGTACATATAGATCTTAATTTCCCTATATTACGTGACAGTTTCTGTGGGCCGAGTGGATATGGCTGACTCTGTGTACCGGGTTCGCGCCTCCCGACCGTCTGAAATTGTTATTTCCCTGCACTGATGAGAGCAATAAGCTTGAAACGCTAGCGTCTGTAGGTATAAATAATTTAATATTTATTTATAAATATTATACTAAGCCCCTTTAAGAAATTAAAGTTGAGCACTCTCGGAGAAGTTAAAAATAGACTGTCAAAAAGCTCTAATGCAAAGTTCCGAATACGTTCGTCGAACACTCTCGACTAGTCTTCTATCTGTGCCCGCTTCTAGGTACATATAGATCTTAATTTCCCTATATTACGTGACAGTTTCTGTGGGCCGAGTGGATATTGCTGACTCTGTGTACTGGGTTCGCGCCTCTCGACCGTCTGAAAATTGTTACTTCCTTGCACTGATGAGAGCAATAAACTTGAAACGCTAGCGTCTGTAGGTATAAATAATTTAATATTTATTTTTATATATATATATATATATATATATCATTAATTCCAAGCTTATTTGTCGTGGCCAACGGGAAAGGTTCTTGACTGCGAATCAGTAGCGATTTGTGATCGGAGTTCGCGCCCGCCGACCGTCGGAAATAAACTTCCTGCATTGAAGATTGTGTAAGCATGAA
Source organism: Sepiola atlantica (assembly GCA_963556195.1). Lineage (NCBI taxonomy): Eukaryota > Metazoa > Mollusca > Cephalopoda > Sepiida > Sepiolidae > Sepiola > Sepiola atlantica. Next base: position 81,966 of record CAUVYP010000834.1, read on the forward strand.
ACATCGATGTCTGTAAGTAATAAATAATTAATATTTATTTATATATATTTATGGCTGTCATTTCGGTTTATGGCATAACATTTAGCAGTGACGAGAGGACTGTCATGTCTTTCTACTAAAATCTCAAGAAAGTACTCAGCTCGATCCCAGAAGCTGATAACATTTTTCTTTTTTGGTGACTCCAACGCCTGAGTGGGAAAAAATCATGAAACGAGGACCGCATTAATTAAATATTGAGTGGGGAGCGTTAATGGCAATTAGCTTCATCTTCTCAAGCTCCGTAATGAATTTGGGCTCGCCATTTGAACAGTATTTCGCATCAGAAGGCTGCCCATCAAGCAACTTGGATCTAACCACGGTCTAAGCATGGGCGCACCATGGATTATGTTATCACCCATAAGCGGGACTTTCCAGGTCTATGTACTGTAAGAGTCATGCTGGTTGCAGAATGTGGCTCGGACCACAAACTTGTGTGTAGTAAACTGAAGCTCCAAACCATGCATAAATCTCGTTCTCAATGAGTAAAAATTGCCAAGTGCATTGATGTATCTACACTGCAAAACAAGACTTACGTGGGGATCTTCAAGATGCGTTCGAGAATGTATAGTTTTGCCAATTCAAATGTGTTATCTACAAGGCCAGCGTTGAGGTTATTGGCCTTTAGAAGTAAAATCATCACGGCTGGTTCAATAAAATTGACTCACAGATTAACAAACAACTGGAATATAAAAACAAGCTGTACCAGCGATACCCCAGCGCATCCGAAATATACCGTAAATCTCTACGGCAGGCTCTTAAGGATACAAAATCATCGCTACCGCGTAGTATACGTAAAAAAAAATCAGTGGTGGCTGGATATTTCTGAAAGAACGCAAAAGACATACCACAAAAAAGATGCCAAAACTATGTACTACCTAACCTTCATCACTGGTACCAGTTAAATCTAAAGATGGGTCCCGAGGATATTATGTACTGTAGATTTCACAAATCTATTATACAATCCGTCAGTGGTTGATGAAGATATTATCAACAATCGTCTACAGAAGGCTACCAACCAGATGATGATGGACCACCTCAATGTCTCTGAAATTATGATACAATTAAAGAATTGAATATCGGAAAGAACTTGATGGCGACTCTGTTGAAGTTCCCCGGATGCTCAATTTTTACTTTATATTTTTATTCAGTCTTTGAAGAGATGTTGTAGCATCGAAACGTTGGTTGATTGACGTAAGACTGTAATATTGTTTATGTAATTTTATAAATGCTCTACTTGGTATTGAGCACTTTTGAAAATATTTGTTTTATGTTCATTTTATGAACATAATTGTATATATATATATATATATATATATATATATATATATATATATATATACACAATTATGTGTATATATGTAAGTCATCGTATCACTTGAAAACAACCTGAGACAAATATACGTGATTTGATATAAATATATACTCAATTATCGAGTGTCGCAAATTATTCGTTTCTCTTTCCATTCACTTTTTAAAGCTTTTTCTTTCTTCATCCATTTACTAATACTACTAATAATAATACTACAACAACTACTACTACTACTACTAGTAGTAGTAGTAGTAGTAGTAGTAGTAGTAGCACACCTGTTTTTATCCACCGGTAGCTTTCCCTGGAATCTAAGTCAGAAAGTCTCTTGAATATTCCAATACTCTCTCTATCTATCTATCTATCTATCTATCTATTTATCTCTCGCTCTCTCTCTCTCTCATTACCGAACTCCCACACGGGTTGGATGTGACACAAAGTTAAGAGGCGTGTCTATTATGACCCTGTGGCGTTCCATAATGGCCACGGAGTTTGGGTAAACTTTTTACAATATGTCAGTGATTGTCTGAATAGTGCTATCCCTCAATGGTGTTTCCATCTTCTCCCGATAACTACACGGCCACTGTCCGTGGTACTAAATGCTGTGTTTTTTTCTGTCCTACATACTGGAATTATTTTTCGTATTCAGGTTAAATTACTTCATTTATTTTGTCTTTTTCTTTCTTTCTTTCATTTTTTTCTTTCTTAAGGCCTATTACTCTTTTTTTTTAAATCAAGATTCTTCCTTCTTTCCTTCTTTTTTCTTTATTTCTTATTTGAATTCAATTTGGTTTCTTCCGTTCATCTTTTATGTTTCTTTCTTTCTTTCTTAATGTCGGCCGCTCTTTTTATATCAAAATTCTATTCATCTGTTTCCCCTTATTTCCGTGTTTTGTTTTAAATTATTATTTCTTATTCAGATTAAATTTGTTCTTCTTCCTTTCGTTTTTTTCTATTTTTTTCAAATGTCTTCTTTTTCAACCTTCGAAAAATGGTTGATAAAAACTTTCCCCTTCTTACTCATAAATGGAAGGAAACAGAATTTTTATTTTCTTTCAAAATTTAGCTTTCATCTCTTCTATCGTGTATGACTCTAGTATATAGAAAATGGCTAAACTCTGAAGACTTTGCCTCCAGCTAAACGAAATGACACAATGCACTGCCATTTTGACATTTTGCCCTTCTCTCTTCCTATTGCTCTGGGCAAATCCCGAATTTAGACATTTAATAGTCAGTGATATTTCTGAACAGGTCAGTATGTGGTCGCCATTATTCGTCCATATCTTAATACAGTCAACGAAACACAACTCCGTTTGAAAAAGGCTCAAACATCGTTATTCTATTTCCAGGAAATGTCAATCTGTAGTAAGGTAACACAGTTGTTGGACGACCAAAGTTACAATATGCCATCGAAAAAACAGCGTAGAGTACTAGAAATATGTCTTTCTGTCTGGCTTTAGATGTCTATCTTGATGTTCGTACGAGTCGGATATACGTCCTCGAAAATCGGTCCGACAGTGACTTTGTTGCTGTCGGGCTGAGGTAAATCCGTTCAATCCCAAGATGTCCACTTTCACAGGCTTCACTTTCTCTTTGAGAAAAGGTTAGTTTATCGCAAATCGCCTGAGGTGCCTCTACCGTGGAATGCCGACGGGATTGCTCAGGAATTGTTTGTGGGCTAGAGTGCGCT
>CAUVYP010000834.1:95000-160000 GCA_963556195.1 Sepiola atlantica
ATTAACGGAGAATGTTTTATTATTATAATTTATAGCAGAACCTATTTTGTTTCAGTTCACTTTACGTGCAGTATAGGAACATATGATGAACCTGCCGTAGACGAATACTTCGGCTACTATAGTATATGCCGCTTATTAAGATCATTTTGGTGAGCATTTATTGATAACTATAAGCAGCTGAGACGACAAACCCTAAAATATTAACATTTTCATTAAGGTTGCTTATAAAACTCATTTTCAGTCATTGTTTTGATATCCATTGAATACTTATTATAATAATACGCTAAGGTATTTGACACACATTAAAAATAATGAGATGGTCTGATCAGCATACCCATCAGCATACCCATTTCAAAATGAATTGTTCCAAAATCAGATTATGTCGTCCCGTCGACTAAAGCAGTGCAATTATGTGTTATTGATTTGAAGAATATTTAGTTGTCAATTATGTTTACGGCAACAAGACAGACAATAGTTATTATTTTAAAAAGAATTAAATTGATGCAATTTTAAATAAAGAAAAAATATTTAGCTTACAATGTTAATTATTTGTACGGAAGAAGAAAGAGTCATGTCTTCTTAACAATGTTGTACTTGACAAACATCTATTATTTCAAAAGTGTAATGTCCTTAACAAATAAAGGGAGATTACCGCAGGTGTCACAGGAGTTACGGCCCCTGGCGACATCCGGTTTCTCAGTCTGATATTCACCGAGCACCATCTTTGTTCGTTCGTCTCTCTCTCTCTCGTTAATCCCCGTCCATCTTGCAACCTTGCCATAGTAATAACCGATATCTAGCAAGTATCGGTTACTTACTACTTGGACCATCACATTGGCGACGAGGACAGAGCTATTTACAAAAAAATAGACACAAGAAAACACAAGAGAAAAAAAACAACAACAAACAGTCCCACGTGTTGCAAAACAAACATGGCCGCTTTACCTCACTACCCGGAATTCGACTGTGAGTCAGAGGCCAAAGCAGCAAGATGGACGAAATACATTAGCAGATTGAGAAACTATTTTATCGCCCACGACATAGAGAGTGATAAAAGACAAAAAGCAATTTTGCTAACGTTTGTTGGTAAGGCGATGAACGACCTCATTGACGAATTGCCAGCCGAACAGACCACACCAGTAGAAAACGAAACCCACTTCGACAAACTCGCCTCGGCCGTACAGGCTCATTTCAACCCAAAAAATAACACGGAATACAACCGGTTTGCATTCCGTAACATCAAACAAACCACGCCGAATGTAGAGGATTTCTACCGAAAATTGAAAGAAGCAGCAGCTACGTGCCACTTTGCAGACGCAAACGCTGAGATAAAGTCTCAACTGATAACAGGCTGTTCATCAGATAAGGTCCGGCAAAAGGGCTTAATAAACTCTAACATGCCACTACACGACCTGATAAATTATGCCAGGACGACGGAAACAATAACAGCACACCTACAACAAATGCGTTTAGAGGACGCGACAATACGGACGACTACTGCAGTAGTAAACAAAGTCACGTACGAGCGACAGACACGTGACAGCCCCCGGCAAATTCAGTGCAGGAATTGCAACGGAAAATACCCACATGAACGAGGACCAACGTCTTGCCCAGCATTCCAGAGCCAATGCACTTATTGCCGGAGATGGGGGCACTTCACCTCTGTCTGTTTTAGTAAAATGAACAACGAGAACAGACAACGTGGAGCAAATCGCCCTCCACGCCCAGAAGCCCAAACCAGTCACCGACCGGTGAACTGCATCGAGGACAACCAGCAAGACTCAACCAGCGGCAGTGACACAGAATATGTGTTCCATACAGGTAAGATGAAAAACCTTCCCTGTTTTGATGTATCTTTTGGCAGTAGCCACCAAATATTCAATGTGTTAGCTGACTCAGGAGCCACTATTAACATTTTGTCTGAGGCAGATTTCAAGTGTTTAAAACCGACACCCTGTCTCCGACCGACAAAAACTGTGATATCTGGATTTGGTGTCAAGCAAACTACTCCAGTTCTAGGTCAATTTAGGACTCTCCTAGAGTTTGGGGGCACCTCCTGCCAAGCTGATATACATGTAATAAAAAGCCCAGAAAAACCTATCATCGGCTGGGAAACATGTGAAAAGCTTAAACTTTTATCAGCTAAAAAGCTCCCAGTTAACCACATCAGCAACTCTGACACACAAATCCCGCAGACAACTCTTAAGCTTCTGGAGGACTATGCAGACCTATTCAATGGCTTAGGTAAACTTAAAGAAAAAAAGTCCATTTGCACATAAATGAAAATATACCACCCATCGCTCAGAGATACCGCAGAGCCCACTTTCATGTAAGGAAGGACATAGAAGAGCTAATACAGAAAGACGAGGAACTGGGGGTGATTGAAAAAGCAGAAGGACCGACCCCGTGGGTATCGCCTATTGTGGTGGTACCTAAGAAAGACCAAAGCAAAATCAGAGTTTGCATTGATCTGAGAGCGGCAAACAAAGCCATCGAAAGGGAACGTCACCCTACCCCCACACTTGATGAGCTGAAAGCCATTCTATCGGGAGCCAGTGTCTTTAGCAAATTAGATCTCAATCAGGGCTACAACCAGTTGGAACTAGCTGAAGAGTCCCGATACATTACCACGTTCGCAACACACCTGGGCCTATATAGATACAAAAGACTATTCTTCGGTGTCAACTCCGCCAGTGAAATATTTCAGGAAGAGATTAGCCAAGCACTCGCAGGGATTGAGGGGGCCATCAACATCAGTGATGATATTCTTTGCTTTGGATCGGACCAGCAAGACCATGACCAAAACCTCCAGAAAGTATTTCAACGACTACGCGGAAAAGGCCTAACACTGAATAGCAGCAAATGTCAATACAACAAGAGGTCATTGGAATTCCTCGGACACACATTCGGTAATGAGGGCATCAGCCCAAGTAACTTTAAAATAAAAACAATCTTCGAATTACCAGACCCCAAAAACGCATCAGAAGTCAGAAGTTTGTTGGGGATGACTAACTTTTGCGGTGCACAATTCATTCCAGACTACGCAACCCTGACTTATGAACTACGTCGGTTAACAAAAAAAAACACGCAGTGGTCCTGGACTGAGCGCCACACTGAATGTTTAAAAAACCTCAAGGAGGCCTTGAGCAAAGCATGCTCACTTGCCTACTTCGATCCTAACAAACACACTGAAATATATACCGATGCCAGTCCTGTAGGCATATCTGCTGTATTATCACAAGACGGGCGGGTAGTACAATTTGCAAGCCGAGCACTATCCACAGTTGAACAAAGATACTCTCAAACAGAGCGGGAGGCACTCGCCATCACGTGGGCATGTGAACACTTTCATATATATATCTTTGGGGCCCCATTTACTGTTCATACAGATCATAAATCCTTAACATCAATCTTCAATAACACTCGCTCCCAACTATCAGCGCGCATCGAACGTTGGGTTTTGAGAACACAACCATACAATATGACTGTCACATACCGACCAGGTCATGACAACCCAGCTGACTACCTCAGCCGCCATCCAATACATCTACCTCCAAGCAACAGGGAGCAGAAAATAGCGGAGGAGTATATAAACTATATTCTCTCAACGTCAACCCCCAAAGCAATGACAATTGATGAAGTTGCAACGGAAACTGCAAAAGACAAGACACTCACTACAGTCATTCAAGCTATTCTCACCAACAAATGGCAAGGTGCCAATGATGGCATAAACAAAGCCACATTTCTCACCCTGCATGACAACCGTGATGAACTATCACTAGCACATGAGGACAGCATCATTCTGAAAGGGCGCCGGATAGTGCTACCTGAGACGCTACAAAACAGAGCTGCCAAAATAGCCCATGCCGGTCATCAAGGCGTCGTGAAATCCATGGCCCTCCTCCGGGAAAAAGTCTGGTTTAAAAACATGCAGCCTTTGGTAGAAGAAAATATCAGGAACTGTCATACCTGTCAGATCAGCACTCACAAAACGGCAAGGGAGCCACAGAAAATGTCCCCGCTACCAGCAGCCCCGTGGACAGAGGTTAGCGCTGACTTTGGACACCTCCAGAATGGGAAATACCTTCTTGTTGTCACAGATGAATACTCACGCTACGTTGTTGTCGATATCCTGGACTCTATCTCAACAAACTCAGTCATACCCCGTTTAGACAAAATATTCGCCGAATTCGGAGTACCAGTATCCCTCAAAACAGACAATGGCCCACCATTCAACAGCTATGATTTCAAAGACTACGCCTCCATCACCGGTTTCAGACACAGGAAGATAACACCTTTATGGCCCCAGGCCAATGCTGAAACAGAACGCTTCATGCGCACTGTAAAAATCAAAGGTCAAAGCTGGAAGCAGGAGCTATTCAAATTCCTGTTAGATTACCGAACGACACCACACTGCACCACCGGTGTTTCTCCAGCCTCAATCCTATTTGGCCGGACCATAAAAAACCGCCTGCCACACCTAGTTACACCTATAGCTGGAGACCATAGCATTAGGGTACGTGACACCCAAGCCAAGGAAACAATAAAGAAACATGCTGACAGAAAAGCATACGTAAAACCCAATAATCTGAGTGTGGGTGACACCGTCATTGTAAAAAGCGACCACACTTCAAAGGCACACACCCCCTATCAACCTAATCCATTAACCATAACAAAGAAAAAGGGATCCATGATTACTGCATCACACAAGGGCAACCAAATTACAAGAAATGCCAGCTTCTTCAAAAAAATCCCTAAGCCACTAAGAAACTTCACACACGACGTACCTGAATACTCCTCATCTGAAGATGAGGGACACACGCATGTGACAGCATCACCAAAATCTAAAAAACACCAGGGACAACACCCTTCAAACCTCAGACGCTCAGGCCGCACAAGACGGTCACCCAAAAGATTTGATTACTAAATGCTACAAATACCCCTGTACATAATAATGCATAATTATCATTTTCTTTCACTTAGGTTGACAGATGTTTCCCTCGGACTCAGCAACGCAAACACTCCAGTCACATCACGCATGAACAAACTCTTCGATGAATAAAAAAAAAAGAAAAAAAAAGCATTGTAATGTCCTTAACAAATAAAGGGAGATTACCGCAGGTGTCACAGGAGTTACGGCCCCTGGCGACATCCGGTTTTCTCAGTCTGATATTCACCGAGCACCATCTTTGTTCGTTCGTCTCTCTCTCTCTCGTTAATCCCCGTCCATCTTGCAACCTTGCCATAGTAATAACCGATATCTAGCAAGTATCGGTTACTTACTACTTGGACCATCACAAAAAGGAATGTTATTTTTAACTGTAAATTATAGAGATTGATTAATATTCTGTATAATATTTTAGCAGCATCGCGTCTCAGGGCTGATTCATAATTTCACAGACATATTTTTAATAGAATATCAATGGCAATAACACAGTCGCTAGACTGGCAGCTGTAGTGATATTAGATCTTTATGTAAAGTAAAGCGTATGTAGTAGTAGCAGTAGTAGTAGTAGTAGTAGTAGTAGTAGTAGTAGTGGTAGTGGTAATGGTAGTAATAGCAATATTACTATTAGAATGTACACCCCTATGATAAATCCGACATGCCAATAATATGTAATGCCAAAGTTGGTGGAATTCTATTCAATAGTTTGTGAACAACAAAGTATTTATTGTTTGTTGTTGTAGTAGTAGTAGTAGTAGTAGTAGTAGTAGTAGTAGTAGTAGTAGTAGTAGAAAAATGTGTATCGCTCTATGAAACACTCTGCAATACCAAAATTGGCGCAATTATGCTGTGTAGTTTAGAGTCTATCAACGACCAACACGCTGAAGAAATGGGCAATTATAATATATATACCTGTTTATATTTTCTTTTAATCCATGACATTTAAACTAAATTATGCATTGGGGCTTTAATTATGTTACATTTTACCGTTTTAATTTATTTATTTTAAAACGAATTAATATCTAGGAGTTGATATTTTACACGTCTTTAAAGTGACAACGTCTAATCAAAATGGCGGTTTAACCAACCTTTGGTCTCTCACCAATCACGTCCCAGTTGTGTGCGTGGTGTCATTGTTTATGCACGCCATTAATGTCAAGCAGACGATAGTTCACCACTCGAATGTTACGCGGCTCGCTGCAAATATCGATTTTTGTTTTCATTCTTGTTTTTCCCTCGTTTTCTCACGGAAATCAAAATCAATGTAAACATAATTTTTTTCATAAAATAAATAAATCATTTCTTATTTTATTTACAATGACAGAATCGACCCGAATTTTTTCTATTCTAAAATGATTAGAATTTTTTGTTCACACATTTTCGTTTTTAGATTTCTTTTTGTGAACCTTTTGAACCCTGTCCTCCAACTCTCACACGCGTACATTTTGAATGAAAACCAATCAAAACGCATCAAAACAGGAAGGTCAAAGATACATATGTCAGCATCTCACTTATTGACAGAAAAAAAAAACATTGTTATTTTTAACAGAACATACAAACGATCAATCATTCGTGTTTAAGATGCCAATCAAACACTTATTTATCTATGAAAATCAGACTTTTTTATTTGTGGACAGTCCTAATAACCATGCCCCTTTCTTCAGCTCTCCTAAACACTAGCCCAGTTTAATAATACGTGAACCAGCAGTGATAATGACATATACGTACACATTCAAAGTTACATAGAAGCAGTCGTGTTAATGGAAAAGTTTAGGGGTCGGGAGTCGGAGGAGGGGGGGGGGGGCACCGAACAGAAGTTACGAAAACTAGGCGATTTCCGGGTGGTGCACTCTTCCTAGCTCTTGGTCGATGAGACTTGAACGAGAGAAAACGTGTTTTGGGCGTGCTGACACAAAGACAGCGATAGCATGCGTCGGGCGACTGATATAGTAAAATTTCGCGCGTGCGCACGCATACGTAAACAACTTGTTTTATGTTCTAGCTTTTGAATAGACCTTTTTAAAACTAAACCAACAAGTGGCGTGGTTTCGTAGCAACACACGAAAAAGCAACCATGGCTTACAGAGACGACGACGTTGACGAGAGGATCAACCCGCGTGCGTAAAGTACTTGATATATCCATCGAAACGGGTGTATATAACATTATCTGTTTCTTCGTGTCTTTTTCATTCGTCTCTTTCACACACTGTTTTTCTCTTCGTTCAGTCTGTTGCTGGCTTCCCGACACTCACTGTTGTTATATGCGTTATCGCATCTCTATGAGAGGCTTGTTTTTTGGCAGGTGTGTCATGCTGTCACGCTCTTTTGTAGGTAGGTCTGTCATGCTGTCACGCTTTTTTTTTGTAGGTGGGGCTGTCACGCTATTGTTTTCTAGATAAATATTGATGTTTTTAAAAAGATACAAGATCAACCTTTATGAAAATTGAATTTTCGATAGTGATAATAGCCATGGATATGTGCCTAAAATATGTGGAGGGTTTATTCAAGAATTCTGAAGTTATTTTTAATACGACTAGGTGTGTTTCTACAGTACCTTGATGTGTCAATTTCCATCTTTATCTAGCTTCTACCGTTTTACAGCTAGTACGAAGAAAATAGTTGTAAAATGTCGTGAACAAATACACTACTTAGTATTTACATAAGAGAGTAAGTAACTACGATTACTGTATTCATATATTGTTTTCATTGGCAACAAACATAAGAAATTTTCTCATTGAACGAATTCGCTTTGAACTAATGCCGAATGCCCTTTATGTCTACTTTCTTGCGGGTTATAAGAAAAGTCTCTTAGTTTAACCCTTAAATGCTTTATTTGTTATATTGGTTTGACATCGAATATACTGATTACATATTTAGCGGGTGGGTTGATGTAAAATCATACTAATACCTACTCACATTTACCAACAGGCTGGTTGCAGATATAAAACCAGTTGCAGTTTGACACATTTTCGTTAAATATTAAGTTAGTATTTTTATTGGAATGTGTCATATTTGAAACAAAAATGCATTTAAGGGTTAAAAAAACATTTATATAATGTTTTTAATATATTATTATGTCATGCTAATTTCTTTAAATTTATAAAACACGCATCCGGATTTTATTGGCAAAACACCACCAGACATCATGTATTTAAGCAAATTCGGTTGAACTAATGCCGAATACTCTTTATGTCTACTTTCTTGCGGATTATAAAAAAAGTTATTTAGCTTTAAAAAAAAAACATTTATATAATGTTTTTATGTCATGTTATTGTTTTTAATTCATAAAACACGCATCCAGTTTTTAAAAAAATCACTTAGACTTCGAATTTGGGTATTGACATCGTAAAAACTACTTTCTTAGTAATGTGTACTCTGTCTATTCATTATTTAGTCAGCCAATCACATGTTTCTATTTGTATACGAACACAATAACATTTTAATACTATATAAATTTTCTTTGGTCTGTCAAGCTTAAGTTTAAAATAGCACTTTCATCGTTAAATACGCAGATTAGATGAATTCATCTCAAGAAAACCCCTTCTTGTTTTTCACGACTTAACGCATTTACAGACGCTCTACTTAGCTTAACTTATTTCAATTTATATTGTATATTCTTTGCCCATACTCCCATTGTCACTTCTTATTTTGTATCATTAGACTGAATTAGTATTAAGGAGAGATGGAGAAAAGGATAGATTATTTATGCCATCACCCGCGTCCAGTCTTGAAATGAAGTTAGGTTTGTCTTTTGTGGGTCTGATTCAAACTAAGAAACCGCAATGTTTGTTCACGGTGTATGTCCTCGAAGACGGCATAATCACATTGACATGTCAGTTCCCGTTAAATCAACAGAGTTAAACAACGTTAAGCCTGGTCAGTAACAGATGGGTGACAATTTGAGAATACTAGGTGCTGTATGTGGGAGGGATCTCTGCTTATTCCGGCATTGTTTCTAGTCGATTTGGACTTATCCTTGCGACTGGATCTAAGCAATGCGAGTTCATGAGGGTTGAGGTTGGAGATTTGCGCAACCCATGTTTCCCCGCGCGAGCATCCTTACGGAGGGGGGGGGGTATCTCTTGTATCTTGATGCTGGACGGAGGTCTCTCTCTCTCTCTCTCTCTATATATATATATATATATATATATATATATATATATATATATATATATATATATATATACCAGGGTGTTTTACCCCGCCTAATAAAACCGGTATTGTCCGGGCCTTTGGGTCTGGATTTACGCCGGTCTATTGGGGGTTGTCTGGTCCTGTGCAGTTCTAGGAGGTGTACCCTCCCAAGCTTTGCCTCCCCTCTTTGGGGAGGAGTAGGTTTGTTGCTTACTGTCTGAGGCGCCCCTACCGGGGAATGCCGACGGGGCTGCCCAGGCAATTTTTAAATGGTCAGAGTGCTCACCTCTCGAGCGCTGGCTTGTCTAATCCCACTTTTCCGAGCTTGTGTCACATCTTACCTTGTGGGAGGTAGATAAATAACACACATATATATATATATATATATATATATATATATATATATATATATATATATATATATATATTGTTAATGGCTTATATTTTCAATTTTATTAAAAAATCCGGCAATGCTTTAAATTAACGACCAACCCATATTACTTTATCAACACAAGCGAGCCACGCTCTTCTTCGTTCGACACCGGAATCTGAATCATAACCGCCAACACCACCAGGGCGGAGAGACGTTTATCAAGTAACAAAGAAATAAGTTTGGTTATTCTTGTTTTTGATGAAAAAAAATGACTCAATACTGGTCACCTCTGATGATGGAATTTTATTCCGAAATTAATAAGATTAATGTAAAAAAAATTTAATTAATCTTGCATTGTTAATGGCTTATATTTTCAATTTTATTATATATATATATATATATATATATATATATATATATATATATATATATATATATATATATATATTCTCTCTCTCTCTCTTTCATTCTTCCTTTCTCTCAGACGTTGTAAAAATAAAGTAATGCAAGTCTCTGTTTTCGGCGTTTTCTTTCTTGCTTACCCACGTATAATTGTTAGGTCTTTTAAATAACCTCGTTACATGCTCTGCACTTTTCGTTTCTGTATACGGTTTTTAATGTCAATCTAATTTTCTTTTATTTTGCATTTCACACTCGTGCCAGTTACTCTGGCACAATAATGCTGACCCCAATCACTCTACTCCACGCATGCCTGTCATAACAAAGCACATTAAATTATGCAATATAACCTTAAAATAACTAATTTTGTCAAAAGTAAATCACCTTCTTCCTTGTGGTTTACCTTATTTCGCTTCAGATATTAATATCAAAATTTATATTAGAAAAGTTCCGCATCGCCACAGGGCACAGACTTTGAGCAGCTTATTTTGAAAATCAAAAGTGTATTTTTTTTACTTGAAAAAAAAGTTCCCTTATTTTCAAGAGACCAGAAAATAGACCTGCATTGAGCAAAACGTTGACTAACAAGCATCAAAGTTGATGCCATACTATTCGTGAGATTCATTATCTCCAGAGACTGATTGACGAAATTCTACATGGAACTTCTCCTATCTCTATTTATATAAAGTAAGGTAAGGTGTATATATTTGTACGCACAAGATTCACCTCTAAACTAATTAGCCGATCATTATGAATTTTGGAACACATCTGCCATGCGTAAGGCGTCGTAATGCAGGCTATATGTAGTTTAATTTAATTTATGAAAAGGGGGAAAGAGGAGGTGATAACCCTTCGTGAAAAATCAGATACCTCTGTTTTTTGTGAAATTTTAACAATAGGTATTAGACATCAATTAATAAATATTACCCCAATTTCAGTTTCTTTTGAATAGTTTAAAGGATTTTTAGGAGGCATAATATTGTCACATATATTTAAATACGTAACTTTATATCTAAACACATATACATTCTTACACATGTGTGTACACGCCTACATATTCATACACTTACACCAACACACACACGTAGATATTTCGGTGATAGGATTTTATCTTTTCTTCAGATCTTTAAGTGCTCTTCATTCCGGTCGGTTTCTCAGACACCTTTCCTAGTTCAATGCCTATGGCCGCTCGTAAGAAAAGACAGTCGTCCACATAAAAATAGAAGTGGAACTCGCACATACACATATATATACACATACATACATACACACATGTAAACATATACACCAATTATGCATATTATAAAAACACCACGAATCAGTGGCGATTTGTGATCGGAGTTCGAGCCCGCTGACCGTTGAGAATTAACTTCCTGCACTGAAGATTGCGTTAGCAGGAAACATCGATGTCTGTAGGTAATAAATAATTAATATTTATTTATAAATATTATATATATATAAATGAATGATATAAATAAAAATTAGATAAAATGAAATATTTATTAATTCATCAAATATTCAAACTAGGAATATAAAAAAAAACTATTTTCTACTTTATTTTTAAAGAACATTTTTTATTTTGTAGAAAATAGTTTTATATTCCTTGTTTTAATATTTAATGAATAAATAAATATCGTATTTTATCTAATTTTTATTTTCTCTATCTAGTATATCGAGCATTGGCTTATCACTATAGGATATGATATAAAGATATAATATTTTTCTTTATTGTTTCATTTGTTTTGTGGCACCTTTCTTTTTCTTTGTACTTATCGCTTTTACCGTAGCTCTCCCTCTCTCTCTCTCTCTCTCTCTCTCTCTCTATATATATATATATATATATATATATATATATATATATATATATATACAAATCTTACAATTTTTGATCCCGGACAAAAGTAATACTGTAATCTTACCCTTTTTGATCCCTGGCAACGCCGAGTAGAACAAATGGTCCTGGTTAATTCTTAATGTATTTCCCCCTTCTATTTCAACATATTAAGAAGATACGTAATGTTGATGAAGTCCATAGTCCGAAGAGATCTACTATATATCCCTTACCAAAAGTAATACTATAATCTTACAATTTTGATCCCGGAAAACGCCGAGTAGAATAAATGGTTCTAGAAAATTCCTAATTTATTTTCTTATCCCTTCCATTTCAACATATTAAGAAGATACGCAATGTTTATGAAGTCAATAGTCTGAAAATATTTACTATATATCTCTTACCAAAAGTAAAACTGTAATCTTACCCTTTTTGATTCCTCACAACGCCGAGTAGAACAAATGGTCATACCCAATTCCTAATTTCTTTTCCACCTCCATTTCAACATATGAAGATACGTAATGTTTATGAAGAAAATAGTCCGAAGAGATTCACTGTATATCTTTTACAAACAGTAATACTGTAATCTTACAATTTGTTATCCCTGACAATAAATGTAAAATAAATGGTTCTAGTCAATTCCTAATTTCTTGCCCCCTCCCCTGGCTCTATTTCAAAGTATGAAGAAGATACGTAATGTTGATGAAGTCAATAGTCCGAAGATATTTACTATCCCTAACCAAAAGTCATACTATAATCTTATAATTTTGGACCCCGGACAATGCCGAATAGAAAAAATGGTCTGGGTTTTAAAAAACATTCAAATCGGCATTAATCAGAATAGACCGTTGTCGGATGGAGCAACGTCTGGATGATGTTTGATGCGACAGATTTTCTAGACTGTCCAATTATTTTAACACACCACGCGAACTTTTTCCTCAACCTAGGATGAATCAAAACCCCAAATAAGTCGACGCAATTTAAGTTGATGCTGTAAAGGTGATGGAAATAAATCGATTGTATTTTGAAACATGCTTTATTTCTCCAAATGATTCTAAAAATTTATCTTTTTTGTTTGTCGTTTCATATCTATTTTTTAGCTTATGAATTTTTCCGGTTGCTGTCTGCTTTGAAAGTAATCTCGTTCAAGACGCAATTTTTCTCGCCATCTAAAATAGTGAAAAATGAAAGCGGTCGCCATTTTGGGAGTAATGCGTTGAGTCGTTAGATTCTTTTTCGTTCAATAGTACAAAACAAATGCAAGAAAAATGAATGTTCGGTTATTTCCAATCTTGCGTGATATTTTTTTTTTCGAAGTTTCCCGACGTGATTTTTTCCCATATTGTTATATTCCAGGAAGATTGGTGGTAAATTTGGCGAGCAAAAACTTTGATAGAAGCAAATGTCGATCGGCACGAAAAATATAAATAAGTGTCTGGTTTAACGATGAAATGAATAATTTTTAAACAATATGTAAAAATATGTGAATCTTAGTAATTGCCTTTGCTTTCTAATTATAGAGGTGAAAAAAATGACTTTTTTCTGATAAATATTTAAGATTAGGTGAATATCTAACGTTACTCAGATTAATTTGTACAATTAAATATCTACGGCATTATACTGATCTCGTTTGAGATTAAATATTTAAATAATTAAAATAGTCTAATTTAAAAAAATTGCATTGCATATTCTGCGATCGGGTGATCCCATCTTAAAACAAAAGGGATGGGTGATAACGTACTTACGAACAAGGAAATTGGCATTGACTATTATTATATATATTTGTAGATATCAAATATCACCAGACATTCAGCTTCAGATGAACCATTCCATTTTTTAAGCTACGAAGGTTATTTTGGGACTGGCTGGGAGGGGGGTTACTGTTCTGAGTATCTTCTATAAATAAGGCTTTCTTGTTCACTGATTTTCTCTGGTTTTAAGAAGAAACATGGTGTATGAGCAGAAAAGCATTCTGAAAGAGCCAAATCGGATCACTTCTGCAGTAATCACCTCATTCGTCTCTTGTCTCTGAAGGTTTACAAAAATACTGTCGTTTTTGAAAACGTCACCCTCCACTCTATAATAAAGCGCAATGTGTGTGTGTGATATATATATATATATATATATATATATATATATATATATATATATATATATATATATATATATATATATATATATCAGTAAGTTATGAACATATACAACATATACAACTTTGCCTGGACGAGAGATGTCCATTGTCATTGTCAACAGAAAACTGGAAAAATAGACTCGCCTTCAAAATTAATGAATTAAATTAAAACTGGCACATTTCAAGGCACATTTAAACCTGTATTATAATTTGGCATGTTTTTCTCTCTGTCTTCCTGTCTGTTTGTCACTGGAAAGCTCCAAAACTACACGATAGAATTGCACCAAATTTGCCATTAAGAATCTTTGGCACGGGGATATAAATTATACTAATACAACTATTACTACTGCTAATATATAAACACTGGGGAAAATTGGCATAGGGATTAAAACGACTACTACTTCTATTACTACCACTGTTACTACTACTACTACTAGCTATATCATTAAAAATAACAGTTACAAACGCCAAAAGTATTGTGCGCGAATTGCATGAATTTAGCATGTACAGAACTTGGAAAATCGTTAGAGCAAC
This sequence comes from Sepiola atlantica, assembly GCA_963556195.1. NCBI lineage: Eukaryota > Metazoa > Mollusca > Cephalopoda > Sepiida > Sepiolidae > Sepiola > Sepiola atlantica. The sequence continues at coordinate 109,348 of CAUVYP010000834.1, forward strand.
TTTTTTACAACATCCACGTAACGTTATAAAAATATCATTTTTGTCATTAATACATTTTATGTCGCTGTATTATATTGCTAGGAAAACAATTAGCTATTTCAGAAGCTAACATTTACCCAGTTGCTTCAGATTGTCGGAAACTGTTGAAATACTTACATCAAGTGCCTTTAGCATTTTTCTGACACTTTGTCATTGTTTCGCACAACGATTGCTTTCATACGTTCAGCATGCACCCGAGCCATTGCTCTGTTGATAGTTGTGACTATTTTAAAAGCATCATGACAGAGTTAGAACTGACGCATCATCATCATCATCATCATCATCATCATCATCATCATCATCGGTTTAACGTCCATTTTACATGCTGGTATATGTTGGAGGGATTTTAGAAATTGACTTCCAAACCAACCTATCTCTGGCAAAGTCTATTTTTATCCCTCTTTCTCTAAAGTCCATCCTTGTCACTTCATCCCATGTTTTCTTTGGCCTTTTCCTGTGGGCTGATCATGCTACCTCAACTGTTCTACATCTACTAACCTAAGAACTCTCATTCATTCTTTCAACGTGACCATACCATCGAAGACTCCTGTTCTGCACGCATCTTCCTATATCTTCCACTCAGCTCATCAGATATTAGCCTTACACATCCATCGTATCATTCTAATTTAATTTATTTCAATGCAACGCAGATCCTCAACTCTCACTGGCCATGTTTCACTTCCATACATCATCACACTGCGTACATATGTCTGATAGAGTTTAACCTTAGTCGACAGTGGTGACGCTCTGCTGGTTAGTAATGGCAAACATTCCATTAACTTACTGACCAAATTTCTGAAAACCATCCATAACTTCGCCATCTGCATAAATTTTCTCCACATCTGAATTCTCATTTGTCTCCATTTTTTTTACACTTCTTACACACAAACTGGTTTTCCTGTCTCAACCTACTAGTAATTCTACTGCACTTAGTGTATACCCAATACTAGCATGTACCACAGAAAATTCAGTTGCAACCGACTCCATTACCACAAACTTAACAAGAGGACTTTCCTCATTCTGGGGGATTTCCAACACTACAACCACTGATCAACACTTTAATTTTGGTGACATTTACTATCATACCTTTATTTTCCATAGCATTCCTCCAAGTTTTAACTTAACAAGTAAACCTTCCATAGTTTCACATGCAAGTACTAAATCATCAGCATACAGCATCTCTTCTGGACAACCCGTAAAAGAATTTCTTGGGCAATGCTTCTTAGACACATATGACGAGCAATGGTCTCAATACAGAGCACTGACGTATTCCTGCTATAACATTAAATCTTACATTAAATACACTGTTTGTTTAAACGGCATTTCTTTTAGCATTTCTATACATTACCTTCACTAACCACTCGTTTGCCCCTAGTTTACACAATGGCTACTAGACAACAGTTCTTGGCATTGGAACTCTGTCAAAAGCTTCCCCTAGATCCACAAAAGAAAAATAAAGTTGTTTTTTTACTTCTTACTAAGGAACTTCTCTTGTATTTGTGTCATGATGAATATAGCACCAGTGGTACTTTGCCAATGCATAAAACCAAATTTCATTTTATCTATGTTTATCTGACGTCTTATTTGCTGCTCAATTATTATCTCAATCACTTTCAGAACCTGATCCAATTTCCTCTATCTAGAGCTTCTCCTTTACCATTTGTAAAAGCTAACAATTGTACTAAGTTCCCAGTCTTTCGAAATCACCTCTTTTATTATCATCTGATTTATCAAGTCTGTAATCATCTCAATGCCTGTTTCACCAGCAGTTTTCAACATTTCAGCAAAACTGTCTGAGCATCCTTTTTTCATCTTACTCAGAATTTTCCGTACCATTTCTTTCCTAATTCTTATAGCTGGACCCGATACTGCTTCTGCAACTTCTAGATGTTTTTAGCTCCATGAAAACTCAGTATTCAACAATCTTTCATAATGACATTTCTAATCACCCCTCTTGTCCTGTTCATTTGTCATTTTGAATGCACTTCCCTCAAACGATATCCATACTAGTCTTTGCCAACTGTTTAGCTATCCTGTATACTTCATTCTTTTGATCATCCCTTCGTAGTATAATAGGAAATATAGCTCGATCAGTCTCCTGTTTGGCTTTGTATATTGCTCTTCTTGCTTTCCTCTTTACCACCAGATACATTTCCTTATTCACTAAACGCGTTATCCACTGGCTCCATCGTTTCAGTTTTCTTTGATACACTTCTCAACTTCTTCATTCCACCACCATGTCACGTTATGCTTTGATAACCCTTTCGTCTACCCAACAGTCTGGTCTGTTACTTTCAACAGTGTATCCTTCAACTACTCTAATCTTGTTTCACACTTCCGGAAGTGGATCTGATAACCGAAAGCTGCGTCACGTTGTTTCTAAACCCGCGTTTCACGTGTTCTTCAGTCAACCTCCACGCCTTTCTCCTGTGTATAAACTTTCTCTTTAACTCGTGAGCTTGAAATTGCAAATAACCGGATTGTGCTGTGTCACAAATTCCTCACCATGGACCACTTTTAAAATAACTCAAGAGCTTTCTGTCCGTTTTTCTAACCAGCAGATAGTCTATCTGAGTCTTCGCTGTCAATGTATATGCGGTGTATTTTTTTCAACTTTGTTATTAAAGGCTTATTGTATTCCGAAAGAAACTAACATCAATTGACAAATTTTGTGTAAAATACTGAAAAAAATCCCAACCTAAATCAACTTTTTAAAAGTCGATCGAAAAATTGGAGAAGATTGCGTGACGTCATTCAGTTACATACGTGATCCCCTAAGTTACGATCACATGTCTGAAAGTATTATTTTTATTACAAAAATATGGCATAAAGAGCTTCTCCTAAAATAACGCTCATATGGTATTACTGGGCAAATATTAACTATAATTAGATGCTTCCTAACCAAAAGAAAGATCCATGTTGTCCTCGATGGCCGTTCATCTAAGCAACATGACATAAATGCTGGTGCACCCCATGGATCTATCCTTGAACCTTTATTGTTCTTGATCTTAATAAACGACCTCCCTGACGACATTGAGTCTGAGATTGGTATATTTGCTGACGACACCACGCTGTACTCTCGTTATGTGGGCAAAACGGACGCGATCATATCCGAGGCAATGGCTGAATTCTTAGAAAATGACCTCCAGTCGGTAGTGGATCGGGGTCATAAATGGATGGTAACTTTTAATGCCACAAAGACAAAGCTCCTTTCCTTCAATAACTACAAGAAACCTCTTCAACCACCGATTGTCATGGCATATAACACCGTACATGAGAGTTAAACATTCAAACTATTCGGCCTAACCTTCACAGGTAACATGAATTGGAACAAATACATTGAAGATATTGCCAAGGTTGTAGCAAAGAAGGTGGGCTCCCTCTACTGTGCTAGTAAATTCCTCACACCTGACATTATCCTGTATCTCTACAAAGGCACAATCAGTCCATGCAAGAAGTATTGTGACTACATCTGGGCTGATGCATCATCCACTAGTCTCTTCCTCTTAGACAAGGTCCAAAAAAGAGTCGCCAACTTAATAGGCCACTCACTATCCACCAAGCTCCAGTCCCTGTCCCATCGCCGCAATGTTACATCCTTGTGCTTGTTTTACAAGTACTTCAATGGATTGTGCTCCGATGAACTTGCTGCTCTGCTGCCCCCTCGACGTAAATACACTAGACTAACTCGACGATCAGCAAAATTCTATCCATTTTACTGTGGCGGTCCCCAGATGCCGCAGAGCCTTTTACTCCAATAGATTCTTTCGTCGTGCTGCCGGCCTCTGGAAATTCCTCCCTGTTTCCCTGGCTGTACCGACATGCAGAGGTTTAAAACTAATGTAAACAAACATCTCGCTACACAGCTCCCAACTTAGGATGACCCCCAAAACCTACACCCATAATTCTCAGTAGCCCCTTACGTCTACAGTTGTTTGGGGTGAAATATGTTTTTGTTTTTTTTAACTGTTAATAAGCAGTGGTTGATTTTCAATTTTTTTATGCATGGACAGTTGTTAAAAGAATTTTAGTATTGCCTACTAGAAGTTAATGTGATTGTAATTCCTGTGCAGACCGCCAAACTGTGGGCATACATCACTTTGGCCCGACAGATTACACGCAAGTCTACATGGCATAATTTTCTTTCATTTTTTTTTTCAAATCGAATTTTTTTAATACCTGCGACCCATCGAACAAGCAGCAAAATTCCACCCTTTCACTATAACGCTCCCTAGAGGCCAGAAGATTGCCTACTATAAAGGTTTCTTAACTCGGACTGCTTGTTTTTTTAATTCATTTCCTGCTCCCAGTTTCTCCGACCGTACCAACATGCAGAAATTTAATTGTAATGTGAACAAACATCGTGCTGTCCACCTCACTCAAGATGCCCCTATAAATCTGTCCCCTATCGCAATAGCTCCTTACGCTTAAGTGGTAAAATGCCTTGTTTGAGTGAACAAAAGTTTTTTTTCAAGGAATTACCACATACTTTCATACTATAGACACGACTTATAATTCGGGTGCACAGGTGTGTGGGGGTATGTGCGTCTATTATTATTCTGATAATTTGTATTTTACACACACAAACTTTTACATACATTTCATATTTGCATGGTGATGTCCTTTATCATAGCATTTTTTGTGGGTGTGTATATTTTTACTTTTTCCCTAGCTGTAACGGTAGCATAAGAAGCAATAGAGTAACCGTTAAGGCCTTTTCGGGAGGCATGGGTAGTGGTCCTTAGGTACGTCTTCTACCATCGTTAAGCGCGTCGTTGTTATTTGTTTGGTGTTTTCCGTATCTTATCTGCATAACGGCGACATGGGTATATCAGCCTGAAAATAAAATCTCTTTTGGGTTAGCGAGTGGTTGTTTATACTGATCCCAGACAGAGCGTTTTAAACAGGATGGCATCCTAATTAATTCAGAATTCACGAGTCAGAACCTACATGTGAGCCGGTGTGTTTATTTCGGATCTTCGCACATCAATTGTGCGCACGTAGCACAGGGCAATTGATTTAAGTGTGTCCCCTTTCCGCTTGATACGGACAGTTAAAAGGAAAAAAGGAAGGAGTAAGTCGAACAAATGGAGAAAGAGAGTAGCTTAGACAAGTTGGGTTAGGGTTGGGGTTGTCTCGCATGCCTATTTACTAATATACCATCATGGTAATAGTAATTTAATAGCAATTTGGTAACGATATCAGTACTAGTAGAAGTAAAAGTATGTTTGTAAACAGTAGCAGTACTGGTAGTAAGAATAGAAGTATTAGTAGTAATGAGACTGTAGTTCTATCGCCGAGGTGGGAGTTATTTTATGGCGGGAGATTCAAAAGGGAGAACAATGGGTTTTTGATTTTAACCACAGTCGCGAAGGATTTCGGACAAATGGTTTTGCGATAATGAATCCCCCAACCATAGGTAGTGTAATAGATGACATTTATAACTGCATGTTATTACACCGTTAGGCTTCCACCATCGGACCACGTGGGGATTAAATAAAACAGTTTAAGACAACCTAGAGAAAGGAAGAAAATATTATTTAAACTTACCTTAAAGAAAGCGAAGGAATGATGAAGCTACATACATATACGAATAGGCCTTTTATAATGGTTAATAAAAAAGGGAAAGGAATAACATTTTTATTAACAAAACAATTTATTTAATATTTGAAACATTTTGAAGAGTTCTTAGGTTCGAACTTGTAAGTGTATATATGCGAGCATGTGAATGTCTTTTGTGTGGCTAATTTGTAATTGATCATGTGTGAAGAAATGTTCGTCAAATTGAAAGATTGAAGAAATGTTCATCGAATTGAAAGATGTGAATAAGATTACCTTTTTCTCCCCATCCTCCTCCACACAGCTCGTTCGAGCTGGTGGGGGGGGGGGGAATCGCCGAGAGTTCTTGGTGCGTTCTTCTCAAGACGCTGATGGAAAAAGAGGAAGAGGAAAGGACCGTCCCCTTCTTTATAGATTTAAGATCACGTGCGGCCGAGCTGACCTGTCGGCCGCCCATTTGTCAGAAACCTCCGGCCAACGTGATTAGGCGAGATTTCGCGAGTTTCACCACCAGAGGCAAAGAAGGGTTAAACAAAGATAAGAAAGAAAGAAAGAGAGAGAGTAAGCGAGAGTACCTTAATTGTGGTGTTCACCACAGTTCCCATAATTATCTTGAATATTTGTATTTTCAACTAAAAAAATTATAGCTTTAAAGGAAAAAGAATTAAATCAAAATTAAATGAAGACAATAATAAATAAAACCAAAAATGTAGAAAATAAAAACAAAGAAACAAACAAATAAATTGAAGGAGAAATGAATATAAACAATGATTAAATAAAAACAAAGAAAAAGGAGAAATAAAGTAAAACAAGAAAAACGTGAAAAACGGAAAAGAAATGAGAAAATGAATTAGAAATGAATAGAAACCAAAAAGAAGTGAATAAAGAAATGATTATGAAGAAGATTTTTTTGAAAAGAATAATGCCGAAAAAAAACGAAGAAAAAAAAACAAAGAAAAAATAAATGCAAATAAAAAGAAGAAATGTAGAAAAAATAAAAACTGAAGCAAAACAATAAAAAAAATGCAAAACAAAGGAACGAAAATGAAGAACAAATAAATAAACATAAACAGAGAAGAAATAAGAAAAACTAAGAATAAAGTAAAAATGTAGAAAAACAAAAACGAAAAGGTCTAAGAAACATAACAAAGCAAAAAGAAAAACAAGAAAAGCAAACAGTTAGAAGAGAAAAGGTTTTAAAAATTAGGAAATGAAACAAAACAATGAAAAAAGAAAATGAAAAAGAAGTGAATACAAACGAGAAACAAATAAAGAAAAAAACAAACGAAATGAAAAATAATGAAGAGAAAAAGAAATGTAGAAAAACAAAAACAAAGAAGTAAAAAACAGAAGAACAAATGAAAATAAGTCGAGACGAAAAGCATAAAATAAAAAACAAAGAAAACGAAATGTGCAAACAAAAATGAAATAAAACACAGAAAGTTGGTGAAATGAGAACACAAAGAAATTAAAAAGTTTTTTTTTTGGTTTAAGATGGGGGGAACAAAGAAAGCAACAAACAAATGAAAGAGACAAAAGAAGGCGAGAGAAAAAATACGACAGAAAAAATGTTTGTCTTGTTTGTTTTCTGTGCGAAAAGCTGATCGTTAGATTGGCCTTCAATTTAGGGAAATTAATCCGAATTGGCCACCAAGATAATAAACAACAAGGATGAAGAAAAGAATCGGCTGAAAATCGAGAAAAAATTGTCTAAAACGAGTCTGTCTAGAGTCGAGAATTTCTTTATTAATAATATTATGAGACAAAGTACATATGTCTGTGTATGTGTGTCTTTCTCACCTCAACGTGACTTACACATTATTATCTTATTGATGTGTACTTTCCGTCAAAAATATATGAAAAATGTATGCATTGCAAGTGTTCGCATTTCACTATTAATCCATTACTAAAATATCTAGGTGCTTGTTGACTGTAGGGCCGAAAAAGAAATTATCTTTAATTTTAGGAGAGAGTCAAATAAGGGGGAGAGAACTCTAGTTTCAAGTTTAGACCACGATGTAACTTAAAATGGATGTTACTATTGTTATTATTCTAAAATAAAGTTTTAAAAAATGTATACGTAAAAGAATAATTTAGGAATAAAACAATCACAACGCATTCGGCACCAATGAAAAATAAAATGATTTATTAAAATAAATTATCATAGAAGAATTTGCGAATGTTGCAAGAAATGCTCACTGCACAACTCTCACATTATCTTTCGCCATTTCACAATTGTGCGGCCAGCCATTATCCTGCACTCTGTGTTAATGGTGGCAAATGTTGCTCTGCCACGGACCAAAATATATATAAATTTCATTATCTCTCTGATAGCCAGTCTGGATTTTGCAAATATATTGTTATTCCTAATGGGCATTTTCCTTGCACAATAACCACATTGGCAACGCCACAGAAACCCATTAGTTGTTTTTAATGTGGGCACAAGTCGCATGTCATGGCCACAGATGCAGGTTTCCACACCTGAAATTAATCTGTGCGCTTGCAAGAAGTCTATTAGTTTAGCATTATCTCTGGTTAAACATAAAATATCTTGCAAGTTCAGAGTGTTAAAATCCATTTTAAGATAAAACGTGGTTGAAACATGAAACTTGAGTTATATCCCCTTATTTGACTCTCCTAAAATTAAAGATTTAAAAAATTCGGTCCTACAGCCCACAAGCACTAATATCCATATAAAATTATAGAATGATGTCATAGAATTATTATCATTATCAAGATCATCATGACTATAATCATGATCATGATCATCATGACTATAATCATGATCATGATCATCATGACTATAATCATGACCATGATCATTATGATGATCATCATTATTATTATTATTATTATTATTATTATCGTTTCGATGACATAGAGAAAACAAACACTGCCCGTTGAGTTTTTATGATAGGGTGAAGGATTTCTTTCCGAATTAATTTCACGCGACGGGGTCAGTTTGAAGTTGTTGTCTGACTTGTTATTTGCTTTCTCATTTCCCCTCACCATTTGAAAATGGTTTCGTTCGGAAACTAAAAATATTTACGCGACGGGATGGAAGTATATATATATATATATATATATATATATATATATATATATATATATATATATATATAATGATTTTTTTTTTTTTAATTTTTTTTTATTATTATTATTATTATTATTATTATTATTATTATTATTTACTCACTAGGAGTTATCACACTGGTCATCGTCAGTGGTCACCCACTGCCGACAACCTGTGGTATTCCCTGGAGTCTGAGTGACAACAAGTCTCCTCAGGCCTCCAGTATGCTCCACCTCTTTTCGTTCATCACCGCTGATGACCTTGCGGTAATCGCAACAGCCACCTACCAACGATTTCCCGCTGATAAGGGCCATTGGTCCCCTCTGGGGCCCGAGTGGCAACAAGCCTTCCCAAGGTCCCAGAGCTGTCCGCGCTCTTCCAGTGGAGGTCTGGTTTTGCGCTTTCCCTCCTCGACCCTCTGTCCATAATTTTCGTGGCGTCAGCCTATGCTTGCGCCTCTCTCGTTCGGTTGTATTTTCCCCGGTTCTGTTGTTTTGTGCTTCCATGTGTTTGTTCTCCATTCGTTGCTTATGTGGGTTGGTTTCCGCATTCGAGGACATTTCTCAGGATTGTAGCTGTTTTGATCATTACTGTCCTTTGTATGGTCTCAGTTATCCCTTTGATTCCTATTTCTCCTAGTCTTTTCTCCATGTTTTTGGGGACTGTTCCTAGTGCTCCTATGATTATTGGTGTTATACTGACTTTCTTCATGTTCCATATTCCTTTCAATTCTCTGGCAAGTTCAGTATATTTGCTTCTCTTTTCCGTCTCTTTGATCTTCACTCTGTGGTCTGCTGGAACGGCAAAGTCCACGATTTTGCAGGATTTTTCTTTCTTGTTGATTATTATCATATCCGGTCTCCTTGCTGTTATGGGTTTGTCTGTTTGTACATTCATATCCCATATGATTTTGTGTTTTTCGTTTTCTAGTACCGTTTCTGGTTTGTGTTTGTACCGTTTTCTTGCATATTCGAAATTCAGTTGTTTGCACATTTCCCGGTGTACTTCTTTCCCCATGCTGTCATGTCTGTTCTTGTATTCCCTTTGTGCTAGCTTGCTGCATTCACTTATTATATGATTTATCGTTTCGTCTCTTTGTCCACACAATCTGCATTTGCTGTTTTCCTGGGTTTTATCTATTTTTGCTTTAATAAAGTTTGTCCTAATCGCATTGTTCTGTGCGGCCGTCAGCAGAGATTCCGTTTCTCTGTTCAGGTTTCCTTTTCTTAGCCATGCCCAGCTGTTTTCATTGGCTTCATCGCTTGTGAGTCTTATAAAGCGTCCATGTAGTTGTTTTTCTTCCCACTTTTCCTTTCTTGTCTTTTTGTTTCTGGGTTCAGTGCTTCCGGGGTTGTTTGTTGGGCTGGTGTCTCTTGCTGTGGTGATCAGTCTTTCCGTGTTCTGGGTTACATATTTCTCCAGCTCTTTTTTGGTGTCTTCCACACAGTCTTCTATACTTACCAGTCCTCTACCTCCTTCATTTCTTTTCACGTAGAGTCTGTCCGTGTCGTCTTTTGGGTGCAGTGCATTGTGCATAGTCATTAGTTTTCTAGTTCTTTGGTCAAGGTGCCTGAGTTCTTCTTTGGTCCAGCCTATGAATGGTCCAGAGTATCTTATTAGTGATACAGCCCATGTGTTTATCCCTTTTACTAGATTTCTGCTATATAGTTTAGTTTCTAAGAGTTTCCTTGTTCTTCGTAGATATTCTTTTCCAATCTTCTCTTTCATTTCGGTATATTTGATTGTGTCTGCTTCCAGAACTCCCAGGTATTTATAACTATCTTGTTCTCCTAGCGCCCTCATCTCCTCTTGGTTGGGGAGTTCTATACCTTCTGTCTTTTCCAGTTTTCCTCTTTTGATCTCTAGCAGTGCACATTTTTCTATTCCAAACTCCATTTGGATATCCTGGCTGAATATCCTGGTTGTGTTTATCAGCTTTTCCAGTTCTGTTTTGTTTTTTGCAAACAGTTTAAGGTCATCCATGTACATCAGGTGGTTTATTCTTTGTTCTGTATCCGTAAACCTGTATCCGGCATCACACTTTCTGAGTATGTAGTTGAGTGGCATCATGGCTATTATAAACAGTAGTGGTGACAGAGAGTCTCCTTGAAAAATGCCTCTCTGTATTTTTATCTCAGACAGGTATTGTCCTCCGGCTGTCAGTTTTAGTCTCCATGTTTCCATTGCTTTCTGGATGAGATTAATAATCCTGTCTGGTATCTTGTATATTTTTAAGCATTCAATTATCCATGTTTGGGGGATTCTGTCGTAGGCTTTCTTGTAGTCAATCCATGCCATGGTTATGTTCTTTTGTCTGCTCTTCACCTCCTTCAGAGTCTTTTGATCAATGTATAGTAGATCATGTGCACCTCTTTGTCCTTTCCGGCATCCTTTTTGTTCCTCGGGGAGCAGTCCACGTTTGTCCAGGGATTGGTAGATTTGTTCTCTCAGTTGTGCTGTGAGAATTTTCCACATTATTGGTAGACATGTTATCGGTCTGTAGTTGCTGGGGGTCGTTCCCTTTTTGGGGTCTTTTTGTATTAGTGTTGTTCTTCCTTCCGTCATCCATTCTGGTATGTCTGTTTTGCGGATACATCCGCTCAGTTTCTGCGCTATTCTTTCATGCAGGGTCGTGAATTTTTTAAACCAGTATGCATGTATTCCATCGTGGCCTGGTGCTCTCCAGTTTGCCATTTTTCTTAGGGTTTTCTTGATCGTTTCTTTGTTGATTTCTGTTTCGGTTCCTTCTTCGATTTCTTGCAGTTCATCTTTTATGTTTTTCAACCATTGGGCATTCTTGTTGTGCTTTTTTGGTCCTTCCCATATCTTGCTCCAGAATTGTTTTGTTTCTGTTGGGTTCAGTTGCTCTGTCGTTGTTTTTTCTCCATTTACGTTTTTGTAAAACTGGCTTTCATTGTTTTCAAAGGTCCTGTTCTGTTTGCTCTGTTCTGATTTGTACCTGTATCGTCTCAGTCTTCCTTCTATTGCTGCTATCCTTTGTTTTATTTCTTCATGTTTCTCATTTAGTTTTTCCTTGCGTTTCTGATTTTTGCTTCTTAATCGTTTCATGTCCTCCTTCCTTCTGTTCACGGTTTTAGCTTCTTTCCGAAGTTTGGTGATCTGGGTTTCCAGTCTGATTTCCCATCCAGGTTTTGTCGGTCCTCTCTTTTGTCCATTCTCTTCGTTTCTTAGTTTCATACTTACCGATTTTGCCCCTGCATATATCAGGTTGTTTAGGTCTGTAATAGTTTCTGTTGGGATGTGTGTGAGGAGTCTGTTTACTCTTTCTGTTTCTGCTTGTAACTTCTTCGCTACTTCATTCCTGAGAGATGGGAGTTTTGTTTTGTTTTCTAACATGTATCGTCTTATGTTCTCCACTTCACTTGCTTCTTTTTCATTGAGTTCTATCTCAGCAGGTTCTGTGGTTCCGCAGTCTTCTATCTCCCCTGGTTCTGTGATTCCGTAGTCTTCAATCTCTTCAGTTTCAGTGTGTATGTTTTGCCTGTCCTCTTCCTGTGGTCTCTCCTTTGGTGGTGTTTCTTGCTCCGTTTCGCCATTAGCCTTCTGTCTGATTTCCGTCAGTTCCATCTCCGAGAACCATCCTCGCTTGAGGATCTGTCTTGCTTGATCTGCTATCCTTTGTTCCGTTGTATGTGGGTCACTAGCAATGTCCCAGAGATGTTTCATTCGTTTTCGGTAGCCTCTTTCTATAGGGTAGCGGCTTTTATAGTAGCACTCCATCACCAGTCTGTTCTCTTTCATGGTCCATTTCTTTCTATATCCTTTCAGTTTGTTGTTTTCGCTCTGGTTTTCCTGTCTTTGGTCTGTGTCCTTGTCATACCTGGAATCAGAGAGGTTACTTACCTGGTTCTTGTCCGTTGTCTTGTTTCTGAAATTAAAGGAGCCAACATTCGCAGGATGCGGACCGGGTCCCCCATGTTGGCCATCGAGGGAGCACCTGCCCATCATGACACTCAGATCTTTCTTCTGAGTCCCACGGCGTTTATTTGTGTTTATAGACATTTATCATGGTTTAGTGTTTGTGGCAACACCAGGCCCAGGCTTAGTTTACCTGTGATCCTGTCACAGGGATAGTGTTTCTCTCATTTTCATGAGGTTCAAGGTGCACTATCACACATACATAAAGAAACATTTACGAAAAAAAAAAAAAATAATAATAAATAAATAAATAAATAAATAAATAAATAAAAAATAATAAATAAATAAATAAATGATTAAAAAAAAAAAAAAAAAAAAATTAAAAAAATAAATAAATAGATAAATAAATAAAAAATAAATAAATAAATAATAATAATGAATAATTGATAAATAAATAAAAATAAATAAATAAATAAAAAAGATAATAATTATATATATATATATATACACATACACATATACACACCAGGCACGTGCAAAAATGGCCGCCTCTTGTGTTTGAAAGATAAAAGCCTAAACGTAATCTTAAAAAAAAAATTTAAAAAAAAAAAAAAAAATGCATATTTACGTGTGAAAAATAAATAAATTATGTAATCACGGCGGCTGAAAACCCCAAAAATGCAGTGAATTTTGAACTTTGGGAAAATTACTTGTGAAAATCCCTTGAAAGATAAATATAAGTTTTTGGGAACTATTTCAAAGATAATTATTAAATTAAAGTCATAAGATATTGAGTTAAAAAAAAAAAAAAAAAATCCCACATTTTATAAAAGTTAGGAAAATTATACCCCCAAAAGTCATAAATTAGTAAAATCCGGCGTCACATAATCGGCAAACAACTTTGTTTACCAATTGACTATCGCTATGCAAAATATATGGAAGAAAAAAAAATGTTATAATTTATCATTTTTAACTTTATATATAAAAATGGTTTTGTAATAATTTATAGAAGTTGAAAAATTATTATCCATTAATTTCTTTATTCTTTTTAACGCTACAAACAAATTTAAGTACCCTTATTTTGTTATAATAAAAAGGGAAATGCTTATTTAATTAAAATATTTGTGAGTGTACGCAATTAACATCTTATTTTATTTTTAACAAAAGAGGTTCATATTAAACTTGGTATTAGTTTTTAATTATTGATGACATCTGTTTACCAATTTTTTTTCTTAGAATTTGAAATAAAACTTTTAAATGTTGAAAATTATTTTTACGTTACGAACTGCGTCAATTTTATCATTTTTTTTTACATGATTTAAAACTTTAGTTTCTCGATTTATTCTTAACGTGTCGTAACGATAAATTACATTGATTCTTTTTAAAATAAAGTGTATTTTTTATTTTAAGTGTGAAAAAGTAAATTAAAGTTAATGACTACACTGACAATTTATACATTGAATAAAAAAAAAATAAAAAAATAAAAAAAAAATAAAAAATAAAAAATAAAAATTGCGCTGATGATACACGTTCATGTATGAAAGGGAAAATATATAATTATGTCGCATTTTTTATTTTCCCAGAAATTCTAATCATTAAAATCACATGAAATATTTTTTGCAATTATATTATTTTTTTTGTGTGTGAAAATATTGATTAAACAATAATATCGCTAATTACAAAAATTACTTTTTCTTCGAGTTATACTGATTTTGTTAACACGGTATTTGGGGGTCTTTTTCGTAATATACAAAATATATTTTTTTTAAATATGTTTTTTAATTGTTAATCTTACAATGCTTTATTTTTATTACAAAAAAAAAAAATAGTATTTTTTATTAATATACAAAATTATAACTTTAGTAAAGGTGTATTTTGTGTTAAAAAAATAATATGTTTTCACCAAGATTAAAAAGCAAAAAAAACATGGTTTCATTATATTCCGTGATTGTGGATTAATAAATATTGAGAATTTCATAAAATCTGGTTGATTTCCTGAATATTTAAGTGAAGGAAGGGTCAAAATGTTTTTACATTTTGGGAATCGGCCATTGATTTTGCACGTACCTAATACACACATACATACACACATATATATATACATAGACACACATATATATATATATATATGTTACCTAATTACATAGTATAAGTTTTCTAGGATATTCTTAAGTAAAAAAATAAAAAAAGATGATAGATTCCCCTCCTATGTTTGTCTAATAAATTGACGCAAAGTTATCAAACATTCAGTCTATATTGAACAACTTACTCACACATTATATATATATATATATATATATATATATATATATATATATATATATATATATATATATATATATATATATATATATATATATATATATATATATATATATATATATATTAGGGTAGGTCGATTTTACACTTTTTTTTAAATATTAAAAAAAGGCACGTTCCGAAAGTTGTATATAGACCTATTAAATACTCATGCAAAAAATTAGATCAAAAACTTCAGCGGTTTTTTTAGCGTTTGGTATCAAAGATCGTAGACAAGAATATACTGAAAATTCCTCGTTTTTGCAAGATTTGCTTGAATATTGGTGTGAAAACCAAATAATTTTAGCATTTAAAAGCAGGGAATGTCCTTTTATTTTATAAAAATGATATGAATTCAAGAAATCTTCAAATTGAAAATTTCCCCCCCCCCTCATTTTCAGTATCTGCTTTTGTAAACTACCTTTTAACGTTATGAATTAAACAGTAATATTTGAATACCTAAAAAAATGATTTTTTCTGTTATTAGTGAAAATATAACAAGCAAAGAAATAAGGAAAAACCTAACACTATTTTAATGAAGCTTAATATAGAGAGTCAAATTGCTCCATATAAGACCCCTTAGACAAAAATGCTGGTCTCAATTTCTGACTCAAAACTTTGGCTGTAATGTGTTGATGCCTTGCTTCAAAACCATATACAGTTTGTGAAGCTTCTGTTATTAACTTAACTGCCCGTTCCACACCCTGAGAATGTGAGGGCAAATCTGGCAAGTCAAGCTTGGTTCCATTCATCAACGATTCTCGAAGTTCAGATTCAGTAAAATCTTCCGTCATTGGTGGTTCAAAAATGCCGCATAATTTTAAATCTATTAATTGTGTCCAATGTGTGGCATTAAAATTAATAGGTAGTATTCTTTTTAATCTTTTTCTGGTTGACTCCTCACTCCTGAAAGAACAAATTAATTAATTGAATTATTAAAAAATTCCAATCTGTACTGCTTTAATAATTATGGTGAAATTAGATAAAATCTTTAAAAATCATTCTATAAATTGGAATAAATAATTGAGTCAGAGATATATGAATAAATATTACTTACCTAATGGCCAAAATTCTTTTTAAAGCTTCTTCTCTTACTTCAATCTCCTCAGATTTAACCATGGAATATAGAAAGTTTTCAGGCAGTAAACAAAATGTATTACCTTGTATATTTCTAAATGTGATATCTTGGATTTCCTGAGGCTTCTCCTTAATCCTCTGGGTCATATTAAAAATGGGCACTTACTGATTGTGGAATTTACTATTTCTTTTAATTTCAAACCAAAAAGTGGCATACACATTTACAATAAAATTTACTACATAGTGTAGTTTTGTTGTGTGCCTTTGTGGGTATGCACCACGAGTCCATAAACACATAAGCCTGATGGCCAAAGTCAACCATCTTGCTTGGTTTAAAGGACCAATTTTCCAGGAGGCATATCTAGAGTCAACCTTACCTCTAGAAATACCTACTGTGTATTCATAAAAGAATCTTTGGTCAGAACTAAGATCATGTATTTCATCAATTTTAAAAATTGACTCTAGAGGATTGCTAATAGTGGAAAATGATATTTGGGGTAAATCATATCAATCATTTGAGCATAATTTCCCCAGAGGGCTACTGAATGTTGTAGGGCCCTTTGCGCAACCATCTATGTTTTTAAAAAGGGCTCTGAAAGGTAGTTCATTATGATGCAAAGAGCAACCAATTGTGTGAAGAGTTTTAAAAAGTTTTTTTTCTAAAATTGCAACCATTCCACCATCGCAACTTGTGTTGGTATTAGTGTTGTCAACAAGTATAGCCTTGATACTGTTCTCACTGTGGAATTCATGCAAAACATCCACCACTTGATCTGCATGAACAGCACCTGTTGCACCACTATTCGGAAGAACTCTATGTGTCAGATATTTACTTTCACATGGTGTTTCTTTTGTAAAAGTTAAATGGTGTTCTGGTCCCTTAGTTTTTTTCATAATTCTCTGTCTATTTTCATCCACAATTTCCTTATACATCAATGTGTCCTTATCCATTCTCCCATCAACTCCAATACATATATTTTAGGTGGGGTAAAAACTCCTGGCTGAAATAGTTTTATTTATCTACCTCCAACAAGGTAAGATGTGACACAAGGTCAGGAAAGTGGGATTAGATAACCCTGCGCTATAGAGGTGAGCACTCTGGCCATTAAAAAATTGACTGGGCAGCCCCGTCGGCATTCCCCTGTAGGGGCGCCTCAGACAGTTAGCAATAAACTTACTCCTCCCCAAAGAGGAAAGGCAAAGCCTGGGAGGATGCACCTCCTAGAATTGCACAGGACGGACAAGCCCCAATAGACGGGCGTAAATCCAGACCCAAAGGCCCGGACGATACCGGTTTATTTGGTGGGGTAAAAACCCCTGGCTGAACTAGATTTTATTTATCTACCCCCAACAAGGTAAGATTGACAAAAGGTCAGGAAAGTGGGATGAGAAAGCCAGTGCTCGAGAGGTGAGCACTCTGGCCATTTAAAAATTGCCTGGGCAGCTTCGTCGGCATTCCCCGGTAGGGCCGCCTCAGACAGTAAGCAATAAACTTACTCCTCCCCAAAGAGGGAAGGCAAAACCTGGGAGATGCACCTCCTAGAACTGCACAGGACGGACAAGCCCCAATAGACGGCGTGAATCCAGACCCAAAGGCCCGGACGATACCGGTTTATTTGGTGGGGTAAAACCCCCTGGCTGAACTAGTTTTTATTTATCTAACTCCCACAAGGTAAGGTGTGACAAAAGGTCGGGAAAGTGGGATTAGATAAGCCAGCGCTCGACAATTCAATATATATGTGTGATAATTAAACAGACAATCAACACGGGAAGTCAAATTCGCCCGATGAATTTTCAACCGGTGAATACCATAAAAAATATCCAATAAATAAAACGCCTATGTAAACAAATAATTATTTATATATAACATTAAATATCATAGTGTTTTATTCCTTTTTAATTTGAATATGTACATTTAATTTCTTAAGAAAAATAATAATAAACTTTAAAATATTTATTATTAAGTAATGTATTACTTTTTTTTGTTAAAACCCGGGTTTAATTTAAGGCGACACATCTGCCGGTGAAATCTCGGCAGTGAGAAAAAATCTCGATTTATTTGATCTTAAAGTTGCAATGCTCAAATAAATACAAAATTTTGAAGAAAAATATTTCTTGTGGTAACTTTTGACATTATTTGGCAACTTTCTTCGAGTGCGATAATTTACAGTTTCAAAATCGACCTCCCCTAATATATATATACATAGACATTTACAAATGTATATCTACCCAAAATACGTCTTCAATTCATACGCTCGAGATTTGAAATGTTTATCGCCAGCTGAAAAATAACGGTCAATACTGTTCTCTATCTCTAACGTGACAAGCTTCTTTTTGGAGAGAGGGGGGGGGGGGTTAATAACGTTCAACTCAAAACGCAAAAAATATTATCTCCCGACCCCGAATTGAAATCTCAGAAGCTTCTTATTAGTTAAAATTAAAATTAACAATAAATATAACATTTGTATATCTACCCAAAATACGTCTTCAATTCATACGCTCGAGATTTGAAATGTTTATCGCCAGCTGAAAAATAACGGTCAATACTGTTCTCTATCTCTAACGTGACAAGCTTCTTTTTGGAGAGAGGGGGGGGGGTAATAACGTTCAACTCAAAACGCAAAAAATATTATCTCCCGACCCCGAATTGAAATCTCAGAAGCTTCTTATTAGTTAAAATTAAAATTAACAATAAATATAACATTTGTATATCTACCCAAAATACGTCTTCAATTCATACGCTCGAGATTTTTATTATTATTATTATTATTATTATTATTATTATTATTATTATTATTATTATTATTATTATTATTATTATTACTATCGGATGCGAAACATTCACCCGCTATTTTAGAGACTACAACCAAGAGATCTTTTTTATGATTCTAACCACCCCTTTTAAAGCTCAATTGTTTAAATCTCTCTTGTATTTGGTTCACTGGGTATATTCGCCAAGTGTTGAGGTGTGTATAGTAAAGCAAGAAGTTCGAAGTCACATAAACACGACCTTCTCTTTTTAATTTTGATGAAATTCGAACAATGACAGCGTGTAATTTCATTACGTGATCCGTTTGAAACGATGCCAATGCAAAATATACGGAATAATCACGTTGACACACCGGTACTCGTTAGATCACCGAAGTTAAGCCACATTGCGTCTTGATCGGTACTTAGATGGGAATACCAGGCGTTGTATGTGAGAGGATGGCGACACCGAAAACTGAAAAATAAACTGCAAAAACTTACGTTTTTACCTCCTTTGACCGGGATATGCATGCGATTAAGGACCGCTTGAGAATTTAATATTCCCTAGAAACTTCCCCATTCGGGGGAAGTCGGCACAATCCGCCTAGTGTGAATCTCTGCATCAGAAAAGAACAGATGCCATGGCTATCTCCAGGACATGGTGAAGTGGATACCGACGTGGACTGATGACTCGGCGTGCCGTGTTCGAATTATTTTGGTTTCATAAGAACTACTTTAAATATAGATTTTTTTTTTTACTTTTATTCAATTCAAACAAGACATATTGCAAGGGACTTCTGTGATAGGGGTCAGATTGGGGGCAGCTATGGTGGGGAGCTGGGAAGCAAGATATTTGTTTATATTACACTTAAATTTCTGCATGTCGATACGGTCGGCGAAACAGGGAATTCCAAAAACAAACGTCCGAGGAAAGTAGCAATCAGAGACGAGACTTCTACAGTGAAGGGGTTGGATTTTTTTTTGCTAGTGGGGTGAGTTGGAAGTATTTACGTGGTGAGTGAAAGTGCGGTGAGTTTGTCGGAGCACATTTCGTGGAAGTATTTGTATAACAGGTACAGGGATGCAACTCTGCGATGATGCGACAGAGGCTGGAGTTCGGAAGACAGTGCGGGACCTATTAGGTTAGAAATTCTTTTTTATACGGTATCTAAGGAAAGGCTAGTGTTTAGTACACCAGCCCAGATATGTCAACAATACTCCATGCACGGGCGAATGGTGGCAAACCTTTACGTGGTCCATCCCGTGAGTACTTCATTCTAAAAAGAATCCGAGAAGCCAATGCCAGTAACAGAATCCAGCAGCTCTAACAGCTGTTACATGATGATTCGTATGAATTACGTCATCTCATGAACAACATTCTAGTACAACTCTAATTTCATGAGATATACAATATATCCGTTACAGGAACGTTTAGCCAGATCAGTTCTTAGACGGATGGGTGACCGCTTATAAATGATGTTACATAGCCCCTAATGAGTATGATGCTGTATGCTCCTTAACACCAACATCTCGTCTCAAAGCTTTAAGATGTTCTGAAGACGACGACGTTACAACATTTCCGGTGCACTAAAATGAGATGTGATGTATGAAAGTGCACTACATAATCTAAATCTAAATAATGAGTTGGAAGCATTTATAAACATTCATGGGTGAATTAAACATTAACATAGAAGTTATGTAAACATGCACTAAGTTGCATGTTTAGTGGTGCATGAGAATGGCAGACGTTGCACGTGATAGATTCTCGGCCAAAGGACAAAGGGTGGGGGAGCACAGAGGAATTTGAAAATATCTCTGATTTTGTATTTTGGACCACCCGGCATTCCATTTGTCTAATTGAGAGAATAATGTTTGATGACTCCCTGCTGCGGTTATGGCTTATTCAAAGACTGCCAAATTTAATGGCTGTCAAAACACAAAAAAAACCCTGGACGTGGGATGTTGGTGTGTGTCTATAAAGACTTAGATATAGGCCCCTTTGAGGTGAAACTGGCTGGATATTATCTGTAGTAGCCAGTCCTTGGGTGGTCGAATGGTGACCACTGAGAAAGACCAGAATCTAAGATTTCCGGTCAGTAATGAAAATATTCCAGGACAGGGAAGTGAAGACGTTAGAGTCGGCCCTCAGAGTATGAGACAGTCAGTTAGAGTGAGACGTTTGAGAGTCAGTTGGTTTTCGGTGGTTTTCGGAAATAGAGGGTCTGTTGTGTCGGGTAAGACTTATCTTTTCATTTGTCTGGGATAAAAGATCTCATTTTGCAAGGCTGCTATTCAACCTACGTTTGGCTAAGATCAAAGTGTAGTATCTGTTCCGATGGATACTGCACCCCATAGACTGGTATTGTCTTGACCTTTAGGGCTTGATTTACGCCGGTCTATGGGTCTGTCCTATGCAGTTCTAGGAGGTCCACCCCCCCAGGCTTCGCCTCCCTCTTTGGGGAGGAGTAAGTTTATTGCTTACTGCCTGAGACGCCCCTACCAGGGAATGCCGACGGGGCTGCCCAGGTAATTTTTAAACCCCACTTTCCCGACCCGACCTTGGGTCACATCTTACTTGTGGGAGTAAGATAAAAACTGGCCTTGTGCCTAACTCCTGGAGAGGAGTAAATCAATATTCAACCTACGAAAACGAGTACAATTTGTAATCTCCCAAAAAATAAACATCTGTTAATTGTTTATAAATTGGGCTTATGGTTTTACTTGGTATGATAATTCTTTGTCGCAGTACTGACTGAGTCGAACGGCAACTTTGCACCAGGCACAACGAGCGGGACGATCACGGCCAGTGCGGTGAGCGCACTCATGTATGTTCATACTTGTTACTAGTTTTAATTAGCAAAAACACAATAGCACGAAATATCTTATGAACCTGTAAGAAAAAACGATGTATGTAAAATCTCCTGTGGCCGTGGTTACAATGATAGTCCAATCTTATCGTCTAGCTACAGCCACTGTCAATGATTTCACATTCTTCCCTCTGTGTACCTAAAACTAAACGGAACTTCTATGAGCAAAGTTTCTTTCCTAGAACTGTCCGTCTGTGGAACACAGTACCACGGGGCTGCTTCCCGGCTAACTACAACATTGCCGTTTTTAAGATCAATGTAAACAAATTCTTGTTGCGACGTCGTCTTAAATAATCAAATTCTGCCTAATTTCAACCATCGTTACTAATCATCACGGTGTTATCTCACTGTCAACCTGACAAACTCATTAGCCTTTATCCTCGAGTTGCTTTCTCGCCATGATATGTCGTGACTCTTTAGCAAAAAATAAAATCTTGAGATTTTTAGTGTTATTCGTTTTGTTCAATGAAATCAGGAGAATTGCCTCTGAGCCCGGTGTTAGAATCGGGTCGTGTTCCCGACTATAAGCGAGTTCATAAAATCAAGCAATTGTTGCATGCAAAAACAGAGTAATAATTAACAAACAAAAGGAGGTAGTTCAAATAAGGTTTATTGAACGTGTATGTATGTGGGATGATGACGTATGTGGTGTATGTATGTGCGTCGATAGAAAACAGTTCTTGAAAAGAGTATGTGAAGAAATGAGTCCGACGTGGGAAAGTCCTTGAAAACCGTATACAAAGAAAATGAGTTGAGAACTCTTACCGTTGTTGAACACGTGTTGACGGAGCGCTGGTGTCTTAGCGTCATTCAGCGAGGCCAATTGAATAGAGAAGATCCCTTTTTCCGGTGTCCCTTGGTTATATATCTTCTAAGGGCAGATAACTCCTGGTCGCTTTCACGGTGAACAGCGACACCTACCGGCCGGTTATTGCAGTTATGTTTTGAAAGGAGGGGAATACTGCTAGACCGGCAACATTGTTTTGGGGTAATGGGGCTTTGCTTCAGCTTCTTGCCATGTCTATTCGTCTCCCATTTCTAGATTTATTCCATGGAACATTTTGATGCACATCTCATCTCTGTACACGAGATGATTCATTGGTTTGTTTGTTTTGCCTAAATCAATTGGGAGTTGGTGAGTTTTGTGAGCAACAATGTAGATCAAGTTGATTATACTAAATAATCATTTTCGTTTTTTCGTCTCAGTTCCCAATCTATCACATCCTAAAGGTTAGAGTGACGCTCCTCACTGGATAGAAAACGCACTTTTTGGTGAGTTTACTTCGGTTCAATTTTATAGTGAAAAAGTTCTGAATAAATGAATAAAAAATAATACACAAAGTTATTTATCGAGATTCTCTGTTCTTTTTTGGGGGGGCTGCACACTATAGTTTAATTTGGCTAAATACCGCTTATTCAAGGGAGATAATCTCCAACAGAAGAGGTAACTTATAGCATTACATATTATAGAAAATTTTTATTTTTTACCTGTTATTAGGCATTTTAATCTCCTTTTTCTTTTTCTAGTCTTATGTCGATTTTTTTTTTGTGGGGGGGGGGGTATCATTCATCCGATTAGTGGAACATTGTAGAACCAATTCCATAATGGCAAACAAACAGCAAAAATAAAAACAAACGTGCCACTAAAAGAAGATTAAATATTTTTTGAGTAAAAGAGAATCGACAAGTACATAAAAAGGGCAAAAAAAATATTTGAACAGAAAAGGATTCCACAAACGAAATGTTTATTGATCTGCAAACGAGACAGACATAAAGAAAATCGAAAATTTTAGTGTTTTCTTATCTTTACAAATCTATTTCTTGCGTGCATATCAAAAGTGTGAAAAAATATTTCTGGTTTGTTGTTATTGAATTGGATGTGTCTATTCACATCTTCGTTCCCCCCCCCTCTCCCCCCTTCCTTCCTTTCTTCCTTTTTTACCTTCTTCCTTCTTGTTTTTCTTTCGTTTATCATCTTGTATTTCTCTTCTCTTTCTGTCTGTCCATCTTTCTTTTTATTTCTTCCGAACGTATTTTTTTTGTTTTATTTTACATTTATTTATTTATAAGCAGCAAAATCCGGCGTTGCCCTGGATATAATAAAAAAAAATCCTAAATCATTTTG
This sequence comes from Sepiola atlantica, assembly GCA_963556195.1. Taxonomy (NCBI): domain Eukaryota; kingdom Metazoa; phylum Mollusca; class Cephalopoda; order Sepiida; family Sepiolidae; genus Sepiola; species Sepiola atlantica. The sequence goes on from CAUVYP010000834.1 coordinate 133,013, forward strand.
CATCTTTTTTATTCAAATTTTTTTACGTTTTATAATTTTATTTTTAGAGTAAAGCCCCAGAATGTGCTCAGCATTGATTAGATGGAAACCAGTGTAATTAAAGCGACATTTATTGAAACACATTTCTCTAAATTTATAATCTTTAACCCTTTCAGCGTCTCCTGAAAATCAATGTTGACCACTTTTAACTCTTTTTACAAGCTCTGAACCGCTTATTAATATGTATATCCATGTTTTAATTTCTATAATTTTGTGTTATAAATAAAATAAAATGTTGTATTTTCCTTTTTATGGATGTCTTACATTTGTAGCAGTTACAGATTCAAATCGTGTTATGCACTACGTTTTTTATGTAAATGGACAGGTGTATCTCTGGTAGGATTGCTCCCACAGCCAATCAGAAGCTCTGGCGTAGGCGTAGGTGTAGGAGCGCGGACCTTAGCTTATTAAGATGTTGTGTCTTACAGAAAATGCTAAGATCCACGCTTGCATCTAAATTGTTAAAAAGATGTTTTAAACAGTAAAAAAAAAACAAGTAAAAACATGCATGAAAGTTGAATGAAGGGTAAGGCATGCATGTAGTTGAAGGAAGAATAAAACATAGTTTTAAAATTTAAAAAATATTTATATATGTATAAAGTACAAGAATATATTGCTCATTTGAAATTGCTCCGTTAAGGAAAGTAACAAAATGTCTGTGCCTGTAACTTATGAGTGCGTATGTGTGTGTGCAGTTATATGAAAGTGTGTGTGTGTGCACGGGAGTTGAGACTTGTCGGAGTGTCTAAGTGTACGACTGTGGATGCGTGAGTGAGAATTGATATGACCTGTAGTGGTAGTAACTGTCAAGATCTATAGATTAAATAGAATGTGTCCCGTGTGTGACACTAAACTGCCGCATACACCTTTGAGCTAGGTGTGCTCTTCTACTGCACCCCATCGCACCGAAATGCATCTTTTCTAGCCTTTTTTACGTGTTTTCTACTTACCCTATTTCACAACCCTATCAACTACTCTCAGCAATCTTAGGTATGAGATTAAACTGTAGCCAGTCATAGGGTCTTAATTTGACAGTTTCGGGGGATATGGTGTCATATCTTCAGTACCACTACTCCCAGATTCACTCTTACCCGGGGTAGTAGTATCTGTCAGAATCACATCTATTGGTTTAATAGAATCTATCGCTTACAGACTATTTGTTTAGTAAATATACGCCTACAAAAAAAGAAATCAATCTACAAACCAATACATGCGGGTTCAGCATAAAATCTCACAGAAGAGACGTTGCTAGTCTCTCTCTCTCTCTCTCTCTTTCTCTTTCTCTCTCTCTCCCTCTTTCTCTCTCTCTCTCTCTCTCTCTCTCTCTTCTATATCGTTATTTTCTATCAAACGTTGCTCGTCTATCTTTGGGTTCCTCCTTGTAAGACATTCATAGTAAGAATTGGTCTTACAACCTTAATGAAAATATACTTTCTTTCTCCCTCCATGTACTTAGCGTCAGGCAGAATTTCCGTAGACAGGACTTCTTTGCTAGGGCGTCCCGCCTGTCGAACACATTGCCGCAGGATTACTTCCCTGTTGGTCGTCTCCAAATACAATGTGAAGAAATTCTTGTGATGGACCGCCCGAAAAGCAATCAAACGCAGCTCATACCATTTATCAACGTTAGTATTCCCATAGTCTTCCTCATCTTTCAGTCGGCATTCATTGCTGTCTCATTACTTTTTATCCTCGATTGGCTCTTGGCTTTGATAAGCGGTGACTTCGATAGTAAAAGAAATGACTCAACGACGGTAAAAACTAACAACTAACCAATCGTTCATTTGATGGGCAAAATGTCTAGTTTTCCTCTTGTCTGTTTACAATTTTTATGTTATATTTTTTACTACAAGCAGGGCTACCCGGCGTTTTCCGGGACCATAAAAAGAACAAAATAGACGAGGTTAAAAGTGTTTGTAACATCTTTATATTAAAAATTCTATCTCGCTATCGTTTTCAATCCATCTTTCTATCTTTCTATCTTTCTATCTTTCTATCTTTCTCCCTCCCATTTTTACTCTCCGTCACGCTCTTTCACCTCCGCCCAGACCATCCTTCTCTCCCTCTTTTAATGTATAGAAAAAATATTATTATTATTATTATTATTATTATAATAATAATAATAATAATAATAATAATAATAATAATAATAATAATAATAATAATAGTAGTAATAATAATAGTAATAATAATAACAGAAATAATAATAGTAGTAGTAATAATAATAACAGAAATAATAATAGTAGCAGTAGTAATAGTAATAATAATAATAGTAGTAGTAGTAGTAGTAGTAGTAATAATAATAATAATAATAATAATAATAATAATGATAAAAATAATAATAATGATGATGATGATGATAATGATGACGACAATAATAATAATAATAACAACAATAATAATAACAACAACAACAAGATGATGATGATGATGATGATGATGATGATGATGATGATGATGATGATGATGATGATGATGATGATGATGATGATGATGATGATGTAAAAGTAAGGCATTCACCTCTCCTTTACATAATAGATAGCATTGAAAATGCGTGAAAAAAACAATTATCCCTTGACGAAACCTGGCCCAGTTAATCCCCAAATAATTTTTTTTTCTTTTAGATATTTTTTCACCCAGGACAACGCCGATCAAGAATATACCAACTTGTTGAGTGTTTGTTTTGTGTGTTTTTTTTACTTTTATCTGGACATACACCCACACCCACTACTGCCTGTTATATAATAAATTATTTATTTTGACATTTTTTCTTATTTTTTCTTTCTTTCTTTTATTCTTTAGATCTTTTTTTTCTCGCTCTCCTTTCTCACATTTTCTCTTTCTTTATCTTTTTTTCTTGCTCGACGATTGTTTGTTTTCATCATTTATTCGATTAGTGAAGTGTTTACCTTTCACGGCAGACAAGATTTAAACCGAGTCATACCTACAATACACTCGGGATTTTCATTTGCCATTACTCAATTGTTGATGACTAGAAACAAATATTCTCAAAAACGGCAAAAATCAAATTTTGCCAAATATATTCGGACGAAGCATGTCTGAAAAGTAACGGTACTGGTGTCACAAACAATTTATTTTAATACCATACAACAAACTAAATAGTTGTCCCCTTCAAAGTAACCCACCTCGAGTTTAATGGACGTTCTCATCATTCTCTGCCATGTTTCTATGAGCTACTGTAAGGATTCTTCTTGGATGCCCCTCTCAGCGCCTTTCTTTACGGTCTTTTTGATGACCTACACGGGTCCCTTTGATGATTCTCGTGAGTTTGGGAAAGGGTTTCAAATCACTAGGAGCAATATCAGGTGTGTAGGGAAGGTTTTCTCGGTCAGAAACTGCTGGATGTTCAAAGTGTTCTCAGCAGGTTTATTGTCGTGGTGGAAAATATAACTAATGGCTGCGAACAAACAAGATTCTAATTATATACTTTTCAAATATAAGGTTAGATGATGACACAATCCAATTATCCAACTTTCTTCCATCCATCACACGACACACAGTCCTGTTAATTTTTACATCTATATTACTAACTGGTGCTACCAGATCAGGCTGTCTGAAAATACCGGCTTCCTTACTTATAATGCACCAAACATTGATGTTACTTTTTCCTTTCTCTTTGCAAAACTCTATCATGTTCTGCAAAGCTAAAAACAATACAACAATTTTCCTCTAAAAACAACCAAACAAAACACCATGAATAAATATTTGAAGATATAAAGAACTTGAAGCATAAAAACTAAAAATGACCGGGTTCGGCATTAAATAACCCGAAAAGGGTCGATATGCCGTAAAACAAAACAACCAAACCAACCAACTATATTACAATCTGAAACGCCCCTCTATGATTAAATTTGCCTGAAGTTTCAAGTCAGATCATGTATGTCTTCAAGTCATTGGGTAGGTTTTGAAAACCCTTAAGATTTTATTTCTTGTGTATGGTTTTAAAAGAATTTATCTTTATTAGTTCTAAAGTCAGGGTCCAGTGTTTAGATTGAAAATCGATCGATACCATAACAGATGGCATGTTAGTCTCAATTTTACGATGTGTGTCTAAAACGTAAAGAGACTGGCGTCATTGCCAATTTATTTCAATTCCAAAGATCAAACTAAGTTGTGTGTCCCCTTCAAAGTAATCTATCTTGTCTAATGCACTTTCCCATTTTCTCTCGCATGCTTCTATTCAGTGTTGCAATGATTCTTCCACAATCCCCCTTTGCTCTGCCATTAGAGCCTTCGGTACTTGTTCGTTTTTTACCATAGTCCGTTTTTCACAACTTTTTACTGGACATTTTTTTGTTCCTTTTTCGGTGTACACTTACCTATCAGGCTGCTAGAGAATTCCGGGGGTTTGGGAATTTTTTTTCAAATATTTTACATTTTAGGAATGGGGATCCGTTTCCAATGTTTACATTGGAAACTGATCCCCGCTTCCTAAAATGTAAACTGATCCCCCTCTTTTTGACTATCTCAATTCTTTTTAAAATCTTTTTATCATGTCGATAGAGAATTCCGAGATTTTTGGGAAAAAAATTCAAAAAATTTAGATTTTAAGCCCGGGGATCAGTTTTCAATGTAAATTCAACGTAGACTGATCCCCCTCTTTTTGACCGTCTCAAATTTTTTTAATTCTTCTTACAGATCACCACGCTTTCAAAACGGGTCCTCTTGATGATACCCTTGAGCTTGGGCTAAAGAAAAAAAATCATACGGAGCAAGATCAAGTAAATAAGGAAGTTATTCCAGTGCATTGATATTCTTTTTATTCGTTGCTCTGTGTCTATCGTTGGTTCTTCAGTTCTCATAACTGAACGACTGAAAAAAGAGGAAGTGTAATCAAGTGTAAGTGAAAAAAAATGCAATGGTTAAAAAAGATTACGGTTAAATAATCCCAATGTTATCTTGCAGACGGTAATTTTTTTATGAATAAGTATTTTTTAAAGGGTTAATTTTGATTAAAGCAAAAAACGACGAAACCACTCTTACTCAAAATTCCTAAATATCAGTCATAATATTAGTTTCCTATTTATTTCGCACAACGTTTTTGTTCAACTCGTAAAATATAGAGTATCTTGGAATTTAACGCAGCTGTTATTTCATCAATAATTACTTAATTTATCTGTCTAAACAATTAGAAAAGTTCTTGATAAATGTGAAAAATTGACTGTGATCAGGTGAGAAGGCAGCAATGTACTTACATTGTGTGTTTGGATTCTTAATTAAACTAGGGTTATTGTATTTTTTAAGTAACACTTACCGTTACTGGAGACATGTGACATGTACCGCATGATCACTTTCTTCTCTTCCTCTAACGGTTTCTTGTGTCTGTTAATTCGAGTAATCTGCCAGCCATTTTTGTTACAAGTGCCCGTAGTGTTATGGTGGCGTTAACGAAGTCACACGACAGGCCAAATTGTAAAGTTTTTTTAGACGGTCAACTGCGTCGCGAAAGGGCAATTTATTTCGTAACTTAAAAGCTAAGTGCTGTTGCTTCACTCCTCGATCTGACCGGTTTTTATTTTCTTTTGGGACTCGAGATTTTCTCGTCATTTTGCGAAATAAAACGCCGCATGTAACTAACATGGGTAGTAGCAGGGAAGGATTCCGGAGAAGAAATTGTCTCTTACGGTCGAAGAGTGAGACAAATTTGTCTGTCGCCCGTCAGTCAGGAAGACGCTCTTCTATCTGCATAGACGTTTTCTGCTTTTCAGAAAACATAACAGAGTACGTGACTCCGGTGGATATTTGTGTGAACAAATTGCAGTTACAATCTTCTGGGGAGGACAGTGGTCATCGAGTGGGGAATCTCTAAAGTACTCGTTGGGGTTCAGAAAAAAACTTGAGCATCTCAAAATTAAGTTTCTTCCAGGATGGATTCATTTAATCTATCTCCATGTTCCCCAGCTATTGATAGAAGTCCATCTTCATTCGTAGTAAAACCACTTCAGATCCAAATTACTGGGATACATTCAATGGTCTGGAAATGCATACTGACTGGATAAGCTTTCGCAATTTTTTGTCTCGTTTTGAGTATTGCGTAGCTGGCATGGAAAATAATGCAGAGAGATTGAACTTCTTAAAATGTTCGCGCTCTGGAAGACTCTTACTGCTGATTCATCATCTGTAAGTCAGCAATAAAAATTACCGAGTTGCCCTCACGGTCCTGAAGAACGAATACCTCGATGAGGACGAAATCATTGAAAACATTTACCTAAGCATACTTGACCTCTCCGTTAAGCGGGATAAGTCTTTTCCATTCTTAATGGATTTTGTCTCTAGGACAGCCAGTCTTCTGGCGGAGTTGGAACGTTCTTTTAACGGAGTTTTCTCGAATAACAATTCTGACGGGACTCCTCTCATGGCGATGATCCTTTTCCCGGATTCTTCAGAGAAGTAAGGGTTAACTGATTCAGCTCTCTGGTAAAAGAATTCCAACACTGTCTTCCATTTTATGAGACACCTAGTAGGCTGTCAAACACCTCCTTATCAAGGGGAGTTATCACTATGACTCTACTCCTAATGCTGAGCGGGGATCAATTAGATATGCGGAGTCAAGGCTTCGCTCAAACTCCACACGGAGGGATACTTCCTTTCATGTGGACTCGGCATTCCGAACTCATTCTGGAAATTTTACTAATCTTACACCTATCTTATATGTCACCTTTGGCAGAAATGGTGAAAAGGTATATGCCAATTATTTTTTTTTTTGACACTGGTAATAGACGAACCTATCTGTCCAGTGTTAAAGCCCCTCGGTAGCTTGGAGTTCATTAGTCTAGATTGTAATTTCAAGTTGTCTACAATCCTTGGAGACTGCGACAAATGCTTCAAGGAGATACTTCTGGAATCGCCAAAGAGAGATCTGTAAGCAGTAACGTCAAACATGTTTTATGGGATAATGTAAATCCGAGGCTGCTGTTGAACCTGAACGTGGAAGGGTTCGCTTCCTCCATGCCCCCTTCCCCAGTAGTGAGAGATTTATTAGAACCATGCAGGTGAAGAACCAGTGTTTTATTTACTCCTCCCCAGGAGTTAGGCACAAGGCCAGTTTTATCTTACTCCCACAAGTAAGATGTGACCCAAGATCGGGGCGAGAAAGTGGGGTTTGAAAAGCCAGCGCTCCAGAGGTGAGCACTCTGACCATTTAAAAATTGCCTGGGCAGCCCCGTCGGCATTCCCCGGTAGGGGGAACCAGTGTTTGGAGAGATTTAGACCCTAGTGGTATGCTGAATACCTGTTGAGTCTCAGTTAGAGGTTCCAAGGCCGTTCTTGAGTGCCATTCCGAAACCAATTAAGCATTCATGATTTGGTCTTAGTAAAGAGTCCACTTTTTAAGTTCTTAGAATTGTTTCGGGGTTGCTTAGTGAAAGCGATAGTGTTGTTAGGTCAGCTAAGGTCAAAGTGCATGTTTAATCCTTGAAGCACCTGTTTCCGCTTGCGCTGTCTCCTTGACTTATCTACATTATCCGGTTCTACTGCAGACGTTCCTTCTCCTATCCTCCCCCTCTGACATCGCCATTTGCTGGAGTGAAGGTGAGTTGGCTCTGTCTGATATGTAAAACCCTGCAAGGGTGTCCAGCAATGATTTTCTGGGACTGGCATCATTTCAGGGATGGGAGTTGAATCTCCTCCTCCTTCAAGACAGAAATGGTAATGTACAGACTGCGCTCCTTTAAGCGGTGGCGGGGCAGACGTAGTCTACTACTTGAATACGTTAGCTAGGCCGATTGAAAAAATAATATCTTTCAAATTATAATTATTATTACTAATATTGCTAAGTAGACTTGGTAAGGTACTGTACATACATTCCTATATTATTATTTTATTATTTTGTTTCTTGGAAATGTGTAGAGAATTGACTGTGGTCATGTGGGAGGGGAGCGGTGTAGTTAGATTCTTAACTAACCAAAAGAGTTATTGTTGTTTTACTAACACTTACAATTATTGGTGGCATGTGACCTGTACAGCATGATCACTGTCTGTAGTTATAAGAAAGGCATAATGCTTCTCTTTTTTATTCTTCTAACGGTTTCTTTGGCTGGACTTGTGTCTGTTAACTCGAGTAATCTTCGAGACATTTTTTGTTACAAGTGCTTGTAGAGTTATGGCGGAGTTAACGAAGTCACACGACCAACCAAATTGTAAAGGTTTTCAGACGGTCAACTACATCCCGGAAAGGCAATTTATTTCATAACTTAAAAGCTAAGTGTTATTGCTTTTCTCCTCAACCTGACTAGTCTTTATTTTCCTTTTGGACTCGAGATTTTATCGATATAAAAGTACACTTATTTCTCTATTGTAATTATTTTCTTTCTGGTGTATCTACGGATTTTTTTATATATATTAAGATAAATACAAACGAATAGATATCATTACCACAAGTAATTAATTTATTAAAATGAGTTTTAAATAATAAATTAGCCATATTATCCACTCTGTAAATAAGGGGTTTGTTGTACATATAAATGCAATTGGGTTATAAAGTAATGTATATGTAGTGGCCTTTTGACTAAGATCAGAGTGTAGTATCTGTTCCGACGGATGCTCACTCTGTAGACCGGTACCGTCTTGGCCTTCGAGTCTTGATTCCACAGGTCTGAGGTACTGTCCTGTGCAGTTCTAGGAGGTCCACCCTCCCAGGCTTTGACTTCACAGCCTTTGATAAGGAGTTAGTGTATTGCTAATCGCCTGATGCGCCCCTACTGGAGAATGCTGACGGGCTACCCATGCATTTTTTGACAGCCAGAGCGCTCTTTTTTCTTTTGGCTGTTCAACTTCCACTTTCCCAACCTTGTGTCACATCTTACCGCTGTGGGAGGTAGATTAATACCAAGTTCAGTAGGTGTAAATAATATAAGAATTTTTCTTATTTATTAGCGATTTAAACATAACGTCATCTGAAATAAGATTTAAACACTTAAGTGGATTGTGATATAGGTAATGACAAAATTTCCGTTACAGACATACATATAATCTCCATAATTGTTGTGAAGTTGTTCCACAGTAAATAATAAAGGAAGTCAAGTCGAGGGTTGGTTTAACAAGTGTATTAACAAAGTAAGAAACTGACTATCTCTTGGCTAGACAGTTACAAGGTGGTGCTTTGTCTTCTTATGTCTCTGGTTAGGTATGTATATATGTTTATATATCTTTAGGTACATGATCCACTCCGAAACTAATTAACTGATCATTATCAATTTTGGAACACAGTTGGTAGGCGAAATCGGCTGTAATGTGGGCTGTAATTTGTTCAATTTTATTTCATGCAAAAGGGGATAAATAGGATGGAAACCAGTCATAAAAATTCAGATACCTTCGATTTTTGCGACATTTTACCAATAGTTATTGGACATCAATTACCAAATATTCCCCAAATTTCAGTTTCTTTGGAGTATTTTAAAAGGTTTTAGAGAGTATAATATGGGCACAAGCCCCCATCTGGAAATTAAAATATATAAGATTTTTATTAAATTAGACATTATTTAAGTAAGATGCCCTAAATTTCAAGTTCTTCTTAAGACCCATTAAATTTGAGAATTTCCTATCATGTAATTATGTAATGAATATTGATCAAAATTAAAATAGATATTCTAGACACAAGGTTTAGTGTCATCATATATTTATTTTAATCTTCGTAAGGGGCATAAACGTTATGCAAAACTATTGTGTTCGTGGAATTAATTTTACCCGGTTTCGGCCAGGTAAGCGCCGAATGTCGTCTAGACGGTTGAGTTTCGATCCTGACTTGAGACAGTTGCTTATTTAACTGCGCTGAAGAACTGTGACACAGTGAAACTGTCTGTACGTAAATGACTATTTATATATATATATATATATATATATATATATATATATATATATATATATATATATATATATATATATATATAATTAAACAAGTTCAAATGTATTGATTGATTAACTTTACATCAAGATTTTTGAAAAGTGCTCAATACAATGTTGAGCTTTATAAATGTACATTATATAAACATTTGAAATCGCCTACACAAATCTATTTATATTCCATGAAAAATGTCAGTATACTGAAATCATATGCCCTTAATAGGGTTAAGATAGAAATTCATATACACTAAATGTACAAAAGCAAGGAAATTCCCAAATTTTTACACTTTTATTGTCATTAAGGGTATGCGAGCACAAAAGGGCTATGTATTTTACTGGTAGGAATTTTTCTTCAGCGCACCTCACACACTTCATCCACTCATGCATATATATTTATACTGTAGTGATGTGAAAATGAAATGGTTTGGTTGATATGTAGTCATACCCTTAATGACAATAAAAGTGTAAAAATTTGGGAATTTCCTTGCTTTTGTACATTTAGTGTATATGAATTTTCATCTTAACCCTATTAATGGCATATGATTTCAGTATACTGGCATTTATCATGGAATGTCACTACTTTTGTAAAGGCTATGCCTCAAGACAATGGTAATTTTTAAGGTTTTTTGAATTTTCTGGAAAACTAAGGTATATGGTAAACTGAAATTAAAATGCCATCAACTAGACCCTAGAACCTCTATCTCTGCCAAAAATCAGCTGAATTCATCAAATAGTTGATGAGATACAGGGTGGCACACACGTACGTACGTACACACGGATAACACAAAATCACTCCTGACCTTTCTGGATCTCTGGGTTGCCTTGACTAATGATGCTGAAATTCTACACACTTATAGAACCTATCAAATGAAAATTTTGTGCAACGGTTTAACTAATTTGGTTTATTGGTTTTTGAGTTATGACTGATCAAAGAAATGAGATTTCTAGCATAGGTCGTTTTTTAAGTCTATTAAGGGATAGAGCGCTATCGCGCCTCCCTTGATTCTAGTACTCGGTGTACCTCATCGGGACCAAATTCTAGTCATAGTACCAACCAATTTCATTTTCACTTCCGTTTAAAACTTTTTTTGTGAAGACACAGACAATTAAACACATTTTCTTTTATTTAGATGAAGTGATCTCATTTTAAAGATGATAGTGATAATGTTTCAACCAAGTGATGAGTGCTTCGTAAAAAGAAAATAACGTACTTAAAGAATGAGACAGGGCAAAAGCTGAGTCAGTCGAAAAGAAAAACTTGTAACGGTTCATCTGAGACCAAACAAGTCATAATTTGTTTTTGCCCAAGCGGAAATACTTCAAGACCCATTCACTCGCCATTCTTTGTCAAATAAATTGACAATAAATCAGACTTAGACAAATATATTTGTAAAAACGAAAAAAAAGAACAGAAGAAAAAATGGAAAGCCACAACCTTTTTCGATACTCAAAAGATGGTCGATATATCATTTTGTCTCTTTTTGTGCTACTTTTCTTTCTTTTTTTTTTACTTTTTCCCGTTTCGAATGTCCTTGCTCGTCTATGGAGATTTTGAGCGTCGGTTGGTGTGTCACGCTTCAGTTTTAAATAGAATTGGCATTGCTACACGCTCAGATTGAATGGATCTAATTTATTTTAGATGCGTTTCCGTGAGACGCGCTGTCTGTCTATCTGTCTGTCACGCTTTCATGAGTGTGTCAAACTTAAACGTGAAATAGCATTTTCGATGGTCTAGCACACTTCCGGTTGAGAGAGAAGTTTTGTTCGTTTGTCACGTTTCTGTGTGAAACAATATCTTCGAGATGTGTCACACTTCCGGTTGAGAGAGAAGTTTTGTTCGTTTGTCATGCTTCCGTGTAAAACAGTATTTTCGATGGTGTGTTAAACTTAAGTTTGTACTTAAAGATTTCTCTTTGTTGTCGTAATAGTCATGACGCATGTTGAGTTGTTTTCTTTTTATTCTAAAGCTTTGTTGTCGTAATAGTCATGAAGCATGTTGAGTTGTTTTCTTTTTATTCTAAAGCTTTGTTGTCGTAATAGTCATGGCGCATGTTGAGTTGATTTCTTTTTATTCTAAAGCTTTGTTGTCGTAATAGTCATGAAGCATGTTGAGTTGTTTTCTTTTTATTCTAAAGCTTTGTTGTCGTAATAGTCATGGCGCATGTTGAGTTGTTTTCTTTTTATTCTAAAGCTTTGTTGTCGTAATAGTCATGACGCATGTTGAGTTGTTTTCTTTTTATTCTAAAGCTTTGTTGTCGTAATAGTCATGACGCATGTTGAGTTGTTTTCTATTTTATTCTAAAGCTTTGTTGTCGTAATAGCAGCGGTTGTAATAGTTATTACCGGTTGACAAAATAACAACAGGACACAATCTACGTTTTAATATTTTTATCTTTTTTTATTTATTTGAATTTAAAATCGCTTTTTGCATCTTTGTAGTGATATTACATATTCATTCCCAACCCCAGTGGATGTAAGAAGATCTCCGAAATCCACGTCTATTCCGCTTGATATATAATGACCAAGAGGAAAATGATTTGCCACGTCTCAGACGAGACGTCCTTAGACGTCACTTTCTTCGAACACGTTAACTTAATTTCTATTGGAAATTTCCTCTCTCACTACGTAATCTAATTTTCACGTGGAAATTTTCTATTCTTCTTACTAACATATCCATATACCATATTACTACAAATATATTTATCTTCATAATAATCGGCTTTTGTTATTTTACTTTTTTCTTCTTAAATCAGTGTTTTTTTAATGTATTGTCTAAAGTTCTTACATTTTGTATTGTGTTCGTTAATTTTTTTTAATAAGATTTAAAATAAAAATGTATAACATGGTAATATGTATAATATTAATTAGAAGCGGGGACCTGTGATGGGGAGCTGCTCGGAAAAAAATACGGGTATTATTGTAGTACTGCACCCTATGCTATTTTTGTTCGTTTGTTACGCTTACGTGTGAAATAGTATTCTCAATTGTATGTTACACTTTAGTTTGAAATAGAGTTTTTCTTCGTGCGTCACGCTTACGTGTTAAATAGTATTTAGATTCAAACTTCAGTTTGAAATGGAAAGTTTTAAAATAAAAATGTATACAATTATAATATGTATCATATTATTTAATAGCGGAACCCGCGCACGGGCGCTGCTTGGATAAAAATGCAGGTATTATTGTAGTCCTGTGCTCTATTCACCCAAAAAGAAGAATGAGATTCTACTTTTTAGGCGATTACATGTGAACAACCTGAAACGGTCGGTGTCAAAAATAAAGAAAATATATAGTTAGATTTTAGAGTGGTGGATCAGTTTCGTATATAAATATAACGAAAAATGATCATCCAGTTTCGGACCAGATAGCGTTTTTTAAGTCTGTAACGAAGTTTTTTTTAATTTTTTCTTTCCTTCGCGTTTTTTTTTTTTTTTGAATTCCACACATCTTAACAGATAATATTACGGAACTAAAAAACTAAATCTCTGTCGTGGTCCAATCTATACCAACAAAAGAGAGAGGTAGCAAAGCTCCGATTGGAAATTAGACTGAAATCCCAAAATCAAAAACTAAGAATAGAATCTAAAACCGGGAATGGAGCTCTAAAAATCTTTAAAAGCAACGAATGGAGCTCTAAAAATCTAAAAAAAAAAATTGTTTTAAAAAGCTGTGAATGGAGCTTTAAAAATCGAAAAACTGGAAAGAAAAGATAAATCGGTGAAAAACGGCTCTAAAACTCAACAAATAACGGAAGACGACAACTACAACAGACAAACAAGAAGTGGAGAGACTGTTCTAGAAACATGAATATACTAACCAAAATATACTAACCAAAATATACTAACCAAAATATAATCACCAAAATCTACTAACCAAAATATAATCACCAAAATATACTAACCAAAATATAATCACCAACATATACTAACCAAAATATAATCACCAAAATATACCAACCAAAATATAATCACCAACATATACTAACCAAAATATACTAACCAAAATATACTAACCAAAATATACTAACCAAAATATAATCACCAACATATACTAACCAAAATATAATCACCAAAATCTACTAACCAAAATATAATCACCAAAATATACTAACAATAAACCTGACACAGCTAGAGTAAGTGCGTTCTTATCAGTCCGGGATACGTCTTCGACATCAGTCCGACAGTGACTTCGTTGCTGTCTGGCTGAGGTATGCTTCTGTTCAGTTTCAAAATGTCTACATTCCTAGGCTTTACCTTCTCTTTAAGAAGGGGTTAGTTTATTGCTAATCGCCTGAGGCGCCTCTACCGGGGAATGTTCACAGGGATGCTCAGAAGATAAGATAAATAAAATATAAACAAAGGAAAGAAAACTAAGATATGGACATAAATCTCGACAATATAAACTAGACATTTTATAATAATGAAAGCCAGTTCTAACAAACTGCAAATTGAGGAAGAACAAAAAAGAAACGGGTCTATACTCTTCTGGATAAATATATAGAAGAAAAGACAATATTACTACAGGAACGCGAAATGGTTCATCATCAGTCAGTCATTTCTTTTGAATCATATGATTATATTGTTGGCATGGGTTTCCCCGATATCTTTCTAGTTAGAATCCTTTCTAGAAAGACATCGGGTACTTAAGATATGGACTACTTGAAGGTTGCTAACATCCTAAGTGAAAGTGTTTCTGTGGAACGATCTGGATTTGAACTTGGCACATCCAGGTTGTCAGTTCGTGTCGTTAAACACTTTGTCACCTCTCGTGGAATGGCTGGAAAATAAACAGGAAGAAATACCTTCAGAAAATTGAAGAAGGGGCAGAAAGTTGAATTATTATAGATATCCTTAAGATATCCTTAGAAATGGTAAATTGGGAAACTGATCATAAAGTAATGCATGGATTCTAGTTTAAGAATTTCTCAAATTTCCATCGAAGAAAATCGAGGAAATGTATATACGAAGCAGATATATTAGAATGAATAAAGGAAAGAACAAGTTAATTCAAAAAGACAGCCAGAAAGGAACAACCCAAAGAAAGTGGAGATGACCGATGCCGACTAAACATGTGAAAGTTTTTCATTGCACAGCTTAGCTGCTGCCTGGACAGCCGCGAACTCCTCCTCGAAGAATATCAAGGATTCTTGAAAACTACAAGCGAGACTAATAAAGCACTATATATCGATCCGTAAGTGAAGGAAGTCGAAACAAGGCAAAGAAGATAGCCATGACGTGGATATACTATAATAAAGCACATGAGACATAGATATTTGAATGCTTAAGGGTGTTTAAAATACTAAACACAGCTCTCAACTTCGTGGTAAACGCAATGGAAAAATAGATACTCGATTTGACAGCTGAATGACAACACCAGGAAGATATAAGGATACAACAGCCAGGCATATACAGGAGATGCAATGCAGGGTAGAAATTTACAGAACCGAAGGAAAAAGAAATCACCTTATCTATTTGAATGATCTGAAATTACTAGCAAATAAATGAAATGGGCTACAAAGAGTAATAAGCACAATTAGAATCTTTAGAAATGGTCTTTTGGATAGATAATCGAGAGGGAATAAAATCACTTAAAGAACGCGTAATTATAAATATGTGGGCATTCTTCAAGCGGACAGTATAAAAAACAAAGATTAAAGATATAATAAAAATAAAATATCACAGACAAACGGGAAAACTCTTTGGAACGAAATTATATACAGGGTGGGCCAAAATAAGGGTCCTATCTTTAAATTTGTATAACTTGAATTTGAATAACTTCCACAAAATAAAAGTTAAACTCACCAAACTTTATGTGTGTGTAGACTGACCCTTCCGAGATTTTTTGAAATAAACAAAACAAATTTTAGCCGAAAAACACTTCTTAAAACTTACAAAAACTAAAGTATTGTTTTTTACACTGTTTTGAGTTTTTTAAGCAAAAATAATGTTTTCTAAATGAGGGTACGTTCCTTAGGGCTAATACGGCTCATGCTTGCTTCGGAAGGGGTCCTTTACTTATTCTAAAAAAAAAAAATTAAAAAATTCAATAAATAAAAAAGTTATGAATTTTTAAAAATAGGACCCTTATTTTTGCCCACCCTATAGAAGAAACCTAATAAAAAGAATAAACACCTAGGCTATACCGCTGGTAATGTAGTCAGAACCCTTCATAAACTGGGTAAAAGAAAAACACCAGAAAACGGATGTGATACACCCAACAAAGAAAGTGATACACCCAACAAAGAAAGTGATACACCCAACAAAGAAAGTGATACACCCAACAAATGTTCTTACTGACTCTATCTGAAAATGAAAGAAGAGGAAATAGGATTCCTAAGTATTGAAGATTGCATAAACGATAGAATTGAAGAGTTAGAAAAGCGCATAACACAATATACAGAGAGGCAAATTAACGTGAGTAAAAACAACACCAATATGAGTAATAGGCAGAACAGTGAAACAGGAAACAAAACGTCGAGAAAAGGAAAACGAGAGGCGAAGAAGCAACTACACGGATTATTTATATGATGGGCCGAATAAATTGCGCAGAAGATAACACGCACGTGACTGCGAAAATGAGACTTAAAAAGAGAAGCGGATTCGCTACTAACAATCTGATAAAACAACGCGACCAGAAAAAAAACTACATAAAAGTCAAAATAGACAAGATTCGCGCAAACTGCAAAATAAACTCTGTAGACAAAGAGACGAAACGGTACACCACATCATGTCAATGCAGAATGCTGGCTCAAAAGAAATATAAAAATAAACATGACAAAGTTGGGAACGTAGTCAACAAACAAATGTTACAAAACACAAATCGGAATCACTATTGCAAAATGAAAGACATAAAACCTCTGGGACATTGAAATACAAACACTCAAACGCATCCAAGGACAGACATGCTATAGGGTTAAACTAGAGGGGTAAAAAAAAATGCATTCAATTTTTCAGAGAGCTGAAGAGACTATGAAACGTGAAAAATAAGGTTATATCAATAATTATAGGATCGCTAGGAAGAGTTTAGAAAAAACTTGGAAAAGATGAAACAGTAATTGAAATTCAATGTGAACTTTGATACCATACAAACAGCGATACAAGTGGAAACAGTTGACATATTAAGAAAAGTCCTAGGGTGCGGTAACCAACCCATATCACTAGATTGCACTGATCAATCATAGATAATTTGAAAATGTTTTGGTATCATACCTATTTAGGTACAATATGGACTCTTCCGATAAGTATATAATAATTTGACTGTAATCCACTCAGGTAGTCGAATAGCAGAAGCTACACTGGCGACATTATTTTACTGTAATATGACATCATTATTTTTTTTTAATATGTGTTTGCCTTATTTATTTATTATGTTTCTTCGAGCACGTAACAAAAGTAAAAAGAGGAATTGGGTCAAATATAACTAAAAGTATAGATAGAGCATATGAGGACGAACCCAGGGAGGGGGGGCTAAGATTACTTAACTAAATATATGAGAAAATAATATAACCCCACACTTCACCCACCCACCCTTCCAGCAAAAAAAAACTCAGTATCACAAACACGGTTGCTCCAATGGAGAACGACTATTGTAGAGGCTTGTGAGGATGGAAACTTAGGAAAGATATAAGAATCTTGTATTTGGTTTGAAGGGTAAGGAGAACACTGGAATCTTGAGATTAATTATTTCATTCAAATTTCAGAGATAACATCGGCTGTTATCCAGCGAGAAATCATTGGTAAACAACTGGTACGAGAACACCAAGGAGGTTTCAATGACGATGTAAATAAGCGGTTAGTACTAGAAACATGAGCAGGCTTTTTGGAAAAATGTTTTACCCAAGGGTGGTTTTTGATTTTTGATTCGGGTGAAAATTACTAGTGAGTCAAAAATATGTATGTACCCAGATTGCAGGTAATGAAGGAACTGCTGGGGCCTGAAATGGCCGAAAAGAAATAAGACAACAATGATGTAGAGTTTACAAGAGTATGTATTTACAGAAAGTATAGAAATAATGAGTTGCCAGAGACTGTTTTTGACTTGGTCATAGCGACTCTGTCTGTTACCACCATTTTCACTATTCATAGTGTCGAGAAGAGTCCATGTAGTGTCGCAATAGGGTAGATCACCATAAAGTAACACACCTTATAAAATAATGTAAGTATTTCTTTATCAGCTGTTTTTGCACATTATTTCTGATTTTTAACCACATGCTTTCAGATTAGGATCAAGTAAATCCAATGATACTGGGAAGATACAATCCGTTCTGTCGCTTTCCGCGTTCTGGGGTGATATTGTCATGAGTCTTCACATATTTATATTTATAAACAATTTGCATTTGTTTATTATATGTTTCCATACACATTACTCATCCTTATAACCAGCTGTATTTCCTTAACGCACTTAAGTTCGTCAAAAAACATCCCACATTCGGACCAGGCTAGTCTGGCACAATATAATTGCATATTATTCGTACCAAAGAATTGATCTCCAAATGAAGATTATGTGATAAGCACTAAGAAACAATCGATTCTCTGGCGCCAGTTTTCCTGATATTACTTGAAGGAGTGCGACGAGGACGATTTGCCGAGTTAAAACCCCGGCATTATAGTGAGAGAAAATATCCGCATTTAAATATCAGCAATTTGGAAAAACTGCAAATGGTATGAACATGAGCCAGACCAGATTACATAAATCTGACCTGTATAATGATATGGAACTTAAGCTTAAGTGTGTGTTGTCCATACCAGTTGAGAATACGTCCTCGTCAATCAGTCTGACAGAGTCTACGCCATTTTGAAATTGGTGGCCTTGTTTCTGCCAGGCTGAGGTATAGTTATGTGCAGTACTAGGAGGTTCCCCCCCTCCCATGTTTTACCTTCTCTCTCTGAGAATGAGTTAGTTTAGTGTTAATCGTTTGAGACGCCCTTGCTAAGGAATACCAACGGGGTTACTCAGGCATTTTTGTAGGCCAGAGTCCACTTCTCCTAGTACGCTGGCTTTTCGAATTCTCATCTGACCTTGTGTCTAACCCCTGACGAGGGGGTAAATAAATATTAAATATGCATAAACACACAGAACAACAACACCTAATCGTCAAGGCATATTGATACAAAACACTAAAAACAGAATGCGTTTTCCTCATTAGATGGAAGTTAATCCAAACTGCAATGTAGTTTTCAAGATATTTAAAAATAATATATTTTAAAATATAAAGATAATGAAATATAAATTTAAAGAAGGTGGTACAAGAAAACATTAATAATTCCAGTAGTTGCTTTAATTGGGAAATGTTAAAATAGGCTACTTGAAAAGATTCATCGCAGTCCACGCCTAAAGTAATTATAAAAGTATGTTATTATTAATGTTGGGACGATTTATCGAAATCGAAATGGGGAACTGGAAAAATCGGAATTTTGGGGGGTATTGGAATCGGAAAAATTTTAGCCTAATTTCCGATTCCCATAGCGATTGATATTTAATGTTTTTATACTATCAGTAAAACTGAAATCTATAGATCATAATATTATCAAAATACGATGTAAATTTATGTTACTTGATTAAAAAAATAAAAATAAAATAAAACTTTACATAAATTTGCTAGGTAATTTTAAGAATAACGTAGTTGATTTACAAAGTTCCGAAAAATGTTTAAAAAATAAATAAAACATTTTGTCAAGAAAAATGATGTCAAACATTATTGATAATTAAATTAAAAATATAAAAAGTGTTTTTAGTTATTTTTAGTTCATTTATTTTATGCTGTTGGACTTTTGTCTATTTCTTATTTTTTTTAATTATATGGTGAATCTTTGTCCAGTCCCACAACCAGAATTGGCAAATCTTACAAGCGGTGGCCAAAAAGTGTGAAAAATACTTTAGACATTTTCAAAGGATAGTCTTGAGTTGAATTAAGTATAAATGAATTTAAATATTTTTACGCCTCTGTTCAGGAGCACTTTGGCGTCAGTTCTTTGATTTAGATTTTCCATGTCTGGTTGTGAAACGAAGTTTCTAAATAAGGTGGCTAAGAATAGAAGGCAATAAAATCAAAGACAAGTAATAAAAATTGTTCTTAGTTATAAACCGTTTGGAAGTTTAGTTTGTATATTTCTCTTCCACTAACAAAACATGCGATAGACAGTGAAAATGTTCCAGCATTAAGATGTAAGTATATTTTTTAGACTATTTTAAAGACATTTAAAATGTGTTTTAGGAAAACAAATTACTTGTTTTTATTAATTTTTGTTTAATATTTAAACTTATATTTTAATGTATCTTTGTAGAAATTAAATCGATTCTTTTACTATATGAGAACTTATAAGTATATAAATATTATAGTAGATTAACACCCTCTGCTTAATCACCCCTCCAAATAAAAATTAGATTCTACTTTTTAGTCGATTACATGTGAACACCCTAAAAAATCACTTATTTCAGAATTTAGAATGTGGGATCAGTTTCAAATATAAATTTAACGTAATATTAGTTGCCATTTCTGATACATTCTAGCGTTTTAGAACAGTAACCAAAAAATGTTATTTTACCCTGGGAAATAAATTCTGTGAGTTTATTTGAGAGGTCGAGGTCTTCTTATTTAAGCAATTATGCATAGTTTTACGACCTTTAGGTTAGTGGTAAAAATATTTAGTGAACATAACTTAAAATGGAGAATAGCCCGGAAATGATGTTCATTTTACGTTGAATTTATATACGAATCTGATCTCCCAATCTAAATTCTAAAATAATTGTTTGTTTTTTTCGCTAAGTTTTTCAAGGTGTTCAAAAAAAGTAGAATATTAATTGGAGGGGGTTAGCTGATGGTGCTAATCTACAAATGTGCCATTATTATTATTATTATTATTAGTAGTAGTAGTAGTAGTAGTAGTAGTAGTAGTAGTAGTAGTAGTAGTAGTAGTATCACTATTATTATCTGTATCTTGTTTTTCTTTTTAAAGTAAAACAAATCCATCTACTACATATCTGGCATATTGACAGTAGCAACAACCGACCAAATCTTTATAATTAGGATAAAAATATGACCATTCTTTGATAGAGGGAAAGCACAGAATAGTTAACAACGCATCCTTGCCCTGCTCTTCTTATGTTAAGAATGGTTTTCTAAAAAGTAACATTATTATTTAGAAACTCATTCTTAACATTATATTCCTACACCGTCTTCTTATTTTGTATACCAATCGTCGACTATTTTCAATTGTCTATGAAAAAATTCAAATAAAATGTTATCAACTAACAAGGAACTAATGCAAATCGACTTTCTTTTAAGAGATGAATAAATCTTTAGTTGCCTCACTATTTCCAATCAATTACAAGGAAAACATTTGAGAACAAATATTTAGAATTAATTACTCGTGTAATATACGCCCACAGGTGTATTTTTTTTTTGTTTGCGAAAATATGTGGACATTACACGGATCTTTTACAGTAATTCGAAAATAAGTAAAAAAAAGTAACACATCTCAAATTAAATATGTAGAAATTGTAAAAGAATCGGAATCGGTAATTGTATCGGAATCTGGAAAAATTTTGAAATCTTGTCATCACTAGTTATTACACATCCTAAGAGGGGCTTTTGCTACGTAATATATATATATATATATATATATATATATATATATATATATATATATATATATATATATATATATATATATTATTTATTTATTTATTTATATATATATATATATATTTATATATATATATATTTATATATATATATATTTTTATATATATATATTTATATATATATATATATTTATATATATATATTTATATATATATATATATTTATATATATATATTTATATATATATATTTATATATATATATATATTTATATATATATATTTATATATATATATTTATATATATATTTATATATATATATATTTATTTATATATATATATTTATGTATATATATATATATTTATATATATATGTATATATATATTTATATATATATATATATATTTATATATTTATATATATATATATATATTTATATATTTATATTTATATATATATATATATATTTATATATTTATATTTATATATATAAATATATATATATTTATATATATATATTTATATTATATATATATATATATATATATATATATATATATATATATATATATATATATATATATATATATATATATATATATATATACAGAAGTCTCTCGGTGGACAAAATTGAATGTCTCTTCGAATGATTGGGTATGTAGCACATGAAAATATCGCAAAATATTACCTGTGACCCTGTTTTGAAATGCATGGAGGTTACGGTCTTATCCACCTGCAGTTGATTGAGTGACAGCTTCTCCCAACGAACAGCTTGTTATGTCGGCCTTGAAAGGTTAAACACCAAACTCGTATCTACCAGCTGCAATATAGTGAATGGAGGGGGTAGTATTTTGGGGTGACAGTCAAAATAGTATAAGAATAAAGGTATATATTTTTTTAAGAAAAAAATGTCTTGTTCACGTATGTTCAGTCATTCCTTTCAGCTCGCAGACTCATTTCCTTTTCCCTGAAAGAAGCAGAAAATGGATACCGATAAGACGCTTACCCAAAAGTTTCAGACCAACGGCGTTAATACCAGAGTTTTTGGGGATGTTTAAATTCACAACGCGCAGAACTATTGACAAAGCAACTGGTCAGAACTCATGCGACACTCTTTAAAAGGGAGGTTGTCGTTTCAGACCATAATAGGAATACAATGTTATTTATATTAAAAAATAAAAGCTGTTGCTTTTGTTTTCCAAAGCTTGGTTAACCATGTTAACCACAGTTAACAATTAAAAAAATACAATAAAAAACATTATGCTCAATAAAACAATCAGTTTTGTGCACAAAATGGTTACATAATATCTAATACATAATAAATGGAGTCTCTACTCAATAGACTACTCTTTAAAAGGGAGGTTGTCGTTTCAGACCATAATAGGAAAACAAAAGTCATTCCAGCAACTATTATCGCCCCAAACGACACAGATAGGACCAAGCAGATCCGTTCTAAAACAATGATTATTGCTTCAACTAATAACGAAAAGTGGCAAGAAAAACGAGAAGTCTCGCTTTTACACCAAAAACACAAAAACAAGATATCTCAACACGACCATTACCCTCCACCTCTTCGTCGGCAGACTGCAACATCACCGCCGTCCCTAACTTCGGTTGTCACGTACCTCGAGGCAGCGGGACAGGCCAAGCGTCACACAGATGATAATGAGGGTGATGATGCTGAAAATGAGAGACGGAGATAGGCAAGCTCATACATGGCAATGAAGACAGCAGTGGAAGGGAAGCTGATTCATAGCAGGAAATGCTGACTTCCCCGCTCAACCCACACTGCCATAATGGCGAATAAATTAAATTTTTCAAAATATTTCTCACATTCGTATGACTTAAAAGTTTACAAATATTTGGTTAATTCGTGTTTGTTTTGAAGTAATATTGTTACGAAACTTAGATATGATAGTCACACAAATTATTTACTTTTCATTGGTTATTTGATTTTTTAACGGCATATCAACCTTTCTTAATATTTTTTTGCATTCGATGAAACAATTAAGAATGGTGAAAATGAAAATGATTTTTTTATAATATCCGTAAAACATTTAAAGAGTAAATAAACCCTTCTTTTTTACAAAAGAAAACATGGCCAATAGGAAATGTCTATATCGATTCCGTCACCTCCAAACGAAATGTTTAATACGCACAATGTTCTGATTGGCTGAGGAGGTCACGTGTCAGAGGGAATGTGCGAAAGGAAGGGTGGATTTAGTAACAGAGAAACTGTGTGGTGCCCTTCATCGTAATGGCATATCTAGACTTGATGTAATCCATGGAGGAACTCTGTTATTTGATTACCTGACCAGGTAAATAAACAGAGAGGCCAGAGAACATAAGTTTTAATTTCCGTCGTCGTTCATTCTTAAAGACACAGTTTTCCAACAATACGTGAAACACACCAAAAAAGCGGTTTAGACAGGCATCTGCAGTCCTGAAAAATGAACACCACTAAGATGATCACGATCAAAAATATGCATCAAGTGCACAAATATTGGTAAATAAATGTCATCCGATTAACGAGTTGAAAATTTAGTAAAATTGAAAAGATGGCGTCGTCGAACGCGTAAGGCGACGCGCTCTTGTGAAAGGCGTCAATTGTGACTAGATCCATACTTTCAAGTTAAGCAATAAATAATAGAACTTTTATTTTTTAAGATTAGGAACGCAAAATCATTTCGTCTCGATGGTATGGCCTCTATTGAAAACAGAAGAGACGTAGATTAATCAAAGGGTCGGTGGACATTCGAAGAGACGTTTTGTTCAATTTTGTCGACAAGCCTATTTAGAAGTCAGATTCACACAGGGGAACAAAAGAAAACTAATCTATTTCTTCACAAAATTATGACACAAAAGTGAAACAAAAATAAATCAAAATAAATGCTGAACGAAAATAAATTACCAGACACATAAAAAAAATTGCCTAAAAAACAAAAATGTTTTTTTTGATAGTGTAATTGTCGTCTGAGGAATCGTATGGCTGCCTTCATAAGATAAGAAGAACCACGTGAGAGTGTCAAACTATGGCGTAGATTAACTTTTGATTTTCTAATAACAAAGAACAATATCTGTGTCGCCGGATTGAAATATTATTACTGACACAAAACAATATAATATACGAAATCTAGTCTTTTATTTATATAATTAAAAATAAGTGTATGTCTGTATATTTGCCTGTTTTTACACTATGTACTCGTAAACTACTTATTGCGTTTCTATCGAACTTAGTACGCAAGTCAAAGGGCGTAGTGAGACAATGGCGTTGGTGCCGTAACTTCTGGCGGTTTTCCTCTTGCTTTCAAATGATACTACCAATGACATAATGTCCTTTTGTAGTAATAATATAAAGAGGGTTAGATAAAGGCAGCTATACTCTATGTAAATTCTTATTGCTGTTTACTCGCCAAGAAAAACAGTCATCTAACTTAACGAACTGTATTTAATTGGTTGTTGTAAATAAAAACAGAAAAGTGCTATTTATTTATTTCATATGCTTCGTTGGGAATATCGTATTTTAACCATTAATAGCGTTTCAACTTTTAATAAAAAATATAAAAATAGATTAAATTGGTTTGCTTTATCCTCCTTAGATTTCATTCTCCATAATGACTGAATTGAATGACTAGTAACCCTTCACGACAATTGTGTGTGGTAGTAACCGAAGCTGATGTCACCATTCGGGGAGAGGTCAGATTATGAGATTTAGGGCAGTTTTAGTTCCTGTATTATTATTATTATTATTATTATTATTATTATTATTATTATTATTATTATTATTATTATTATTATTATTATTATTATTTACTCACTAGGAGTTCTCACACAGGTCATCAGTGATTGCTCACCGACAATCTGTGATATTCCCTAAAGTTTGAGTGACACCAAGTCTCCCAAGATTTCCAGTATTCTCCACCTCCTTTCGATAGCCACCGCAAATAAACTTGCAGTGTCACAACAGCCGTTTACCATTGATTTCTCGCTGGTAAGGACCATTGGTCTTCTCTGGGATTTGGGTGGCAATAAGCCTCCCCAAGGTCCCAGCAGTCTCTGCACTTTCAGTGTATGTCTGGTTTGTGCTGTCCCTCCTCAGTCTTCTCTTCCTCCTTGACCCTATGGTGTCAGCCTAGGCTGGTACCATTTTTTTTGGGGGGGCTGATGGTGTTTCTAGCTATTTCTGTTCATTGGTTCATTTTTGTGTCGTGACAGTTGAGGCCGGTGTAATTTATGGGGGGGGGGGCTTATAAAGTGATGTTTCTTGCATTTTCTGTTTCTTTGTTTGTGATGTGTTCTTTCTGTGGTTTTGTTTTCTTCTGTGTGACCCTTCGTAGCTTATGCGGGTTAGTTTCCGCATTCAATGATTTTTCTTAAGAGTGTAGCTGTTTTGATCATTGCTGTCCTTTGTATAGTTCCAATAATTCCTTTGATTCCAATTTCTCACAGTCTGTTTTTCAGGTTTTTGGGATTGTTCCTAGTGCTCCTACGATTATTGGTATTATACTGACTTTCTTCATGCTCCATATTCCTTTCAGTTCTCTGGCTAGTTCCGTGTATTTGCTTCGTTTTTCCGTTTGTTTGATTTTCACTCTGTTGCCTGCTGGTACGGCGAAGTCTACGATTTTGCTTTATTATTATTATTATTATTATTATTATTATTATCGCCATTTTTATTGTCGTTATCATTGATGATTATCAATCAGCAGCAGCATCATCATCAAGCTTCAATTTTTTTTTTTTGAACGACGTCACACTATTCCATTAATATGATCACATTAGTCGCCCATATTCTAGAATTATGAAGTGGTCTGTAAACTTCAAAACAATTAGCCTTATTCAATTAACAATTCCTTTTAAAGAACATTTTTCCTGACCTCTTTAACGAAAGCTAGATAAGATACAAGTACCCGAGGGGCAATTGTATACGGAATTGCTAAAAGCTGTAACTTCTGTTTTATAAAAATGGGTTTCCATTTTCCACCCAAAAAGTGTGTAATACTACAATACTAGGCGCGAATCTGCTTGTCTATCGGTTCGATAACTCGTGTTAGGATATTGCACGTAGGAACGTGAAGATTGGCAGGAATGATCTACTACATATGTGGATTGGAATGGGATGACAAATGAATAGAAACCAGGGATTTTCTCGAAGAGTTTACCCTTGTTATCTGCATGCTGTGTACAGTAGAAACGCTGATGCTCAAATATTCCCAGTATAGAGTACATTATCTCAATTGGAAGTATAAAAAAACTAGTGATATATCTAATGAAATGTTTTTTTTTTTCTAATAATTTGGTTAGTGTTCACTAATAAGCCGGAGACCAGAGTTCAATTCTCAGTCAAGTCATAACAAAACTCAAAAAACGGTACTTGATGCTTCCTAGCTAAACACTGATAATTATAAGGTCAGGATCAAGGGTAAGTGGCGAAATTTATGGAAAAGAGTCGCGCCGACCCCTACATCTCGGTGTAGTAGCCAATGAAAAGGGAGCCATTGGGTCGC
>CAUVYP010000834.1:162500-205000 GCA_963556195.1 Sepiola atlantica
GGGGGTTTTCTTTGTCATTTTAATTTCCAACCAAAATAACTCGGTATTTCCATCCTTTGATATTTTTCGTTTTAACTTATTAAATAATTAACGTCTAAGAGGCATTAAGAAGTCGGAATAGTAAAGTGAGCGGACAAAAACGACAATAAAAAATATATAATAAATCACAAGTTTATTCCCGCTCCGTGAGCGGTGTTGCTACAGTACCTGGGTGTGTCGATTTCCATCTTTACTTAGCTTCAACCACTTTATAGCTAGTACGAAGAGAAATATTTGTTAAATTTCGGGAAAAAAAATACTTTACTTAGTATTTGCTTGAGAGAGTACGTAACTACGATCAATGTATTTACGTATTGTTTTTATTGGCAAAAAAGAAAAGAAAGTATTCTTTAAGCAAAAATAATTCACTTATTACTAATGCTGAATATCCTTTATGTCTACTTTTTAACGGGTTATCAAAAAAGGTCACTTCGTTGTTGTTGTTGTTGTTGTTGTTGTTTTTGTTTTTGTTTTTTAATATTTATGTGATGTTTTTAATGTTATTATGTTATGTTGATTTGTTTAAATTTATAAAACACGCATACAGTTTTTTAAAAGTCATTTAAACTTACGTGAAATTCGAACTCGGGTATTGACACCGTAAAAACTACTGCCTGAGTAACATGTATTCTACCTATTCCTTTTTGTCAACCAATCACGTGTTTCTATCTGAGTACGAACAGAAAAACTTTTTAAAAAACGTAACTTTTTAATAGTATATATATAGAGAGAGAGATTCTCCGGGCATAAGTGGAGATGGAGGGGAATCATTGGAGAATATGAGAAAAACTCATGAAAGAAATCCCGAGAAAAGATACTCAGAAGACATTAAGAAATGGAGAAGATTCCTGAGACTGGACAAAAAAAAAAAAAAAATATTATCTTCGAAAATATTACACGCTACGAAAAAAAAGACGAAAATGGTTGCCTAAATGAAAAATATCCAATGTAATTGAGAGCGGTTTGGAGTAGAGAAAATATTTGAATAAAAATGTATGAGTAAAATAAAACAAAAAAAATCACTCTTTTACGAAGACATCAGGAAACAATATCGAGACAGTAAACATAGTTTACAGTTTTAAGCAGTAAACGCGGAATATTATTATTTCATATCCTGCTTAAATCTATATCCTAATACAATCACGCTTTTAAGAGGTATCATAATTTTATCTATTATATAAATGTTAAATAAGATGAAAAGTTAATTTATCTTCGAAGTAGCAGCGGCAGTAAATGTTGTTTTTACGTATCAACTTTCGATTGGACAAAGGCTCAAACCAACAGTTTCTTTCAACAATCAAAACGCAAGAAATATTAACTTCAAAATCTTGCTTGTAGTATAAAAACCTAAACATACTGTTTTCGTTCTTTTTCCCCGGTATTTTGGTTCCATACCTGATGCACGTGGATACGTCCTTAAAAGCTAACCTCGGCCCCTGGTCAAAAGGCCCACGACAAACGCAACGAGAGACTTCGTTAACTACAAAACACAGCGCCAGTATATACACACTGTTCAGCGAACTCATGTATACCGTTCATACATACACTCTCTCACTGACAAAACAGATACGCTAATATATACACACTTCTCTATGCCTATCCTATTTACACACACGTAAATGCACAAGGCTCGAGCCGAAACAAACATGTGTACTCAGTTTCTGTAGAACGTTCTTGTACTCTTTCAACTCTCATTCTTTACGAACTCTTTATTTTGTGTTGTCTTAACAAGTTATCAATAAAATGTAATTGTGTTGCATGGATAGACTTTGTCACTATTTCTTTTGATGTTGTCTTCTCTTTACACATAATTTAATACCGCTTGTAAAATGAGTGAACTTTGAACCTCCAAAAGGCTGTCACTTAAAACTTATTGCTAATCAACGTATTTTGTCCAGGTAGACTCTTGTGGTATTGATTTAGGGGGCTTTAATCCTAATCCTTTTAGATGCGCAGTATTACTCCTTATATTGATATATGATAACATTACCTATGAAATCAGCAACAACATTTTAAGATGCTTAACGTAATACAATTCATCGTGTGATGCTAATTCTGACGCCCCGAAATTTAAATTGATAACGTCTTTTCTGGAACTGCACTGGTTCGTTCTTTTGACGTCTAAACGACTTCACATACACGTTCTGGGCTGTGTTTTTGAACTTGTCTTATTTTCTACAGCTTTTTTGTTCATTTGTTTTTGTCACCTGAAAATGATTCGCCGAAGAATCGAAAACGTCGGTGATACATATGAAATACACATTATTATTTTTTTTTTTTTGATTTTGACACAAAACAGATCAGTAGAAAAATAAAAAGAATAAAACCCGTATATCAGCAGTGGAAGAGCACTCTTTCAGTGTGCAAAATTTCAAACTTGTGCAATTTATATAATTGAAGTTATTAACAATATTATGATCTGCAATAAAGCGAGAAACACAGTTTATATATATGTGTGTGTGTGGTTGTTATATATATATATATATATATATATATATATATATATATATATATATATCTTTTTCTTTTGTTTGTTTTATTTTCTTCGTTTCCTTTCGTTCTAGGTAATATTTATGAAAATTGATGTGCTGGTTTTTAAAAGAAAGGCAAGAAGAATGGACATCTTCCGAAATTGCTGTGACGCTTCTTTGTTAGTTATTGTCAATTTTATTGTCAATTTTATTGTCAATTGTGAATGATGGCTGGACAATTCCCGGCTGACCCAAAACTGCACGTCGACTCAATAGGAAATAATAGCGAATAAGAAAAGAACTCAGATAAGCGAATCGGGAAGACAAATTACATGAAGCTGAAAAATGTCGTCTACAATCCAGACAATGACACTTTATTGGTAGCAATGAGGTTTATAAAAATGAAGGTATTTTCCCAAGCCATCCACATTCATTTAACTCTCTGCCACCGACTTCTCTCAGCCCGGACCTTGGTCCTGCGCTACCAGTAGTGGCTACTACTTCTTCTCATCATCCCATCATGTCAACCCAATATTTCTATGTACTTGCATGACATTTTTCTTAAAATTATCATCCTGAGGAAGTCTTACAAATATATATATATTGAAGTTGGACTTAAAGTTATTCCATGCTAAATCACAAGTTTGGACATTTATGTGCAATTCAAGGTTAAAAAGAATAAGAAAGAAAAAAAAACGGCTTGAAAAATTGATACTTTAATATTTTTTAAAAACATAGTTCACCCCAAACAAGGCAGGCCGCCACTGTAGATGTAAAGGGCTACTGAGAAAAAGGGTGAGAGTTTTTTTTTGGGGGGGGGGGGTCAACCTAAATTGGGAGCTGTGCAGCTAGATGTCTGTTTACATTAGTTTCAAATTTCTGCATGTCAGTACCATCAGGAAAACAGGGAGCAGGGAGGGAGTTCCAGAGTCCAGCAGCACGAGGAAAGAAGCTTTTGGAGTAGAAAGCTCTTCGGCATCTGGAGACCTCTACAGTGAATGGATAGGATTTTGGCAGGTTGTTGGGTTGATCTAGTGAATTTGCGTCGTGGGGGCACCAGAGCAGCAAGTTCATCAGAGCACAATCCATTGAAGTACTTGTAAAACTAGCACAAGGAAGCAACATTGCGGCGGTGGGATAAGGGCTAGAGCTTGATGGATAGTGAGGGACCTATTAAGTTGGCGACTCTTTTTTGGACCTTGTCTAAGAGGGAGAGATAGTGGATGATGCACCAGCCCATGTGTGGCAACAATACTCCATGCATGGGCGGATGGTTGCTTTGTAGAGATATAGGATAATGCCAGGTGTGAGATGTTTACAAGCACAGTAGAGGGGGCCACCAGCAGTCCTGGCAATGTCTTCAATGTATTTGTTCCAATTTGTGTTATCTCTAAAAGTTAGGCCGAGGAGTTAGAATGATGAACCCTCAGGTAGGGTGTTATTTGCCATGACAATCGGTGGTTGAAGAGGTTTCTTCTAGTTATTGAAGGAAAGTAGCTTTGTCTTTGCGACATTAAAAGTTACAATTAATTTTTGACCCCAATCCACTACAGATTGGAGGTTATTTTCTAAGGATTCAGCCATTGCCTCAGATATGTGCGCGTCGGTTTTGCCCACATGACGAGAGAAGAGCGTGGTGTCGTCAGCAAATATTCCTATCTCAGTCTCAATGACATTAGAGAGGTCATTTATGAAAATCAGAAACAGTAGAGGTCCTAGGATGGATCCTTGAGGTACACCAGCATTTATGTCATGTTGCTTAGATGAACGGCCATCGAGGACAACCTGGATCTTTCTTTTCGTTAAGAAGGATTTAATTATATTAAATATTTGTCCAGTAATACCATATGTGTGCAGTTTTAGGAGAAGCCTTTCATGCCAGACCTTGTCAAAGGCCTTGGATATATCAAGCGCTACCGCCCTAGCTTCACCTGCCTTGTCCAGTATATGATATATGCGTTCAGCGATGACCGTTAGGATATCTGCGGTAGATCGTGCTTGTCTAAAACCGTATTGATGATCAGAAAGAAGTTTAGCATTAGCTAGGTGCCGGACTATAGCAAGATTGATTAATGATTCAAAGATTTTAGCAAATATTGGAAGTAGACTGATTGGACGGTAGTTTAGAGGATCAGTTCTATCTCCAGAATTCTTGAATACTGTTACCACAGAGGCAATTTTCCAACTATCAGGGAAACAAGATTCAGCAAAGCATCTGTTGTATAGTTTGGAGAGGACAGGGGGCAGCTCAGCAGAGCATTTCTTTATTACTATTATTGTACTTTTCTGCACTTGGCACTGAGAATAGCCATACTAAGGTATTTTTTAACGTACTTTTTAAGCGTATTTTTTAGCGTATTTTTAGATGTATTTTGAGACGTACTTTTTAAACGTATTTTGAAACGTGCTTTAAGACGTATATCTGTAAATATTTGAAATACGTTGAAATTCTTAAAAACGATATCCTTGGTATTAGCCGAA
Organism: Sepiola atlantica; assembly: GCA_963556195.1. NCBI lineage: Eukaryota > Metazoa > Mollusca > Cephalopoda > Sepiida > Sepiolidae > Sepiola > Sepiola atlantica. The sequence continues at coordinate 167,492 of CAUVYP010000834.1, forward strand.
ACAATTGTCTGCCTAGATTGAAAACGGTTTTTACCTGTGAACATATATCCTTCGTCATTTTTCAGGAAAAATAAAACTTTGTAAAATAGCTCTAGTCACGCACTATAGAGCTATAACGTACTTTATATTATAAAATCCTACATTTAAAAAACTTTAAATGCGGAATTAATAACAAACACACACACACACACACATATATATATATATATATATATATATATATATATATATATATATATATATATATATATATATATATATATATATATATATATTATTCTAGGTATCCACATAAAAGATATAATATTTCATGTATCGATTTTCAGTACTTCAACAGTGTTCGATACGTGAGTAATCTAGGTTGTAAATATATTTATGGAATATATTTTCATAACTTACTATATATATATATATATATATATATATATATATATATATATATATATTATATATATATATACTAGTAAATATATGCTCCCTCTTGTTGCATACTTTTGCTAGGCGGGGGGGGGGATGATATCATGATGAACGAACTACATACACTGAACCCTGAAGGAGGAGGCATTAACGAACATATACTACACTAATCCTCAAAGGAGGGGGTAATTTCTGGTAGAATAGTATCATGACAACAGTACACGTACTATAATACCCTTTTCCAAAATAGAGGAGGTAATACCTGGGAGGATCTCCCCATAAAAGCAGAAGGCCATGCCTTTGAATATATTATCATGGCAATAGAAAAGATACTACATTACCACCTACCCCTTTACCGAAAAAAAAGATGGTAGCCTCTGGGAAGATGGTCTCATGCCAAAAGAATAGATACTACATAAACCCTCCCTCATAGAAAGATGTAAGACCTGGGAGGATTAAAAAAGGAGGAGGTAATTCCTGGGAACAACATAACCGATACTACACTAACCTATCCCCATTAAAATATAATACAATAATAGATTAAATCAATTTGGGAGGGGCCATTCATTTATAAATGTATATATTTTTTATAGTTCCTTGGTCATTTCCCTAAGATCCCACTCCCCATTTTAATTCAATGAATTTCTGTAAATAAATATATTTATGGAAAAGATTTTTTTTCAACAATTCGAATATATTTTAAGTAGGATGCCCGCCAAGAGTAAATGTGGTATTGTGGTGACTGAGATAATTCTACTTAAGAGTAAGATAGACATTTTTATAACTGTTTACCAAGGATGACCAACAACACCCTTTTTGCCCACACTTTTGATCGTCCTGTGCCTAATTTTTTCGTAATTTAAAATTTCATAGTTTGTGCAAATAAATAATTCAAAGTGTAGTATCTGTTCTCAGCATCTAATTTACTCTTTTGCTATCGACAAAACTATTGTTTAAAACAATAATTTTAAAAAACAATAACATAATAATACGGCGTCGTTAATAAATGAGAGAGAAAAGGAGAGAGCGGGAGAAAGAGAGAGCGAGGGATAGAGATGAGATTAGTTTATTTTCGAAAGTAAAACTTATCTCGCGTTTTTTTTTTTAGACTTAACTCGGGTATTTCTTCATTTAGTAAGATGCAACTCGCGTATTTGTTTATTTTTGTTGTTTTTGTTGTTGTTATGGTATGGGGGTGTACGTTTCACTTCGATTAGTTGTTTTCGGTTCGTACAGTAATATTTACCTCGCGTGTGACAACAGTATGAAATCAAGTGTTATTGATAAAAATAAATTAATATTCCCCCGGGCAATAACGGGTAGTCCTGCTAGTTTAAAATAATAAACTTTTCAAACACGAAACGTTAACATTTTGATAATTTCGAAACATTTATTTATCTTTTAAATGTGACCTAAAGAAAAGAAAAAAGAGAAGAAACAAATTTGTCTTTTCACTGGCAATTTACAAAAATCGAGTCGGTCGCTTTTTCTTGGGAGCGACCGATGTTTGAAACATTTGAACGACGTTAGAAAACATTTGAACACAAATGCTAAATATTTGTCAAGAAAATAAAACAATATTGCGAAAAAAACATTTGTTATATTAACATTTAAAAAATCATTGACTTAAAAAACAAGACCAAATAATAGTTAATAATTAAAATTAACTTTTACAAAACAAATATGCAAATTAGTTAACCTTGCTAATCTGATATCACATCTATATAAATGGTATATAAAAAAAACAGATATCGCGTTTATTAAATAAGTTAAATTGATTAGAAATAGACTGTTTTGACTTTACCGTTCGTGCGAGAATTGAGCCAACTTTCGCATTTGTTCATATACATATATATATATATATATATATTTAAATGTTGAATTAAATTAAAGATAATTCAATTATCGTTTAATCATAATCTATCGTGATAAAAGATATGAGGCTCCTTTCTTTAAACATTTTATGTTCTAATAAATATTGTACTTTTATAATTTTTTATTCTCATCTTTGATCGCTAGTATATATATATACGTTTATTGATTTAAATCCCTCCTAATTGTCATGTGAATTCGCGCCAGCCGAGTGGAAAGACACCCGACTGCGAATCAGCGGCGATTTGTAAAACCCGGTTCGTGCCTTCCGACCGACAGGAATTAACATCCTCTACACTGATGATTGCGTAAGCAGGAAACATCGATGTCTGTAGGCATAAATAATTAATATTTACTTTAAAGTATATATATATATATATATATATATATATATATATATATATATATATATATATCTTTGTAAGATTAGTGCGAAAGAACCCCAGTAGAGTGCTCGATTATTAAGAAAATTAAAAAATAAGAGCGTAATATTTATTTTATAGTTGTATTACAGAAGATAGAACAACATCGGTACCATCGGTTTCAAATCCAACAAGGGGAACAGCACGTAGCCTCTCTTTATGGACTCTTCTCATCATCCGTTATGGTCTGTTTCTTTGGAAATTGGCGACTCGCGCACTGTGTGTGGTCGTATCGATATTTCAATCCTTTGTCCTATTTTTCTAGTTTGGGGTTTTCATCAGTATATTTTAGTAATATTTGCAGCATGGTTAAATTAAAAAAAAATCCTTTATGGATCTATGAGATTAAATAAAGAAAAAAAGAATTCCTCAGGCAACCAGCTAACGAGTTTTATTTACTCCTCCCCAGGAGTTAGGCACAAGGCCAGTTTTATCTTACTCCCACAAGTAAGATGTGACCCAAGATCGGGTCGAGAAAGTGGGGTTTTAAAAGCCAGCGCTCGAGAGGTGAGCACTCTGGCCATTTAAAAATTGCCTGGGCAGCCCCGTCGGCATTCCCCGGTAGGGGCGCCTCAGACAGTAAGCAATAAACTTACTCCTCCCCAAAGAGGGGAGGCAAAGCCTGGGAGGGTGGACCTCCTAGAACTGCACAGGACAGGCGTGCAGTATCCATCGGAACAGATACTACACTTTGATCTTAGCCAAAAGGCCAAGAAGCAACCAGCTAACGAGTGAGTATACACATCTCGTGGCATATATAGAAATCCATGTGCATACGTACACACATACGAATGAATTATAATTAAATAAATCAGTGAAATCAAAACATGTAAGGCATGGATCGGTGAATAAGTTAGAGCAGATTGGAGGTTAAATTATATGGTTTACTTGGCAAAACAATGTTAGATAATGGGGGGGGGTTAGAGAGAGGGCGCCCCAAAAGGTTGAAGGACGTCCTGAAAGGTGGAGAAGTGACAGCAGAAGTCGAAATAAACGTGACGCCTGTTTGGGGCTGATTCTCTAGCCTTTTTTCCTGACTCACCAACGGAAACAGACGTGAAAAACACCCGGTCGGCTGCGAGTAAGCGGGGGAGGAGGGAGGGGGTGCCGTAGCCCCAAATGGCCTGACGATATCTCTTTCTAATCCCTTCATTCTCTCTCTCCCGTACAAACCATTCAATCTTTGTCTCTTGTTTTATGTTTAAATTACACTTCTAAAACCAGACTAGCGTCCACGGGTGATCGTTCAACTGTGAGTTTAACAGCAAAGACGAAGCGGCCGAGATACACCAGCCAACGGCGTAGACGAACCCCGTTGCACACAGCACGAAGGTAAGCAGTAATGCAACACACGTATCTCCCATAATTGCCATAAATATATTCTAATACTTTACTATATATATATATATATATATATATATATATATATATATATATATATATATATATATATATATATATATATATATATAAACACCCGTTGTTCTTCTTCTTTCGTGTGAATCAGATGATTCTGGTGTTGGCATTAGTTTCCCCGATGTTTTTCAAGTTAGAAATCTTTCTGGAAAGATATCGGGTACTTACGGGAAGGACCACGAGAAGGTTGCCAACATCCCTAAGTGAAAGTAGTACTGTGGAACCGACTGGATTCGAACTTGGAACACCCATGTCTTCAGTCCATGTCGATATCCACTTAACTACCGTCACCTCCCAACCCGTTGTTGAGCGTAACATACACGTCCTAACGACTGATTTTTTTATGAGGGTTCACAGGGATGCAAGACTTCTGTCGTTGTGTTTTTTAACTATTTCTTACTTTTTTTTTATTTCTTCTGTCTGTGCGAGATTTTTTTTTATTATGTGTCTTCCGCTTGCCTCCTCTTCATCCTTTTTCTATTCTGATCAGAGTAATTTTTTTTTTTTTAAAGCCTAAAAAATATAATAGAACAAATAAAAAACAAAGAGTGTGTTAGGTACTACTGCAGATTAAGCGCCTAATTTCCGTGACTGCTCGGCGGCAACGATCGGGCAGGTCGCGGAAGCGCCCGAGAGCTGCCGAGACGAAAACGAGGCTGAAGCAAAACTGAAAGTCGTAAAAATGGAAGAGTGGCAGACGACAATATAAGACGAAGAATACAAAAGAAAAAACTACATATATTTGAAAAAAAAAATGAAAAAAAAACAAAATGCATAAACCATAGCTGAAGAACTATAAATAAACTTGTTTTTATTATTTTTTTCGTGGGCTAAATGAACCATTTTAATTTTTTTTTTTTTTGTTTACATAAATCAAAGAAGTAAATGCTATTTCTTTTACGATATTTAGTCAACTTTTTTTTGTCTTTTATTTTCTAAGTCCCAAGAAAATTTCTATCTCTTAGTATATATTTCCTGTACTACTTCCTACCATGCATTACCCTCCCCACTTACTTTCGAGCAATACATGTCTTCTTCTTCCTCGTCCTTCGTTTCTTTCATTTAAGCATTGGCTATATGGTAAGTACATTTTTACTTTTTCTTCATATTAAAATTACCAAAGCTTAGCGATAGTAAACTGAGAGGTTTTCGATGAACAAACATAACGACGCCAAAGAAGTTATTCCTTGCTCAGGGTATGTTTACTATCGTTTCTTATCTCCCGTGGGTACCGTGTATCTGTCAATAACTGATAAGTCGGAAAGTGCAAACAGCCATTCCCTTAGAAGAGAATGTATTGATGTAACACTAGATTTTGAATACCCCATTTTTTTCAAAAGGCGTCAGAAACATGAAATCCTTTGTGAATCGCGCTTCAGAAAACAGAGAGAAAACGAAAAAACCTGAACCTTCAATTATTTCTCCCAAGATTATCTGCGACTGCAGACCTTTGATTTTACATGCGTCCACACATCCCTAGAAGAAACTATGCCCGTCCGTCCATCTGTTTGTCTGTCACGGTTCGGTTAAAATAGCGTTTTAATCACTAAACACGCAGGTTGGATGGACGCATCTTATTTTAGATGCACCAAAACAGTTCTATAAGACGATCTGTCCGTCTGTCTGTTTGTCACACTTACGTTTGAAATAGTATTTCCGTCGCGAAACACAGATTGGATGGATGCATCTAATTTATCACCCGTCTAAGCATCAGTATAAGAGGCGTTGTCTGTCATTCGGTCTGTCACGTTAACATTTGAAATATGTTGTTCAGTTTGTCAAACTTTGTTTTTTATTTAGTAATTCCCATCGTTAAATTGGCACACCTTCTTAGCTTCTTCGTAACTTCCGCCTCGCGTGTCCCCACTTTCATTCGTACGTATTTGAAATGCGGAACCGAATTGCTGTGCAGCGCCCTCTTGAGACAGAATGATCCGATCACAAATGCCGCCATGTTAACTCCTGCGTGTAATTAACTTCCGTCGTGGTCTGCACTATTTTCTTTCAGATATGTCATCGCATCTCTGTGAAAGTTTTTTGTTGCAGTCGGTGGATCGGTCCTTAACGATTGAGTTTCTTCAAAAACAATCTTTAGATTTTAAAAGTTGCACAGTCAGGTTCTAAATAATTTAGTTGTCAATTGCAACAATAGCCCTGAATAGCAGTTTTGATGTTATTAAAAATGTGATTTTTCTTTTGTCTGTCACGCTTAAGTTTGGAAAAGTATTTTATTTTGTCTGTCATGCTTAAGTTTAAGCAGTTTATTGTCTGCCACGCTTAAGTTTCAAATAGTATTTTCTTTTGTCTGTCGCACTTAATTTCAAATAGTATTTTCTTTTGTCTGTCGCACTTAAGTTTCAAATAGTATTTTCTTTTGTCTGCCACACTTAAGTTTCAAATAGTATTTTCTTTTGTCTGTCACACTTAAGTTTCAAATAGTATGTTCTTTTGTCTGTCACATTTAAGTTTCAAATAGTATTTTCTTTTGTCTGTCACACTTAAGTTTCAAATAGTATTTTCTTTTGTCTGCCACACTTAAGTTTCAAATAGTATTTTCTTTTGTCTGTCACACGTAAGTTTCAAATAGTATTTTCTTTTGTCTGTCACACTTAAGTTTCAAATAGTATTTTCTTTTGCCTGTCACACTTAAGTTTCAAATAGTATTTTCTTTTGTCTGTCACACTTAAGTTTCAAATAGTATTTTCTTTTGTCTGTCACACGTAAGTTTCAAATAGTATTTTCTTTTGTCTGTCACACTTAAGTTTCATATAGTATTTTCTTTTGTCTGTCAAACTTAAGTTTCATATAGTATTTTCTTTTGTCTGTCAAACTTAAGTTTCAAATTGTATTTTTTGTCTGTCACACTTAAGTTTCAAATAGTATTTTCTTTTGTCTGTCACACTTAAGTTTCATATAGTATTTTCTTTTGTCTGTCACACTTAAGTTTTAAATAGTATTTTCTTTTGTCTGTCACATTTAAGTTTCAAATAGTATTATCTTTTGTCTGTCACACGTAAGTTTCAAATAGTATTTTCTTTTGTCTGTCACACTTAAGTTTCAAATAGTATTTTCTTTTGTCTGTCACACTTAAGTTTCAAATAGTATTTTTTTGTCTGTCACACTTAAGTTTCAAATAGTATTTTCTTTTGTCTGTCACACTTAAGTTTCAAATAGTATTTTCTTTTGTCTGTCAAACTTAAGTTTCAAATAGTATTATCTTTTGTCTGTCACACTTAAGTTTCAAATTGTATTTTTTGTTTGTCACACTTAAGTTTCAAATAGTATTTTCTTTTGTCTGTCACACGTAAGTTTCAAATAGTATTTTCTTTTGTCTGTCACACTTAAGTTTCAAATAGTATTTTCTTTTGCCTGTCACACTTAAGTTTCAAATAGTATTTTCTTTTGTCTGTCACACTTAAGTTTCAAATAGTATTTTTTTTCTGTCTGTCACACGTAAGTTTCAAATAGTATTTTCTTTTGTCTGTCACACTTAAGTTTCATATAGTATTTTCTTTTGTCTGTCAAACTTAAGTTTCATATAGTATTTTCTTTTGTCTGTCAAACTTAAGTTTCAAATTGTATTTTTTGTCTGTCACACTTAAGTTTCAAATAGTATTTTCTTTTGTCTGTCACACTTAAGTTTCATATAGTATTTTCTTTTGTCTGTCACACTTAAGTTTTAAATAGTATTTTCTTTTGTCTGTCGCACTTAAGTTTCAAATAGTATTTTCTTTTGTCTGCCACACTTAAGTTTCAAATAGTATTTTCTTTTGTCTGTCACACTTAAGTTTCAAATAGTATGTTCTTTTGTCTGTCACACTTAAGTTTCAAATAGTATTTTCTTTTGTCTGTCACACTTAAGTTTCAAATAGTATTTTCTTTTGTCTGCCACACTTAAGTTTCAAATAGTATTTTCTTTTGTCTGTCACACGTAAGTTTCAAATAGTATTTTCTTTTGTCTGTCACACTTAAGTTTCAAATAGTATTTTCTTTTGCCTGTCACACTTAAGTTTCAAATAGTATTTTCTTTTGTTAGTCACACTTAAGTTTCAAATAGTATTTTCTTTTGTCTGTCACACGTAAGTTTCAAATAGTATTTTCTTTTGTCTGTCACACTTAAGTTTCATATAGTATTTTCTTTTGTCTGTCAAACTTAAGTTTCATATAGTATTTTCTTTTGTCTGTCAAACTTAAGTTTCAAATTGTATTTTTTGTCTGTCACACTTAAGTTTCAAATAGTATTTTCTTTTGTCTGTCACACTTAAGTTTCATATAGTATTTTCTTTTGTCTGTCACACTTAAGTTTTAAATAGTATTTTCTTTTGTCTGTCACATTTAAGTTTCAAATAGTATTATCTTTTGTCTGTCACACGTAAGTTTCAAATAGTATTTTCTTTTGTCTGTCACACTTAAGTTTCAAATAGTATTTTCTTTTGTCTGTCACACTTAAGTTTCAAATAGTATTTTTTTGTCTGTCACACTTAAGTTTCAAATAGTATTTTCTTTTGTCTGTCACACTTAAGTTTCAAATAGTATTTTCTTTTGTCTGTCAAACTTAAGTTTCAAATAGTATTATCTTTTGTCTGTCACACTTAAGTTTCAAATTGTATTTTTTGTTTGTCACACTTAAGTTTCAAATAGTATTTTCTTTTGTCTGTCACACTTAAGTTTCATATAGTATTTTCTTTTGTCTGTCACACTTAAGTTTCAAATAGCATTTTCTTTTGTCTGTCCCATTTAAGTTTCAAATAGTATTATCTTTTGTCTGTCACACGTAAGTTTCAAATAGTATTTTCTTTTGTCTGTCACACTTAAGTTTCAAATAGTATTTTCTTTTGTCTGTCACACTTAAGTTTCAAATAGTATTTTTTTGTCTGTCACACTTAAGTTTCAAATAGTATTTTCTTTTGTCTGTCACACTTAAGTTTCAAATAGTATTTTCTTTTGTCTGTCACACGTAAGTTTCATATAGTATTTTCTTTTGTCTGTCACACTTAAGTTTCAAATAGTATTTTCTTGTGTCTGTCGCACTTAAGTTTCAAATAGTATTTTCTTTTGTCGGCCACACTTAAGTTTCAAATAGTATTTTCTTTGTGTCTGTCACATTTAAGTTTAAAATAGTATTTTCTTTTGTCTGTCACACGTAAGTTTCAAATAGTATTTTCTTGTGTCTGTCACACTTAAGTTTCGAATAGTATGAAATAGTTTTTGTTGTCTGTCACATTTAAATTTAAAATATTAAGATTAAACGTGATGTTTAAATTTGAAATAGCTTTTGTTGTCTGTCACGTTTAATTTTATATAGTTTTATGCTGTCTGTCACACTTTGAAATAGTCTTTTGTTGACTGTAACGTTTAAATTTCAAATATTTTGTCTTGTCTGCTACATTTAATCTTAAATAGTTTTAGTTGTATGTTACATTTAAATTTGAAATAGTATTTTTATCGCTAAATGCGCAGATTGGGTGGACGCAGCTTAAGAATATATTTTTGTTGTTGTTCTTTGCCGCCCTCCAATTTCGTATCGAGATCTCAATTAGGATGGGTGGGCAACACGTGAGTTACCCGTTTAGATTATAATTATTATCTGTGTGTGTTTCTCTCTCTCTCTCTCTATATATATATATATCTATCTCTGTCTCTCTCTCTCCTCTCTCTCTCTCCTTGAGTATATCAATGGAACATCCAGTGAAATTTTTTTTCAGCTATTTCTTTAACCAACTCAATGAAAAAATGGAACGATAATTTTCAAGATTCGAGTTGATCTTTTTTATAGATAATATTGACGAAAAAGATTTCTTTTAAGATACACTTCTTACTTATTCCCTTCCTACGATGATATGCGTTCACGTGCTTTTTCGGTAAAAATACAAATAAATCAGTTTTCTAATAATTGTGTAAGATAGCTGCGTGACCATGTTCTAGTGCATGGGAGAAGATTATTGGAAACTGCCCTCATCACCGCCTCCACCACCATCAAGCAACGAAATGGTTTCTTTAACCTATCACCCTTAATAAGCAAGATCATCCTCACAGAACAAAGACTCTTGCCTGATCATAGTTAACTTTTATTTTCATCTCCAACCTTTATGACACTCTTTCATTTACTCACTCCCTTCCTTTTTCTCCTTGAATCTTCATTTTCTCCTTACTTTTTCCGTTTTTTCCCTCACATTTTTAACACTGCAGTCCAAATAAACTTTCTCATGTTCCAAATATTTCAAATATTCCATACCCACCCTTTCAATCACCGCCCTCCTCCACCCCTCCAATCCCTTACTCATTGCTATCATTTTCAAAATATTTCAAATATTTCACACACTATCACAACAAATCCTCCCTCTCCCCCTCTCAACTATTTTCTCCCATACCCCTTCTTAAATTCCCTCATTTTCTCAAAACGCTCTCTAAGACCATAACTTTCACCTATCCACCAAAATCACAGCCCCCCCCCCTCCCTCTCTACCCATCCTCCTTTCCCTGCATACACCCCCCCATACACAAACATTCCAACTTACTTTTCCCCTTCAATCTTGACCGCAGCCATCTGGTCAAACACCTCCCTCCCCCGTCTTCCTCCACTCCCTCTCTGCCATCCACTTTACCCCTGCTCATCTCCCACCTCTTTCTCTTACCACCAGCCACAGTAGTCCTTGCTCACCCCATCCTTCCATTTTTTCCCCACTCATTTTCTTCAACATTCATTTCTATTTCTCCTACAAGTACGGACGTCCACCCAGTAGTGGCCATTATTTAATTTTATTTTTCCTCCCAATATGTCTACCCTACATGTATCTGTACTTGCATGACATTTTTTCTCTATTTTATCATCCTGATGAAGTCTTATAAATAAAGACGAAATGTTGATGTACACATAAAAAACATCCATTTTTTGGTTTTCCTTTTTCATATATATATATATATATATATATATATATATATATATATATATATATATATATATAAGGTTAATACAACAAAAGATATAAGAGGCAACTAATATCTTTAATTAGTGAACATCCGGATAAAAATAAAGCTCAATATACTGGATAGAGCATTAATAGCAATAGATGAAGTGAAAGAATGAAATAAGGTGCGAATTAAATTTTATTACAGTTCAATGTTCAGGCAAAGTACTTTAAAGTCCTTAACCCATGAGTTTTCAAAGAAAATCTTCTCCTCAGATGACCATTACCGCAATGACATTACTGCAGGTAATAAAAATTAAACTTTGAAAATATATTTTAAAAATACCGAAATCAATATTTTAACTTTTGTCTGAACGCTTAGGACGATGCGGTCACCAAACCAACCACGTTGAAGGAAGACAATTAAGATATATCTAACGATATATGCATAACTATACTCGTACAAGCTAGTATGTATACGCATATTACAAAACTTCTCGCATATTAAGGGATTGACAAATCATTTCGTCAGGAATCTGTTTCTAAAATATCCCTCCTCCTCCTCCTCTACTCCCTAGTCCTCCTCTTCCTCATCCTCGTCTTCCTCCTCTGCTTCCACCAATATCAATTTTGTTCAGATCGTTTCGCTTGTCAACTCGTTTTAACACCTCTTAAAACACGCGGTTCTCAGATCTTGCGAACGATCCAAACCCGTTTACGAAATTCCTCGTCTCTTCGATCGACGGTTATTCAAGACGACAGGTTCGACGCTAGACATTTCTAATAACGAAAACAATAAGCACATTTGACAGGCGAAAAGGCATTTATCTTGCTCTGTCATATTTCAGTTTCATTGAAACATTTTTTTCCCTGGGTCTTTTAGGTTTAAAAACTGTTTCCGACGCGGACTTGATAATGTCACGTGCTCAAGATTTACCTTTGAACTAATTATTTTGTTCGTTATTAAATTCAAATAATTCATAAAGCACAACTAATATTCTGAAAGAAATATACACCAGCAGACTATTTCTTTAAACGAAAACTCATCTAGCTACAACCACTGTCAATAGTTCCCTTTCTCCCTCTGCGTACCTAGAACTAGGCGAAACCTCCGTGAGCAAAGTTTATTTTCTAGAACTGCCCGTCTGTGGAACACAGTACCAAGGGGATGCTTCCCGGCTGACTATGACATTGTCGTTTTCAAGTTCAATGTAAGCAAATTTTTATCGAGCCGTCTTCTTAAATAGTCAATTTCTGACCACTTACAAACATCGTTACAAATTCCCTCGGTTTTCCACCGTCTACCTGTTCAACTCAATAACCCTTATCCTCGAGTGGTCTTTGGACCTTGATAAGCGGTGACTCATGTTTTAAAATAGAAAGAGTAAAAGTACTATTACTCATGTTATAGGAGGTGGCTGTGGTGAAGTCGATACCGACGTGGACTGACAATCTGGGTGTTTCAAGTTCGAATCCTGTCAGTTCCATAGCATCACTATGAACGTTAGTACCCTTCATGTGGTCCCTTTTGTGAGTGCCTGGTCTTAGAAACACTTTCTGAAACCAATGCCAACAAAAGAATCGAGCCTGTTAAAAGTCGTACCATGCTGATTCCTACAAAGAAGAATAATTGTGTTATATGCTCGGTAGATACTCTCTCGGGCAGATAGCTGGACGCTCATGAATGAAGGGCAACAAAGAGAACACGTTCGCTTAACACGTGGTTTATTGTACTTAACTAAGAATATATTTCTTTCATCGAAAATTGCTTCTCGCTATCTAAAGAAACAGACAACTAGCTAAAACGTCTCTATCTATCCAGACGTTACATGAGGACCTTTCTAAGTTCTAATCCACAACTGAAATCTAACTTCTACCCTCATTTTTTTATTCACTAATGAGTCACCTCTTATCAAGACTAAAATCCACTCGAGAATAATGTTTCATGAGATAGATAAATTTACAGTTGAATGGTGATGAGTATTATGTGGGGATTGAATATAATGAATTGAATGAACGAAATGTGATGACATATGAAGACAGTTTATGACAAGTGTCTATTGAAATTGGATTTGAAGATGACTATGTTGTGTGCCTCAGGGAAGAAATCTTGTGTCAACGTGTTCGACAGATGGAAAATAAACTTTTCAAGGAAATTCCGTTCAACAGATGGGAAATAAACTGTTTGTGGAAATTTTGTTTGTTGTAAGGCGCACAGAGAAAGAAAGAAAGGTTATTTGCAATGGTTATCAGAAGACGAGTTCTTGCTGTTACATTTTATACAGTGGGGAACCAGAGAGAACATTTCATGAAAATAATAACTAAAGGGGTACTAGCAACGTCTCTTCCGCGAGAAAGAGGCTGTAAAGAACGGGTGAGATCTTCCCCACTAGATTGCGAAGTCGATTTTGAACTCTGCCAAGGCATGGATGAGTGTTCTGAGTGCACTAGATCTGCCAGCAATACTGCATCAAAGGATATAAAACGATAGGCGAATCTGGACGTGACAAGTCGTTTCAATCATGTCTAAGTAGCCTTATGCATCTGACAAATTATTTATACTGTTAGATATTGAACGGGTAGCTCATATAGTATATAATTTAGTTAGTTGAGAATACCAGACAATAGGGCAGCCAGGGTCAACTCACTGGACCTTGGTTTAAGATTACTTAGGCTTTGGGAATGTATTAAAACGGATATGGCGTGGCATGGCTCAAAAAGAGAGAATGATAGTAAGCGGCAGTCTATTTGGAAGCCCGCAAGGTGTCGGATGTATACTGACATGGGCTGACAAGATATAACTAATTACTGAGTTCGGTCTCTTCTCTCTGTCTTTCACTCACTAGTCAGTGATTAGGAACGAAGATCACGTTTTGTGTCAGATTGGTCTTTTTAAAGCTATAAATAAGGATCTTTAATTAGAGGACAGGTATTTACTCGGTCTTGGAGGATCATCAAAGCGAATGACAATCAAATAAGGTATGGGAAATCATTATGAACTTTAATGTTTTTGTAGCTGCTGCGTGTATGACGCATGTTCAGTATGCAACACTACTTTCAATTCCAAAAAGCACATCACCGCTAAGTAATACACAACTTATACACCGAGAAATCAAATTCATTCAAAACATTTTGTTCGTTATGAAATTTTGATAATTAATAACGTTTTCTTAGTTAATGAATTAAAGCAATTTTAATGTTCTGAAAGAAATCTATACAATCAATGAGCAACGATGATATTTCTTACCATTAGTAAAAGTGTTACTACTACTGCCACTGCTACTGCTACTACTACTACTATTTATAGGAAAAAAACAATAACATCAATGTTTGGTGCATTTTAAGTCAGGAAGTCCATACTAGAAAAGGCAAGAGTAAAAATAGCACAGCAACAAAAAACTACTAGATTTGAATAGTGTCTTCTGTCTAATAATTGTTCAAATATTTATTCATGTTGTGTCGTTTTATTGTTTTGTAGAGGAAAAATGTGGTTTTTGTTTGTAGATTTGCAGAAAATGATTGCGTTGTGCAAAGGAAAAGAGAAAAAACAATAACATCAATGTTTGGTGCATTTTAAGTCAGGAAGTCCATACTAGAAAAGGCAAGAGAATAAATAGCACAGCAACAAAAATCTACTAAATTTCAATAGTGTCTTCTGTCTAATAATTGTTCAAATGGAATGAACACATGAATAAGATTGTTTAATATAGATGGATTAGTTATGTATTAAACTGCTTTCTTGTTGATGCTATTCTTTGCTCATATGCTATTACTAAACTAGCGATTATTTAGTCAACAACTAAATACGATTAACGTGTTTATCTTTTTAATATTGGAAGTTTATTTCCGACATTATACGATGCAGCAAGGAGATGTGGTTACATTGGTAGTAAAATCGTAAGCAAATATTTACTGCAAATCTTGGGTATGAGTTATTTTTTACAATTTAGACTTTCTTTGTACGTATGGCTTGGCTTGTTAGTTAAGTGGTCCAAGACGACACCCATGTTAACCGCTCGCTCGTCTGAGGCACAGGTTCGAATTCTGTGAGAGTCTCGTTTTTTACATTGAGGTATTCTTTATTTATTCTCAGCCTCGCAGACTAAATAATCGCTTGTTTAGTAATATTATCCGTGCAAGTAATAGTGTCAACAAGAAAGCAGCTTAACATAATGTGTACTGTCGGAAAATAATTTCCAATATTAAGAACATAAAATAAATAGGTAAACTGAACTCACAACCGTATCCGGTATGAGAAACTGACAAATAATGACACTCATCTTTACGGAGACATAAAGGGTTACTTCCTGGGTGTCAAATATGTTGAACATACATTGTTTTATCGGAACTTCTGCGGTTTAAGGACCGAGCTGAAATAATAACGTTATTATTTAGAAACTCATTCTTAACATAGGGAGTGGGGCTTTATTTTTACTTTCACATAACAATTTAATAAACAAAAAATACCGTAAAAATTGAATTTAACTTGAAAATTCTATCTTAAAAAATAGCACGATTTGTAAACTGCAGAAGTACCGTTTTTATATTCAAAATGATAAAGAAAAAAACCCTAGGCATAGGAGATCAACAATAATTTTGGCAAAAAATATGGAGTTGTTTTTTATTTTCTATAAAACAACTTTTAAACTAACATGTAATCGGTATGTAACCGCATATTTACTTAACACGAAGAAATTATTACTTTAAATGATTACTTAAGTGTAATGTAATATTATCGCCTCAATAGAAATTCCGATAAACGGTTTATAAACGGGATGATTTGCCTAAGGACCGTCGAAAATTTACGTTAAATTTATCAGGTTGGAAAGAAAGTAATGTCGTATTTTTTTTACTTCATCGCTTTGCAGCCTTCTGAGTTGTACACAGTTCTAGATTTTTTGTGAATTGGTGTCTGAATATCTTGCTTTGCCTTTCATATATAGTAATTTGTTGGAACATATTAAGGTTAACGGTCTCAGCCCTCAAAAAATGGATATTAGTGAGGAGCATCTGAGACATTGCATGCTCTATGAATTCAAAAAAGGAAACTCAGCTGCAGAAGCTACAAGGAATATTGGAACTGTCTATGGGATGAATGTTCTGAATGATCGAAAATGTCAATGGTGGTTTGCAAAATATTCTTCTGGAGACGTAAACCTGTCAGATCGACGACGTTCGGAAAGGCCAAATTCAATTGATAAAGACGCCATTAAAGACGCTGTGGAGGCCAATCTAAAGTTAACCAGCAGAGAATTATCTCAACAACCATGTCACAATTATTTCATGCATTCACGAGTTAGAAAAAGTTTCAAAACTTGAACTCTGGGTTCCCCACGATTTGACCGACGCTCAACGAAATCAAAGATTGATTGTTTGCACATCTTTGCTTTTCAGGAATCATTGAGAACCATTTTTGCAAAGGATTGTGACTGGAGATGAAAAATGGGTTATTTACAATAATACCCAATGCAAAAGACAATGGTTAGACCGAAACCAAAGTCCACAGTCTGTTTCAAAACAAGGACTACACCCAAAGAAGGTTATGCTCTCTTTATAATTTGACATGAGAGGACTGATTCGTTATGAGCCTAATCAAACAATCACAGCAGTAAAGTATTGTTCGCAGCTGGATAATCTAAGAATTGCTCTATCAAAAAAACGACCAGCATTACTCATTAGGAAGGGTGTAGTGCTTCAGCATGATAACGCAAAACCTCACACAGCAAAACTCACTCAGGGAAAGGTCATGAGTTTCAATTGGGAAGTTTTGCCTCATCCGTCTTATTCACCTGACATTGCTCCATCTGAATAGCATCTTTTCCGGTTGTTGCAGCATCACTTAAACAATACAATTTTTGAAAATGACGACCAACTAGAAAATGACTGTAATTTGTTTTTCTCTCAAAAATCAGAGAAATTTTTTGAAGAAGTCATAGAAAATGAGGGAAATTATTGTAAAGATTAAAAATGTCCTAATGTGAATGTTTTAGATGTGTTGGACAAAAACGACATTACTTTCTTTCCAACCTGATACATAGAAAACTGAACATCAACTTAAAAATTCAGAAGGTATTTTTTTAGATTAGTTTTTATCATCTGAATATTTATTGTTGAATTGATAGTATTGCGAATAAAAATTGTTTTTAGAGTTGCATCGTATACGTTCGTCTTTTCAGAATTTCTAACCGAAAAGAATAAATGACGGTAAAATTACATAGAATGCGTGTACAAAGACGTCGAAAAATAAGTAGAAGACAGTTTTATATTTAATTTCCATAGAAAACTGAAACCCAAGTTTAAAATTCAAGAAGTATTTTTTCCCCAAATTTGTTTTTATCATCCGATCATGTGATGCGGAATCGTTCGTATTGCGAAGAAAAATTCAGCAAAATTATTTAGTGGATAGTATCATAAAAGTCTACTGCATAAAGTGAAAAGGGAATAAAAGCATGAATTATAATCATTACAATAATAGTAGAGTACCCGTCCCAAGACAGGTAAAATTAATTCCATGAACACGACAGTTTTGCACTACGTTTATGTCCCCTTGCGAAGATTAAAATCATGATATAATTATACTAAACCTAATATCTAGAATCCTTATTCCAATTTTGATCAAAATTCATTACATAATTTTGATTCTAAAAAATGTCTAAAATATCAGGCTTAAGCTTAAGGGGTCTTAAGATGGGATTGAAATTGTTTGATTGGATCAAATTCAATGTAAATTTAAAACATTTGAATTCTCAAATGAGAAGTTGTGTTCATATTTAAATACTCAAAAGATGCTGAAATTTGGGAAATATTTATTTATTCATGTCCAATGCCTCTTATTAAAATTTCATAAAAGTCTGAGGTATTCGAATTTTCACGAAGGGCTTCCACACCCATTTACCTACATTGTATAAAAGTTAATTTACCCAAATATAGCACACATTACGACTCTTTACGCCTAGCGGCTGTGTTTCAAAATTCATAATGATCGGTTATTCCTGTACATTTAGATATATAAACATATAAAGATACCAAACTCTATAAAGATAGTACGCCAGTTTTATTTAAAATTAAATATGCTTGTTATTACAAGATATTCCGAATAGATTATGTTGGGATATGAAAAAACTCAATCATACGACAGATCTTAATAACGGAACATTAATTTCATTTTATTTGAGAGTAGAAAGTGGACCTTGGGTTTACTTTCGGCAGCCTTGTAACTCTCGCTTCCCTTATTTTGTCCTTTAGTCCTTACATTTCAGGACTGATGTTTGTGACAAAGGGGAAGAATTGCTGTTTTCTGAATCGGAATCTATCCATCTAACACTCATCGTTGGCTAATGTTTGACTTTGAAGTAGTATTTTTTTGGCTCCTTACATCAAGTGGCTTCATGCCTTGTCTGGGGCGATTTCCATTAAAAAATATTGAGCCTCAATAAACTTGTCTATAATAGATCTACAGATCCACATTTCGACCAACTTTATTCTATATATTAGGTTAAGGATGAGCATCGTTTTCGAGTTGGGTCGCAAAAAGTATAGTGACATTGAAACATTGGATGAAAAATGGGAACTACTGCTGCAAAATATACAAACCAAACCAACATATGTTTAAGATTAAAAAGATGACAGTTTATTCATCTCCGATTCTGTTATTCTTTCTTTTTTTTCGGATGAAAAGGTCGAAAGTTTATACGTGGCCTATAAAACATTTCTTTAACTAAAATTCAACCCATGTACGTGTTTATAATGCATGTGTCTATAATGTATGAGGAGTGGGTGCATTACCGTTATGTACTCGACAACAAAGAAACAAACAGAACACAGATATATATGAAAAAAAATAGCTAAGACACTCTGCATTACTGTTAGGCCGAGTAAACTAAGAGGTTTTATAGGGTCCGCGGTTATCCTCCTTAGACTCACAGAGAGATCGGGGTTGCGTCCCCTCTGCTACTGGCTTCTGTCGTCAGGCGGCAGGGCAGTTAGAACAACAAAAAAAGGTCAACCGTGACATAAGAGATGTAAATACGTGTTTAAACCAACCGAAATGATTTATTACGCACTGATGGTTTCATCCATTTTCTTTTTTATTGTAAATGACCTTAATAAATATATTAAGTTTTATACTTCGTCCAGGTACCTTTTTTGCCGGTAACTAATTCATTGCTGGTAGTTAGTTAGCGAGAACGTAACAATTATCTCCATTACTTGATTTTTTTATAAAGTTAGGTAAGAGCCTATAATCGAGAACATATATACTTTTCCTTCAAACACGTGTATAAAGTATGATAAGTTTTATGCTTCGCCCATCTATCTTTTTTGTCTGTAAGTACATAATTACGGATAGTTAGTTCAAAATATAAATATAGTCCACATTATCACTCCTTACTCCTAGTAGCGTTAAATATATAAACATACAAACCATATATATATAAACATACAAACCATATATATATATATATATATATATATATATATATATATATATATGGTAAGGTATGTGTACATGTTTATGTTTGCATGTACAGGATTCACTCCTGAACTAATTAACCGATCATTAACCGATCATTTTCAATTTTGAAATATAGCTGCTAGGTGTAAGGGTCTAACTATGGGCTATATTTAATTCAATTTAGTTTTATGCAAAGGCAGTAAAAAGAGGGTTGAAGCCTTTCGTAAAAATTCAGATAACTCCGATTTCCTTTTCTAACAATATGTGTTAGCCATCAATTAATAAATATTCCCCAAATTTCAGTTCCTTTTGAGTATTTTAAGAGCTTTTAGACGGCATACTATAGGCAAACCATCCCATTCAAAAATTCAAGATTTTCTTGAATTTCACATTCTTCTTAAGAACATTTTCTATAATCATAATTAGATAATATATTTTGAATTAAAATAGGGATTCTAGACATGAGGTTTAGCATCATTATTTCTTGATTTTAATCTTCGCAAAGACGTACAAAACTGTTCTGATCGAGGAATTAATTTTACCTGTGCTGGGACGGGTATTCCTCTAGTATATATATATATATATATATATATATATATATATATATATATATATATATATATATATGTATGTATATATATATATATATATATATATATGTATGTATATATATATGTGTGTGTGTGTGTGTGTGTGTGTGTGTGTGTGTGTGTGTGTGTGTGTGTGTGTGTAACGTCTGTTTCTTTATTCAGTTATGTGAAAGAAAACAAAACTCTATCACAAACACAACATTTCTCAAGTAAAATATCATTGGGAATCCACTGGCGATATTAAGTTTGTATCAAGGAGTTTTACAATAATCCCGTGGGGTCTGCGTTCGCGCGATACATCCGTAAACAAACTGTTTTTATTTTATTTTTAACTTAAAATTAATAGAAATCAAAATATAAGAATACAAATGGCATTATGATGTTCGGGGCTAGGAGCAAGCGAAAACAGTGATTATTGTTTGACGGACTTACGCCAGAGTGCCTGCTATTAATAGAACATGACTGCATAAGTTTTTTGTTTTTTTATTTATTTATTAAAACGAGAACAGAATTCTGCTTTCATGTACATTTTTTGACATTCACAATCCGTGATGGTTGGTACTGTTTCTCCAACATCGACTTTTCGATCCGCGCTGAGGTTTTGGATACAGCACAGCGGGGGTAGTCATCTTCAGAATTGAATTTGCTTCTCAGCTTCGACTTAATGAGAAGGTGATATGTAAAGGTCACTTCACACCTATGTGGTCGATGGAAAGGATGTGCGAATTGTAAGACTAGCTTCGGGCAAATTGGTGTATTGGGGGAGCTGCTTTATCCCAAATTGACTAAGTGGCTGACTTACATTAACTTGATTATTTTCATGACTCCCAAGAATAATCGCTTGCCAACCCCTTAAGAGTCGCAACCCCAGGGTTGTGAACCTCTGCTCTAAAGCATTCGAATCCGCCTAGTCAGGCGCAATGTCTATCACTATTTTACATGGTTGTTGAAGATAGGACGTCATCAAAAAAAAGAAGTCTGTCCATACAAAATAATTCATTTATATTGACAACTTTGTTAGGACAAAATAAGATAAAGAGTTCATGAGGAATGAGAGTTCAAAGAGTACATGAATGTTCCGAGCGAAAGTAGGTGAGTAGAAAGTGAGTACACGTGTTAATTTCGGCTGTCGTCGTGTGCGTTTACGTGTTTGTTAATTAAATAGGCATTAGGATGTATGTATATATTAGCGTGTCTTTGTTTTGTTAATGACAGAATGTACGTATGGACTAATGTGTACGTGCGTTCGGTGAGCGGTGTGTGACTGTGTGTGGGGGAGGTGCTTCGCTAGGCTTACAGTAGTTCGTGAATGTCTCTCGTTGTGTGTGCTACTAGCCGAGAGCCTTTCGGCCCCAAGGAGCGGGGGGTGTTATTTTGTGCGCACGTGCGTTGTCTCTGGAAGATAATAGGAAAGAGGAAGAAAAACGCTGTGTTTGGGGTTTTATATTATTCTCGATATTTTGCCAGTTGATATCTCTTGTGTTTCGATTGGTTTAAAGAGCTGATTTGAGCTTTTTTCCAATCGAGGGTCGATACGTAATAAAAACATTCGCTGCCGCTGCTGCTTCGAACATGATCGTTACGTTAGTTTTAACTTTGTTTTAGGCTAATCAAGCACAAGTAAAGTCAACTCATAGAAATCGGTGTGATTATATTTCTTCAGCATGATTTTTTTTTCTATCACAATAAACAACAGACTTTATGAAGGATATAATTAGTCAAATAAAGTCTGTAGCTTTAAAGAAAAGAAAAAACGTTTTCAAGTCTTCCATGTTTTCATATGCGTCCACGCATCTCTATGAGGGGCCCTGTCCGTCGGTAGGTCTGTCATCTGTAAGTTTGAAATAGCATTTCCATCCTTAAAAGCGCAGACTGAATTGACACAACTACAATAAGATGCGTCCACGCATTTCTGTAAGAAGCTTTGTCTATCGGTCGGTCCGTTATGCTTCAGTTTTAAATAACATGTTCGTTTGTCTTTTAAAATTAAGTGCTATATAGATTTTTGTCCGACTGTCAGGTTTCAGTTTTAAATAGCATTCCGTCGTTCTGTCAGGCTTAAGTTTTAAATAACATTCCATTGGTCTGTCATGTATAAGTTTGAAATAGAATTTTCATCGCCGAACGCGTAGAGTAAAAGGGCGCATTTTAATAATATTGTTGATTTAAAAGTCAATAAGTTCTAATTAGTTGAAACAAATAACATTTGCCCAATTAAACGTTCTATTGTTTTAATTGTTTATCTCTTTGTATTTTCTTCAACGCGAAAATCTAGTTTCATTTTATTACGCGATCTTTTTATTAAAGATATAATATTTATCTTTATTTTTTCACTAATATACACACAAACACATACACACACACACACATATATATATATATATATATATATATATATATATATATATATATATACGTGTGTGTGTCATTTGCTTTATAATGCATCATTCCTTAATATAAGTAGAATGCCTGTGCCGCCATCGCCGCTTATAAATGTATTTAATCTACCACAGTTTAACAGCTGTTCAAATATTGGCCGCGAGGTTTAAGACGTTGGGTTGGAGTTGAAAAATACTTATAATCCAGGGTTTCGAATCGTGTGACCAGTAGTGAATAGTAACACTTCTACGCTGAAGAGTCTTGATTGAAAAAAGACGAAACGTATACGTCCGTAGATAATAAACAACAACAAATATTTTTCATATATATATATACATATGTTTAAAATAGAATGCCATCAGCTTTAAAGCATAGTTCCGAATACGTTCGCCGAACACTGTCTACTAGTCTTCAGTCTGTGTCCGCTTCTCGGTACATATAGATCTTAATTTCCCTGAATCACGTGACAGTTTCCGGTGGCCGAGTGGATTTGGAGTTTTCGGAACTGTTCCTAGTACTCTTACGATGTTTGGTATTATACTGATTTTCTTCATGTTCTTATATACATTTCAGATCTCTGGCAAGTTCCGTGAATTTACTTCGTTTTTTCCGTTTCCTTGTGGGCTGCTGGGACGATAAAATCTACAATTTGGTGGTGGGTTTTCTTTTTTGTTAACTATTATGACGTCCATTCTCTTTGATTGGGTGAGTTTATCTCTTTGTACTTCCATGTCCCAGAGGATTGTGTGATTTTCGTGTTCCAGTACTGTCTCTGGATTGTGTCTGTACGATTTGTTTGCGTGTTCAATATGCAGTCGTTTGCTTTCCCCAGTGTACTGCTTTCCCCACGCAGTCTGTTCTTGTATTCTTTGGGGTTAGTTTTATGCATTCACTTATTATGTGAAATATTGTTTCGTCACTTTGTCCACAGAGTCTACATTTACACTTTTCTTGTGTTTGATCTATTTTAGCTTTAATATAGTTAGTTCGAATCGCGTTGTTCTGTTAAGGTGTCCTTTTCTTAGCCATGTCCAGTTTTTACTTTGTAGGTCTCTTCTCTTATCATTCTTATGAATCGTTCATGTAACTGTTTCTCTTCCCACTTTTCTTTTCTTGTATTTAGTTTCTGGTTTCGCTGCTTGCTGTATTGTTTATTTTGACGGTATCTCTTGCTGCGGTGATCAGTCTTTGTGTGTTCTGGGTTATGTATTTTTCCAATTCCTTTTTTGTGTGTGTTTTCCACACAGTCTTCTATACTTACAAGTTCTCTTCCCCTTAGTTCCTTTGCATGTAGAGTCGGTCAGTATCTTCTTTCGGGAGTAGTACATTGTGCATATCCATTAGGAGGTAACCTTCCAAGCAGGAAAAACCTGAATTGCAATTTGTACTCATTCATTTTTTTATATATTTAGTTTCTCTATTCATATTATTTCCCTGTTCATTTTTTCCGGATTATATTGTTCAATTGGGTAGTTTACGCCCGTACATTCAGTTCGTGACATCAACGCACCATGTACTCTTATCAAGCGATCTGAATGTACGGGCGTAAACTACTCCATTGAACAATATAATCCGAAGAAAAAAAAACGACATAGAAATAATATATAGAGAAACTAAATATATGTAAAAAAATAAATGAGTATGGATTGCAATTCAGGTTTTTCCTGCCTGGAAGATTGCCACCCTTTGTTTACGAGCACCGTGGAGAGCTTTCCCAATAAATAAATGCTCTGAATACTTGGAACATTATATATATATATATATATATATATATATATATATATATATATATATATATATATATATATATATATTGGTGGTAGGCTGAAACAATTGTATGCTGCGAATAAAGAATGGTGAGGATTTATTCACTGCATTTGATGTGGTTTAAATCACATTAAAATATTTTCTATTACAGCTCTAGTACCACATTATACAGCTATAAGAAAACTTTCTATTATAAAAATTATATTTTAAATATAAAAATGTGTTATATATATATATATATATGTATATATATATATATATATATATATATATATATATATATATATATATATAAACTACTCGTTATTGAGCACTTTTTAAAAAATATTGGTTTTATGTTCATTTGATTAATATATCCAAAGTTGTTTAATTAATTTATATATATATATATATATATATATATATATATATATATATATATATATATATATATATATATATATATATATATATAAGAATAATTTTTTTTTTTTTGAAGGCGATAACAATGCGTTGTTAAAGTGACACATACGACACGTGGAATCGTAAAAACAAAACAAAGTGACAATATTGAAAAGTCAATAATTTTCAAAATTTTTTATTTTTTTATTTACCAGTGTATCGTGACCGTGGTGTTGGGTTGGAGTGTGTCCTTTTCATTATTTTTTTTTTTTTTTTTAATTTTCGAGGGTATCCCTCATCCTCAGAATAAAATAAATACTACCACTCGTTGGAGTGTGTTTTTTTTTTTGCCAAAAGCCGGGGCCGGAAATGTTGCATTGTTATCGCCTTCAAAAAAAAATAATATTATTCTTACACTATACACAATGCTCCAAGCGAACTACAACATTCTTCTCATATATATATATATATATATATATATATATATATATATATATATATATATATATATATATATATATATATGATTACTGAAAAATGTTCTTGTGTAAAAGTATTTTTCTTAAACATCTATCTAATGAAAGTTAACTATGTGCATGGACGGCGGCACCGGGGGCAGGGGGGGGGGCTCAGCCCCCCTCCCTACACTTTTTGACTTGGCCCCCCCCCCCCACACTTTACGGTCATCAATAATGAAGTTATATATGCATGTGTTTAACCGCCCCCCCCCCCACTTTTTAGGAGAGCCCCCCCCCCCACTTTTATAACTGTCCCGCCGGCCCTGATGTGTGTCCAACTTGTTTCGTTTTATTAACTGATCATAAAAATAAAGGAAAATATTTATTTCACTTTAAATAGACACAAAATAAACATTCCCTTGTTTTTAATAGTTTTGTGACTAAAATAGGAATTAATATACGGGCAAAAAGATGATTTATTTACAGATTAAGGTAAGAGACAGAGAGGGAGAGAGAAAGAAAGAAAGAAAGAAAGAAAGAAAGAGGGAGAGGGGAGAAAGAGACAGAGAGAGCAGATTAGTTTGTTTGTTTTTAAGTCAAACTTATCTCACGTATTTTTAACTTTTATATAAAGCTTATCTCGCGTATTGATTGTTTCGAGGTTTTCTTTTTACCTCAATTGGTTGTTCCCGTTCTTACAGTAAGATTTACCTCGTATATTGATTTTCTCTTCTCCAGGAGTTAGGTACAAGGCCAGTTTTTATCTTACTCCCACGAGTAAGATTTGACCCAAGGTCGGGTCGGGAAAGTGGGGTTTTAAAAGCCGAGAAAGCGAGCACTCTGGCCATTAAAAATTGCCTGGGCAGCCCCGTCGGCATTCCCCGGTAGGGGCACCTCAGGCAGTAAGCAATAAACTTACTCCTCCCCAAAGAGGGAGGCGAAGCCTGGGAGGGTGGACCTCCTAGAACTGCACAGGAAAGATCAGACCAATAGACCGGCGGAAATCAAGCCCCGAAGGCCAAGACAATACCGATCTATGAAGTGCAGTATCCATCCGAACAGATACTACACTTTGATCTTAGCCAAACGGCGTTATTTAACCCCTACCCACAATAGTAATATGTGATACAAGGTCGGAAAGTGGGATTTGAAAAGCCAGCGCCCGAGAGGTGAGCACTCTGGTCATTAAAAATTGCCTGGGCAGCCCCGTCGGCATTCCCCGGTAGGGGCGCCTCAGGCAGTAAGCAATAAACTTACTCCTCCCCAAAGAGGGGAGGCAACGCCTGGGAGGGTGGACCTCCTAGAACTGCACAGGACAGACCCATAGACCGGCGGAATCAAACCCCGAAGGGTCAAGACAATGCCAGTCTATGGGGTGCAGTATCCATCGGAACAGATACTACACTTTGATCTTAGCCAAAAGGCCGGTATTTAACAATAGGTGTATGTGACACAAGGTCGGAAAGTGGGGTTTGAAAAGCCAGCGCCCGAGAAGGTGAGCGCTCTGGCCATTTAAAAAGTGCCTGGGCATCCCCGTCGGCATTCCCCGGTAGGGGCGCCTCAGGCAGTAAGCAATTAACTTACTCCTCCCCAAAGAGGGGAGGTAAAGCCTGGGAGGCTGGACCTCCTAGAACTGCACAGGACAGATCAGACCCATAGACCGGCGGAAATCAAGCCCCGAAGGCCAAGACAATACCGATCTATTAAGTGCAGTATCCATCGGAACAGATACTACACTTTGATCTTAGCCAAAAGGCCACAGCAGTAGGGAATCAATTGTTATTGATAAAAATAAATTACTGACTACTCATCCGGGCAACGCGGGGTAGACCTACTAGTTTTAAATAACAATCAAATATGCGTTTAAAAAGGTAACATATTTGAATATGCTAGAAAATAATCAATAATTTCGTTAAATGTTTTTAGCATTCACGACGAATTCGTTTCTGATTAATTTTCTGAAAGCGATCAAATAACACCATCTGTCAAGATTGATGGAAACCTAGAGTTATCGGACTTGACTGAATCAATGAACAGATACAATTGCTTTCTGAGTTTCCAAATTTTTTTTTTTTCGCTTAGTTTATCCTCGCAAAATATCATTTTCCAGGAATGGCAACAAAATGCGGAAATAATTAGTGACTGCTTTTTTTAATGAAAATTTTTAAGTTTGCCTTTCTTATTGTATTTAGTTCATTTTTGGCAATATCTTTCCATTTTATTTCATCTTTTCTTCAAACAATATTGCTTATGCGGGTTATCTTTCAGATTCCACAGTACCAGCTTTCTCTTTATATAAAGACGAGAATCATCGCTGTGTGTCTGTTATTCGCTTTTCGGGCTTTCACTATTGATTGCAGGTGTAAAACCCATACAAATTATGATGCACCGTACCGAAATAATGGTTTATATTGTCGCAGTCTCGTAAGATTACACGACGACGACGACGACGACGACGACAACAACAACAACAACAACAACAACAATAATAATAATAATAATAATAATAATAATAATAATAATAATAATAATAATAATAATAATAATAATAATAATAATAACGACACGGACAGACTCTACGTGAAAAGAAATGAAGGAGGTAGAGGACTGGTAAGTATAGAAGACTGTGTGGAAGACACCAAAAAAGAGCTGGAGAAATATGTAACCCAGAACACGGAAAGACTGATCGCCACAGCAAGAGACACCAGCCCAACAAACAACCCCGGAAGCACTGAACCCAGAAACAAAAAGACAAGAAAGGAAAAGTGGGAAGAAAAACAACTACATGGACGCTTTATAAGACTCACAAGCGATGAAGCCAATGAAAACAGCTGGGCATGGCTAAGAAAAGGAAACCTGAACAGAGAAACGGAATCTCTGCTGACGGCCGCACAGAACAATGCGATTAGGACAAACTTTATTAAAGCAAAGATAGATAAAACCCAGGAAAACAGCAAATGCAGATTGTGTGGACAAAGAGACGAAACGATAAATCATATAATAAGTGAATGCAGCAAGCTAGCACAAAGGGAATACAAGAACAGACATGACAGCATGGGGAAAGAAGTACACCGGGAAATGTGCAAACAACTGAATTTCGAATATGCAAGAAAACGGTACAAACACAAACCAGAAACTGTACTAGAAAACGAAAAACACAAAATCATATGGGATATGAATGTACAAACAGACAAACCCATAACAGCAAGGAGACCGGATATGATAATAATCAACAAGAAAGAAAAATCCTGCAAAATCGTGGACTTTGCCGTTCCAGCAGACCACAGAGTGAAGATCAAAGAGACGGAAAAGAGAAGCAAATATACTGAACTTGCCAGAGAATTGAAAGGAATATGGAACATGAAGAAAGTCAGTATAACACCAATAATCATAGGAGCACTAGGAACAGTCCCCAAAAACATGGAGAAAAGACTAGGAGAAATAGGAATCAAAGGGATAACTGAGACCATACAAAGGACAGTAATGATCAAAACAGCTACAATCCTGAGAAATGTCCTCGAATGCGGAAACCAACCCACATAAGCAACGAATGGAGAACAAACACATGGAAGCACAAAACAACAGAACCGGGGAAAATACAACCGCATGAGAGAGGCGCAAGCATAGGCTGACGCCACGAAAATTATGGACAGAGGGTCGAGGAGGGAAAGCGCAAAACCAGACCTCCACTGGAAGAGCGCGGACAGCTCTGGGACCTTGGGAAGGCTTGTTGCCACTCGGGCCCCAGAGGGGACCGATGGCCCTTATCAGCGGGAAATCGTTGGTAGGTGGCTGTTGCGATTACCGCAAGGTCATCAGCGGTGATGAACGAAAAGAGGTGGAGCATACTGGAGGCCTGAGGAGACTTGTTGTCACTCAGACTCCAGGGAATACCACAGGTTGTCGGCAGTGGGTGACCACTGACGATGACCAGTGTGATAACTCCTAGTGAGTAAATAATAATAATAATAATAATAATAATAATTTAAAGTTTCGAGCGTATCAATTGAAGACGTCTTTTTGGTAGATATACAAATGTTATATTTATTGTGAATTTTAATGTTAACTAATAAGAAGTTTCTGAGATTTCAATTCGGGGATCGAGATATAATATTTTTGCTTTTTGTTTGAGTTGAACGTAATTGAATCCCCCCCACCTTCCCAAAAAGTAGCGAGTCACGTTAGAGAACAACATTCACCGTTATTTTTCAGAAGCAGGTAAACATTTAAAGTCTCGAGCGTATCAATTGATAACGTCTTTTTGGTAGATATACAAATGTTATATTTATTGTGAATTTTAATGTTAACTAATAAGAAGCTTCTGAGATTTCAATTCGGGGGTCGGGAGATAATATTTTTGTTTTTGTTTTAGTTGAACGTAATTGAACCCTCCCCCTTCCCAAAAAGTAGCTAGTCACGTTAGAGAACAAAACTTACCGTTATTTTTTAAATTTCGACCGAACGTTTGATAACTTTGCATCAATTTATTAGACAAACATAGGAGGGGAATCTATAATCTCTTTCATTTTTATTTTATCTTATTTAAGAATATCCTAGAAAACTTATACTATGTAATTAGGTAACATATATATATATATATATATATATATATATATATATATATATATAATTATTATTATCTTTTTATTTATTTATTTATTTTTGTATTTTTTTTTTTTAATTTATTTATTCATTATTATCATTATATATTTATTTTTATTTGTTTGTTTTTTTTCGTAAATGTTCTATTATGTATGTGTGATAGTGCACTTTAAACCTCATGAAAATGAGAGAAAAACTATCCCTGTGACAGGATCACAGGAAAACTAAGCCTGGGCCTGGTGTTGCCACAAACACCAAACCATGATAAATGTCTATAGATACAAATAAACGCCGTGGGACTCAGAAGAAAGATCTGAGTGTCATGATGGGCAGGTGCTCCCTCGATGGCCAACATGGGGGACCCGGTCCGCATCCTGCGAATGTTGGCTCCTTTAATTTCAGGAACAAGACCACGGACAAAAAACAGGTAGGTAACCCATCAAATTCCAAATATGATAAGGACACTGACCAAACACAAGAAAGCAAGAATGAAAATAACAGACCAAAAAGCCATAGAAAGAAATGGACTACAAAAGAGAACAGACTGGTAATGGAATGCTACTACAGAAGCCGCTACCCCACAGAAAGAGGATATCGGAAACGAATGAAAGATCTATGGGACATTTCTACTGACTACCATACAACAGCACAAAGGATAGCAGATCAAGCAAGACAGATACTCAAGAGAGGGCGGTTCTCGGAGATGGAATTAACGGAAATTAAACAAAAGATAAATGACGTTACAGATCAAGACACACCACTTGACGAAAACTCCAGGAAGAAGACGGGAAAAACATAAACACAGAAACTGAAGAAGGCGAAGACGACGAAACTATAGAACTATCTGAGGAAGAAGCAAGAGAAGTGGAAAACTTCAAACGATTAATGTCCGAGAACAAAACAAAACTTCCATCCCTAAGGAACGAAGACTAGAAGAAGTTAAAAGTTGAAACGGAGAAACTAAACAGAGTACTCACGTACATCCCAACAGACACTATCACAGATCTAAACAACTTGATATATGCGGGGGAAAAATCAATAAGTATGAAACTAAAAAGGGAAAAGAAGACTGACCAAAAGAATGGACAGCCGAAATCTGGATGGGAGATCAGACTGGAAACCCAGATCACCAAGCTTCAAAAGGAAGCTAAAACCGTAAATAGGATGAAGGAGAACAGTAAACGATGGAAGAGCAGAAATCCGAATCGCAAGGAAAGACTAAATAAGAAACATAAAGAACTAAAACAAAAGATAGCAGCAGAAGAAGGAAGATTGAGACGATACAGATACAAATCGGAACAGTACAAACAGAACAGAACCTTTGAAAACAATGAAAATCAGTTTTACAAAAACGTAAACGGAGAAAGAACAACAACAGAACAACCTTACCCGACACAAACAAAACATTTCTGGAGCAAGATATGGGAAAAGGCTGAAGATCACAACAAAAATGCTAAATGTTTGAAAGACATGAAAGATAAACTTCTAGAAATTGAAGAAGGAACGGAAACAGAAATTAATGAGGAAACTATTAAGAAAACACTAAAGAAAATGGCAAACTGGAAAGCACCAGGTCACGATGGAATACATGCGTACTGGTTCAAAAAATTCACGATCCTACATAAAATGCTAGCACAAAAACTGAGAGGATGTATCCATGAAACAGATATACCAGAGTGGATGACCAAAGGAAGGACAACGCTCATACAAAAAGATGCCAAGAAGGGAACGACCCTAAGCAATTACAGACCAATAACCTGTTTACCGACAATGTGGAAAATCCTAACGGCACAACTTAAAGAGCAAATTTACCATTCCCTGAACAGTCGTGGACTACTTTCCGATGAACAAAAAGGATGCCAGAAAGGGAAAAGAGGGACGCATGATCTGTTATACATAGATCAAAAGATCCTGAAAGAAGTTAAAAGCAAGAAAAATAACATATCTATGGCATGGATTGACTACAAGAAAGCGTACGACAGAATCCCTCAAGCATGCATAATTGAATGTTTTAAAATGTACAAGATACACGACAGGATTATTAATCTCATCAAGAAAGCAATGGAAACATGGAGATTAGAACTGACAGCTGGAGGACAATACTTGACGGAGATAAAAATACAGAAAGGCATTTTCCAAGGAGACTCCCTATCACCACTACTGTTTATCATAGCCATGATGCCACTCAACTACATACTCAGGAAATGTAATGCTGGTTACAAGTTCACAGGCAGAGAACAACGAATAAACCATCTCATGTACATGGATGACCTGAAGCTATTTGTAAAAAGCAAAAAGGAACTGGAAAAGCTGATAAATACGACCAGAATCTTCAGTCAGGACATTCAAATGGAATTCGGAATGGAAAATTGTGCATTACTAGAGATTAAAAACGGAACGCTGGAGACGACTGAGGGCATGGAACTACCCAACCAAGAGCAGATGAGGGCGCTAGATGAACAAAACAGCTATAAATATTTGGGAGTTTTGGAAGCAGACACAATCAAATCAACAGAAATGAAAGAGAAGATTGGAAAAGAATACCTGAGAAGAACAAGAAAGCTCTTATAAACAAAATTATATAGCAGAAACCTAATCAAAGGAATAAATACCTGGGCAGTATCACTAATGAGATATTCTTGACCATTCATAAGCTGGACTAAAGAAGAACTCAGGCACCTTGACCAGAGAACTAGAAAATTAATGACTATGCACAATGCACTACATCCAAAAGACGATACAGACAGACTCTACGTGAAGAGAAGCGAAGGGGGAAGAGGACTGGTAAATATAGAAGACTGTGTGGGCGACACTAAAAAGAGCTGGAGAAATACATAAACCAGAACACAGAAAGGCTGATCACGTCAGCAAGAGATACCGTCCCAACAAACAACGCAGAAAGCATCGAAACTGGACACAAACAGACAAGAAAAGAAAATGGGAAGAAAAACAACTACATGGACGCTTCATAAGACTCACAAGAGAAGAAACCAACGCAAATAGCTGGACATGGCTAAGAAAAGGAAACTTGAACAGAGAAACGGAATCTTTACTGATGGCTGCACAGAACAATGCGATTAGGACAAACTACATTAAAGCTAAAATAGATAAAACCCAGGAAAACAATAAATGCAGACTGTGTGGACAAAGAGACGAAAAAATAAATCATATAATAAGTGAATGTAGCAAACTTGCTAAAAAAGAATACAAGAACAGACATGATTGTGTTGGGAAAGTAATACACAGGGAACTGTGCAAACAATTGAATTTCGAATATGCAGACAAATGGTACAAACATAAACCAGAAACAGTACTGGAAAACGAAAAACACAAAATCCAGATAAACTCATACAAGCAAGGTGACCTGATGTTATTATAATAGACAAAAACAAAAAGGAAAAATCTTGTAAAATCTGAGACTTCGCCGTTCCAGCAGGCCACAGAGTGAAGATCAAAGACACGGAAAAATGAAGTAAATACACAGAACTAGCCAGAGAACTGAAAGGAATATGGAGCATGAAGAAAGTTAGTATAATACTAATAATCGTAGGAGCACTAGGAACAATCCCAAAAAAACTGGAGAAAAGACTGGGAGAAATTGGAATCAAAGGGACTATCGAAACCATGCAAAGAACGGCAATGATCAAAACAGCTTCAATCTTAAGGAAAATCCTCGAATGCGGAAACTAACACGCATAGCTACAAAGGCTAACTAGTCACAAGGAATTTACAACAGGGGGGAAACAAAACCACACGAAGAACACCACAACAAGAGCCAAGGAACAGAAACTGCAAGAAACAGCACTAGATAATCCCCCCCCCATAAATTACACCGGTCTTAGTTATCACTACACAAAAATGAACCAAAGAAACAGAAATTACAAGAAACACTATAAGCTCCTCCCTCTCTCTCTCTCTTTTAATTAATTTTAAAAAAAAATTATTTTATTTTTTTAACTGGTGCCGGCCTAGGCTGACACCAGACAAAATATTTGTAAAGGGTCGAGTAGGATGAGAAGACCGAGGAGGGACAGCACAAACCAGACCTCCACTGGAAAAGTGCAGAGAATGCTGGGGCCTTGGGGAGGCTTATTGCCACCCAAATCCCAGAGAAGACCAATTGTCCTTACCAGCGAGAAATCAATGGTAAGCGGCTGTTGCGATACCGCATCGTTATCGAAAAGAGGTGAAGAATACTGGAAATCTGGGGAGACTTGTTGTCACTCAGACTCCAGGAAATACCACTTGTTGTTCTCGGTGAGCAATCACTGACGATGATCTGTGTGAGAACTCCTAGTGAGTACAAATAATAATAATAATAATAATAATAATAATAATAATAATAATAATAATAATAATAATAATAATAATAATAATAATAATAAACAGATATAACGATAAAACAATGGCGTATAATTCAAAGGTATTTATTTAAATGATTTGTCGAGGGTTATTGTATCTGTGTTCGTATGTATGTGTGGGCGAATTTGCGAAGAGTCCGCCTGACTATGTCAGACGAGGTTTGTGTTTGTGCATTAAGTCGTGGTGATGGTATATCGGCAGTGCTAGTTTGTTTAAATGAAATGATGGAACTGTGGAAGACTCTTCATCGTTCGCATGTGACGTGGATACTGTAATTAAGTTTCTGTTGCAAGTTTTACATGTGCAGATTAAAACTAGTACTATTTTCTCCACAGAATTTTCAAGATTCGAGATGCACGAATCGTGGCGGGAAAATGAAGTGCGATCTGACGTGGAAACAGGGTGATATGGGCGTCCGTTTACGAATCTGCCCGAGTCGTCTGAGTGCAATCTTTTATAGTCGTTCGTTAGAACGTTGAAGAACCGCTTTTCATTCGCGCCTCACATACCGGTTGGCCAGTTTTTTAGTATGTGTTAGTTTTCCGCTGCACATTATTACTTTTAACAATAGTCGGATTGATAACATAAACTTTTGATTAGTCCTGACAATATAAACAACAAAAATCATTGCGACGAAAGATGATTTCCATCTTGGCATTGACCAGTTTTTAATATAAATACTGTTAGAAATCACACTACCGGCAATTCGCACTTGCTGACCCTTCCTTGTTAGAAATCACGGTGCCAGCAATCGCACTTGCCGACCCCTCCTTCAGAAGGAAGGAAAAGTGACCTTGACATTGACCGTAAACTTCGGCGCCTCTATGTCTGCAGTGAACCTTCGAAAAGACTCTTTGCGCGCCTTTTTCTCCCATGCAGGTCTTTTTCGAATCTGATAGCAGTAGAGATTTTGCGAGGCAACAGTGAACCTCGTGTGTACCGACCCTTGTATTTTACAAGTTTCTAGTGTTGTGTTTTGCGAGGAATTAACCACGCACCAACCCTTAAAAGGACTTAACGACCGAGCAATTAAAGTAACCTCGTGTCAATAATGTATCCCTAATTGATGATCAACTAAAAGGCTGATTACGCAGTTCGTACCGTTTCTGCAACACAAGACAGGCCATTCCCCTTTTGAAGTTCTCCCGGAAGCAATGTAAGTGTCGTTGTCGGCGTTACGACTGTGATTTTAGCCATCTTCTATTTGAGGAGAAATTCTCACAATACTTGACATTGACTTTAGGCACAATCATTAAGGCGGATGCTTCTCTTTTTTAAACTCCACACAAGAAAATATGTTTGTTTTTTTTTTCATATTTTAGTTTTAAAAAAATACTTTAATTTTCATTTAATAAAATTTGTAAATTTATTTTACGTTTAAATTTGATAGTGACAAAAGTTTCAGATCATACACACCACCTCGTTTGTGGCCGATAACTATTTCGTAATACGTTGGTGTCGTTCCTATTATTCAAAATTAAATATAAACATATTTAGCCAAAAACATTTTCTGAAAATTATTCCTAGTAGAGATAAAGAATAAACCAAGAAAACTGAAGTAAAAATGACGTAAATAAATAATTGATTCCTTGAATATCTAAAAAGAAATAGCTAAGCCTTTTAAATACTACTATTTCTACCACTAAAACAACGATTACGAGAAAGAAAGAAAAATAATAGAATGTTCGCTTGCGTTGAACTTGCTTTCGTAAAAGCAGTAAAGTAGGTTCGTTTAGCTGAACAGATTTCCCTAACGCTCTCTCTCTCGCTTTCACACATACAAACACACACACACACAAACACACACACACACACACACACACACATATATATATATATATATATATATATATATATATATATATATATATATATATATATATATATATATATATATATTGTGTGTGTATTTAGGCAGCATATTTTCATTTAGGCAAACATGATTAAATAACACGGAGTGGTTTTGTTTGATGCGACTTCTTTTTTTTTTTTCAATTTTCCGAATTGTCCACATTAGATGGACAATTCGGAAAATTGAAAAAAGTCGCATCAAACAAAACCACTCCGTGTTATTTAATAATGTTTGCCTATATATATATATATATATATATTTGTTATTGTTTATTTATCTATGGACGTATATTATATATTGCTCTACTTTTTTACGAGGAGCTTCAAATATGAATATTTGTTATTGTTTATTTATCTATGGACGTATACGTTTCGTCTCTTTTCAATCGAGACTCATCAGCATAGAAGTATGACTATTCACTACCGGTCACACGATTCGAAACCCTGGACTACAAGTATTTTTCAACCCTAATCCAACTTCGCTAACCGCTTATAAACAATGATAATTTTAACACATTTAAGGTGGCGAGACATACAGGCATTCTACTTCTATAAGGGAAGGAATATCAATTATTAAAGTGAACGTTATAATTGATAATGATGTGTTTTGTGCAGGATTCGAGCGTAAAAGCTACAAAAAATAATTTCAATCATTAAAAAAATAGTTATTATTGAGAAAATATGATATTATCTAACCTTAAGTCCGAGTGTCAACCCTCCCTTTATCAAAGAATCGTCTCAGATTGTGGTGTAAGTAAAATATCATCAGTATGTTTTAAAAAACAAAATTTTTAACATTTTTTTGTCAATAAATTTAATAAATTTATTTCTTTTTTTTTTTTGCTTTAAAGAAATAAATACTTATTTAACAAATCTTATTTTAATAAACTCAATTACTTACAAGGAAATGGGTTATTTTCTAGTTTTTTTTTCAGAATTAATAATCTAATACTTATTGTTTTAATTAAATTATTATTTTACGTAATATGGGTCTTGCTAACATTTTATATATATATATATATATATATATATATATATATATATATATATATATATATATATATATATATATAATATATATATTATATATATATATATAATATATATTATATATATATATATATAATATATATATTTTATCTATTATATATATTATATATATATATTTATATATATATATTATATAAATCTATTATATATATATATATATATATATTTATATATATATATTATATATATAATATATATATATTATATATACATATTTATATATATAATATATATATATAATATATATATCTATATAATACTAAAACTCTATTGATCTTGTCTGTTTGCAATCAGCTTTCAGCTTTCCGGTTTTCAACATCCGGTTGCCCATGCGTAAATAGCATCGTCTTCAATCTGTTATTCCAATTCCGTTATTCTTTATTATGATTAACGAACGCATGAAATTTTTCATTCTGGAAATGTTTATATCGCTTTTAATATAAAACAATTACATTTAATTTCATCAAATAGTTTTTTGTTTTCTCCACGGCTAAAAACATTCAACGGCAGGACTTCGTAAAGTCTGTCGCAGTTTCAAAAAACCTCCTCCCTTTTAAAAAACAAAAAAAAACAAACAAAACA
>CAUVYP010000834.1:207500-210000 GCA_963556195.1 Sepiola atlantica
AGGAGCTTTATATAACATATATATATATATATATATATATATATATATATATATATATATATATATATATATATATATATATATATATATACAATAAATAAATTAAAATTTAAAAAAATAATAATAAATTTTAAAAAAAACATATATGCATATATATGTATTCGAAATATATATATATATATATATATATATATATATATATATATATATACAAAATAAACATAGATGTCTTATACGCATATGGAAAAGAAAAGATAAGAGCAAAACAGAAATCAAAAGGGAATTTAATAACCTAATTTAAAGGCAGGAAACTCTCTGGTATCTAAGTTTATATTATTTTCATTCTTAGAGGAGATATAATAGAATCCCATTCTTTGTTTAATTGTATTTGTTCAGTGGCCTATGAGAGCTGATTCGATTAATCGTCGCGTAGATTTGTTTTGTATGTGTTTAATTAATGTGGCGTTTTTTAAGTCAAAACGATGATCATATTCTATAGCATGAGAACATAAGGCATTGAGTATGTTGTTAGTTTTGATGGCCTTTTGGTGCTCGTAAATCTTTTGTCTAGGTTGCCTCAATGTAGACCCTATCACAAATGTCTGCACTAAAATGACTTATGTTATTTTCAATAATTTTTGTTATAAGCAGAAATTCGGCCCACCCATGGGGTATCCCCTCTGTTATGTCCTATCCTGTTTATTTTTTTAATTTCTTGAAACCGGACCCTTCAAATATAGACTACCTAAAATGGGTCATGCTACAGATACATAGATGACATCTTAATTTGACTCCCCAAAAACCACTAGAATAGAAAACATCACTAAAAGAATAAATAAAATAGCACATACTGTAAAATTTACTTTCGAAAAAGAAAACAATAACTCTATACCCTTTCTCGACATTCTTATAATAAACATAAATAATAGATTAAATTATAAGGTCCATCGTAAAC
The DNA here is from genome assembly GCA_963556195.1 of Sepiola atlantica. Classification (NCBI taxonomy): domain Eukaryota; kingdom Metazoa; phylum Mollusca; class Cephalopoda; order Sepiida; family Sepiolidae; genus Sepiola; species Sepiola atlantica. Next base: position 208,456 of record CAUVYP010000834.1, read on the forward strand.
CGACCAATAAGAATGATTATGTTCATTTTTATTCGTAGTCAAATAATAAAGTAAAAACGGGAATTATAATTAGATTTAACCTCAGGGCGCTGAGGATATGCAACAACGAATATCTAAACGAGTAATTAAAATAAATTGAACATACTCTTCAAAAATTATTTTATACAAAACTCAAAAAGAAAAGCTCTTCAGATTCACTTAAATCAGTAACAAAACAACTCACCAATCAGACCTATAATAAATAGACATTTATCTTTACCGACTAAGTTTATTAACAAGCCTATTTGCACAAAACTTAATAAACTAGGTATTAATATAGCCTAAATAACTTCATCAACTATTATGGATATAGTCCGAAAATGTACTACATTCGACACTATACCCACTGTCAACGTTTGCATATATTCCATCCCTTGTCTGCATTGTAATAGAGTCTACATTGGGGAGACCCAACGCAACCTAGACAAGAGAATTTACGAGCATAAAAGGTCCATCAGAACTAACAACACACGTGACGCCTTATGTTTGCATGCTATGGAATATGACCATCGTTTTTACTTTAAAAACGACACTTTCATTAAACACGCGACTAGTAATCGAACCAGCTCTCATAGCCCACTCAACAAATACAATTAAACAAAGCATATGGTTCTATTATGTCTCCTCCAACCTATCTTAAGTTATTATTAATGAAAATAATATAAACTAAGACACCGGGTGATTACCTGCTTTTTAAATTAAGTCCTTTGAACTCCGTTTTGTTTCCTTTTTTGCTCTTATATTCTCCTTTCCTTTTGCTAATAGCAAATCTATGTTTATTTTGTATATATATTTCGAGTACATATATATGCATATATGTTTTTTTATTTTACTTTATATATATATGCATATATATGTGTATATATATATATATATATATATATATATATATATATATATATGCATATATATATATATATATGTATATATATATATATATATATATATATATATATATATATATATATATATATATATATATATATATATATATGTATGTATGTATGTACGTTTTTGTATATCTTCCCGCTCTACATAGATTTCAATTTATCATATATTTCCTAAAATTACAGATCTTCTCGGTTTTTGCAACTTTTAGCTTTCTCACTCATGATAAATTTCGCGAAATAGCTGGGCGAAACCTTGAATTTGTAGATCTTCCGTTTTTCCTTTTTAATTCATATATATAGTAACACATAAGCTTTGACAAACCATACGGAATAAGTTTTTTTTAACTATAAAGAAACAATAGAGAATATAAGTATAAATTATTATGATGAAATGAATATTCAAGATTCAATATAAATCCTCCCCTTTATGCAATAACGACATATAGTTACCGGTAATCTAGCGATAGTTGAAAATTCTAAATTAAGAAGACTCCTTGGTAAAAGCCCAAACTATAGAGAACCTAAATGTTTAAATTATACGAAATGTGTTAAGCAAATAAGTAAAGCATTAGATAATTTCATTATATCATAATTTATATATTCTACATGTGATGCA